>OX376372.1:164664457-165141957 GCA_947369275.1 Nemotelus nigrinus
GGTTTTAGCCATCACAGTGAAACAGCTGGTCAATTAAAAAAAGTAAATTGATAAACGAATACAATAATAAAAAAAAGTCTAGCGCATAAGAATCGCTAGAAAACTAATTTTCGAAGAAATTGTCTTTGAGTGACAAAAAAATGTGGACAGACGTTATACACTTTTTTGTAGCATCATATCAACCATTCCTTATCCCAAGCAACAAAACTCAACTATAACATAGATGATGAAAATGTTCAGTGCTGGCAACACTTTTCTAACGACGCAGCAATAAATTTACCATAACAAGCTCATACTTAAATCAACTAATCCGTTGAATTTCGTTCTCATCGCGGAATTTCATCGGTCAAACATGGTTTGAGGCTGCCATCCGAAAAATGTTCAAAACTCGGAAAATTTAGAAATTGGTTTCTTAATTTTATTGCAAATACTTTGCATATGAGTACGTGATTTGAAGCATCTGTTGGTGCAATATTTACGAAAATGTCTGATGCTGGTTACCTTGTGTTAAAATGTAAAATATATACCAAATCTGCTTCACGTTAAGTTAAACCCACCCTGGGAATTCCGCTTCAATTAAATCACTGTGCTGGAAGCTATACGGGTAAAAAGAATTTTAGGGCCACCACCTTCAAAACTTTTCAAATTTTCAAAACGTTAATATATGTTGTTAATTTTCTTAGCAGGATCATTCCCATTTGCGAATTTAATGACATCTTCGCTTAGTAAAGAAATTTCAAAAAATGGTCATAGCTGGCAGCTCTTTCATGGTTTTGTTACGAAATTCCTACGACATTTAGTTTACATTAAGATTCATTTACTGCATGAACTTCGTTTTGGTTTCACGGCAGGACCGGAAATTATAGGGGAAGAAACTTTATTTTGCTGAGCAAATTTGCAAGATTAAGGAGACAAAAATCACCATAGCTGGCAACCCTATTCTAAATTTTCAACCAAATTTTCACGAAGTATTGTCTAGAGTAAGTTCCAAATATTGTGTGAACTTTTTTAAAATGTGATAACTAAATCGGAAGCTATAGGCCAAAAACCAGTTTTTTCTCAATGATTTTTCAAGATGGTACCACGGCCACAGGGTTGTGAGCTCTTCTTGGTGGAATTTCTTTACTGATTTTTTAATGCCCCTGCAAAGTGAATGTTCTGTGTATTAAATCAATAATATGTTTTTGAGTAAAGTTTGGAAATAATGGTCTTAACCCCATAAAAATACAGCTTTCAATTCTCCCGAAGTGCATTTTCACCCATTTGTTGCAGCAATATTCGTTCATTCTAACGACAGATTCAAACTTTGATTTTCACAGGCTCCGAATTCTTAGTTGTTTTATTATTATGTATATTTAACACATTTACTTCATAACATTTTCTTTTTATTTTATTGCGTTGGGAATCAGATTGTACACATACTTATTTAAAACATTAAGTAGACTTGCAGCAGACCCGACTTTGAATGATTGAAGTTGGCAGGCGGATAGCTGTGGATGGCTCAAGTGCAAATCTAGCTGTGGTTTAAGCCATCCATCTGAACAATTTTCAATGTCAGACTCGCTGATAAAATATGTAACATATGGCACTTAGTTGATTGTTATTTGATTGTTTTCAAATACAAATTCCATTTTTCCTTTTTTCACTTCCTCCAAAAAAAAGGATTACACTGTCTTATGAAAATATGCTTCAGCCAATGGGACAGGTAGGATATTTGCTCAATGTATTCACCTTGACACTATTTTAAAGCTATTTAATCCAAGATCCTATTGCTTAGCCACCTCTTTCTTTTCCTTAAAAAAAAAAACAAACTATAACCACGTTGTTCCCTGTTTCGTTACGGTATAGCCATTGCTTCAGATATCTGCATCAGACATCTGCATCGATTTTGAAATTAATTGAACTTGTATGTAGTACTTTGCATAACGATACTTTTGCGCCTGAAAAATTCAGTAGTTACAAACAACTATAGGATAAGAATAGCAAACGAATCATACGAGTATGTTCGTACCAAAACATTCTAGTAAATCGATGATAATACAAAGGTTAAACTTGACAGTGTCTGCAGTAAGTTATAAGCCTTGCTTGCAGTTTTGTTGTCTTAAGACGTACAAGTAATGTAAATATATGAGTAATGGTTCCATTTCCTTGATGATATTTTTTTCGCTATATGGTTCACTTATGTCAATGAACCAGGGGTTGGCCTTTTGCCCTATCGGCACATAGCCGTCGGATTCGACTGGTTATGTATTAACATATATACTTTATTGAGAATTACAATTACAACCATGCGCTCTGGCGGGATTTTAACCCGCAGGCCGTAGCACACCGCTCTTCGGTCTGACGCCTTATTGATCATTTACGCAAGGACTGTGTGTAAGAAACATTTAAATTACTAATTTAGGTATAAATGATCATTTGTAATTTAAGTGTCTATCTGTCTAGGCTCTAAGATGCTAGACACACAGAGCAGTCTGAATGATCATTTATCATAAATGATCACACAG
Organism: Nemotelus nigrinus; assembly: GCA_947369275.1. Lineage (NCBI taxonomy): Eukaryota > Metazoa > Arthropoda > Insecta > Diptera > Stratiomyidae > Nemotelus > Nemotelus nigrinus. The sequence continues at coordinate 164,666,965 of OX376372.1, forward strand.
GCGCCGTAATTGTCAACTTTTGTAATATATGGAGGACAAGAAAAAGTGGTCCAGCTAAAGCGATTTCGATGAGTTTTTGCCAATGGATTTATGGGCAAAAACCTCACAGAGTAACATATAGTGCATTTTAAACTTGCATAATATATGAAGGGGAACAATTGTGTCAATACAATTGATGATACAAATCCGCTCCTCACGATGTTCACATCGGATTAGAACATCAACGGGAAGTTTAGAGGCATTTAAGACAGTATCGCACAGAAAAATAGTCACTTTATCATTCACCCTCATCAGCAACTATAAAATTAACCAAAAAAAGTTTTGCCTTCAGAATTCTTTTTTGGGCTTTATTTCTAATAAATTTTGCCGGATTAATCTACAAACCATCCACAAGAGCAATTACAAAAATTCAAACACAGCCAACTGTCACTTCTCGTGTCTTCTTGCAACAAATCGCAGCGGAGCAGATTTGTACCCTTTCAAATGTTTTCCCAAAAGAATTTGTACGTTCCTGAAAAATGAAATAAATTTCATTACAACAACATTAAAAACGTTTGGTCCACTACTCACAATTTGTCATATGCTTTTTTTATTAATCCTGCCACGAAACAGCTCCAACGATCCAATAATTGCAGTTTACACATTTCTGCGCTTTTTTCGAGAACTATTTCAGACATTCAACGAATTTAAATGCAATTCTTGCTAAGTCTCCTAGAACTTACGCTCATAACACATTTTTCCCGTTCTAAATCTATATATTGTAAAATAAAACACGAAAATACGATTTAAAAACTTCCGTTGCATCCATTTTTCAAAAACTAATGCCTTCGAATAACAGTTCGAAAGTCTAAATGTCAAATATAATCTTCTTCTTCATCATTTACGCAAGCGCTGTGTGTAAGCAACTTCTAAATTACTAATTAGGGTATAAATGATCATTAGTAAATTAGTAATTTAAGTGCCTGTTTGTCTAGGCTCTAAAACGAAGAAATGGGTTAGCTTCTGAACTCCTCCATTTAGCTTTTGAGTACGTCATGAGGAAAATTCCCGTTGAAACTATGAAAACTATGTTAAAACGTCACAGCTGATGGCATCAATATTACCTTGCGTTCCTTCAAAAAAGCGAAGGGATCATTTACAACTCCAGATGAAACCGGCAAAGAAATTAAACTTTAAACTAGTCAAAATATTTTTTTTTGTTTTGCCGTCGCTAATTTAAGGAAATCAAGGAGCCGGACGCCTGCAAGATAATATATAGCGATAGGGAGCTATAATGCTGCAAACAAAGATAACTTTGTGTACTTAGGGACGAATCTTATGAAGGATAGGAATAAACTAAATAAAGTCAAAAGATGGATTTAACTAGCCACTAAGCCATTCTTCCTTGTACTTACCACTCTGAAATCTCATCTACAAAATAACCGGAAGACTTGTATTATGCTACGGAAGTGAAACATGAGTTTTGAATCAGGTGCCTGAAAAAGCCCTAAACACCTTGGAAAAGAGGGCATTACGTAGAATCCTCGGTCAAATACAGGAAGAAGATTGCTAGCGAATTCGATAAAACAACGTGCTGCATAAATAATATGAAAAGTCGGAAGTCTAATCTGCAATAAAGCTAGAAAAATTGCAAAGGGCATGCCACGTCAAATAAAAGACTGGTAATCGAAGTTCCGATTGGGCTTGGTAGACTCAGTAGATGTTGATAGGAGATCACTTCGAAGGGCTGATATGGGGCTGATATCATTAAACCCCGATCACTGGAGGCGCTGGATAGAGGTGCCCAATGCTCTATACGGGCTGTAGTGCCACGATGATGATGAAGATTATATTGCAGTTATATATTGTATTACCTCTTCCTCATTAGATAGTTTGAACATAAACTGGTATCAAGGCTGAAGATCCCGAAACCCGAAATGATAGTAACCGAAATATGAGAGTTTTCGAAATAGGTCAGCTGTAAGAAATCCGTTCACTTATTGTAATCTATCATCATACAACTCATATCTTCCACAAACTAAACTCAAGCGGTGAAAGCTAATGGTAAAACAATAAAAAGCTTTTGCAGAAAATATTTTCTGATTTATACCTAAAGATTTCGTAAACTAAATATGTTCACCCAGAAACCTCTAAAGATGACTATCGTGGTCACACTCTCCAAGCTGAACATAAAAACTCAAAATTTACACTTTAAATAGCGTTATACAACTACCTAGCGACTGACCCACTTAATGTATCGTTTATTTTTCGCGTTAGCGACATTTTCGTTTGGCCATCCATCAGAAAAGCCAGGTTATAACATTTACGGAAATATTACTTCATCAAAACCAAACCGGCATCCGAATAACGCATCTTAAAAAAAGTAAATAAATTGCAAACAATGGCGATCTGTCCACAAACGTGATTATGATCGTTTGTTACATAATGCCGATTTCATTAAGTTCATTATTCGATACGCGGTACAAAAAGACCAGAAGAAACGAAAATGTCCATTCTCTTGCATAGAGTACATACGTGCAAAATTCAATCAAATACAAATTACTAGTAAGTTTCGGCCAATGACTTACTCCCATACCTGTCTTTGCAGAGAGAAGTATGGTTAGATACCGTCGAATCATACGGAGCCTCTACTGTGTGCGATATGTGGTGCAGGTAACTGGAATTCGTTACATCATCTAACGCAATCAAGAAGATTAATAAATAAGACAAGATACAAGTAAAACGACTTAATTCTGAGGTAATCCGAGCTTAGTAATTTTTATTTTACTTTGTTCAAGCTTGTTTTTTTATTTCGTACCTTAATACATATTTGCATTTGTTACTAGAAGCCCAAATCCTGTTCGCCATACATGGCATGACCACACATACAGATCGCGTCCAAGGTTAATCTGTTTGCGAAAAGTTATTGTACGATTTATAGCACTATGGGTAGATGGTCTAACATTTGATATGAAAAGTTTGTGGATGAATGGAATGACAAAGAACTTTTGTTGACCAAAGTGGTTTTAGGATATTTGAGAAGAGAGTGACAGTTAAGCCGTATATTTGTTTAAGTGCCGATAATTCTTGGTATAGATGTTTTATGAATAAAAAGCTTAACCGTTTTAAAAAACTAAAGAATCTGAGGATATTGCAAATAAGTTCTTAGAAAAACTTTTTATTTTTCGCAATGAGTTCTCTTTTGGAATTAGCTGTTGATTGATTGAAAAAGAATGAAGCTAACTGTGATTCCAGTTCAGGGCATTTTATTAGTGATTAGGTATATTTAGAATTTAGAAAAATTCTTATGGCTTGCGTGTTAGCTTTTCCGTGAATTACTTTGGGTCCAACAAAATATTTCAGGCATTCACTGTTCAACCTTATTTTTCATCCACGCTTCCATCAGAGGAATTCACACTCCGACAAATGTCTTAGACTCGTATCGCCCACATAAAACGAACTTTGACAAAAAGTGAACGAGGAAACAACTCAATAACAACGTCAAGCCTACTTCCTATCCATTTCGAGCGACACTTCTGCACAAAACATGACAATTGCAAACAATACTAAGTACCCACTCTGTCTAGTCAGTTCTATTTTCATTCTCGCTCGATCATTCTTATTTGCATTGTTCTTTTACAATCGAAGAGGTCGTTTAACCGGGTTGTTAGTCCGTCGTCGTTAGTGGACATGTTTGGACATTCGATTAAAGAGCACCCGCCTCTTCTTGACAATCGAAAAACTGATTGCCGGTAAGCACAAAATTGCGTATCGCTATGCTTATTTGCGGAACCATCGCATCTAAAAGATCTTAAAGCGTGATTCATTCGAGCACGTTTATCTGAAATTGAAAATAGCCATTAATCTTTTCTTCCTTTCCAAGCCGTACAACAAGTGAAGAATGAATTAGAAGTGTGCACCATTTTGACATAGAGATCGTTTCGATATTGTTTTTCGTCAGAAAGTTCAGCTCAGGCAGATATTCGGCGAGTGAAAAAAATTAAGTCGTGGGTCTTCATAGCTTTTTTTGGTAAAGATGGTCGCTACAAAGATATGACTGAGCATGAATTATTACTCGAGCGGGTTTTGATGTTATATGTAAGACAGTATGTATGATACCTATTAGTTATACTTTGCATTTTGAGTTTCGAATTGTTTGTATTCCATCAAGTGTCATTGCTCTAGACTCGGCAAATGTAGCAAATTCTAAAAAAAAGAATTTTACCGCGGTCATCGCGCCTTCTTGGATTGCTAATTCGAAGATAGTTTTAAAGCTTATAGTTGTTATATATTTATGAATTTTTATATAGAATAATATTATGTTAAACAAGTTCAGAATTGCCGCGAGAACAAATTTCATCAGGACCCAAAACACACGGAACTGGGAAGCCTATAAAAAAACTCTGAGAATACCTCAAGGGGCAAAAGGCTTGGAGTGCTTTCTGCGAGAGTCTCAACAGCATCCTAGAGACTGCAAGAATACATAAAGCTCTGCCCGCCACTAAGGGTATAAAGGAATGCTTCGAACTTCAGGTGGAGTGATGATTACAACTTTCAGGGGAACATTAGAATTGTGTGTAGTGAAATGGACGGTAAAGTGTTGAAGTACCGAGGTGTATGCGAGGGAAGTAAAGCTAAGGGCGAACACGAAGAGATAGGGAGGGGTCTGATTCCATTTGCTATGATCCTTACTCGTTGATGACCTGCTTGACCAAATGACCATCTATAGTAAGGTATTAACCACTTGCCATTACGCAATTGGCATCACGGTAATAATAAGGGGATCACATTCAGATACTTTGAAAACCAGAATGCAAAAGTCCTTTTAATAAACAGCACACTTTTTCCTTCTATTAAAAGCGCCGATTGTGTAGAATATTGTGTGAAAATTAATGCCGAATTTTCGAGCATGCTCTTGTTCCTAACGTATTACATTGTATGGTTCACTCATAATAATGATGGTTCCTCCCTGGTTGAAAATCTGAAATATCTCGATAGGCAAGAAAAAAAATCTGAAAAATAAACAATTAAAGGCGAAACTTTCGATCGTGTATGGGTATGTTAACTACCTTTTTTTTGTTTTTTGTGATTATTAGAAAAATACTTCTAAAATATATGATATTATAATATTTATAATATCATATTATATATTATAATATAAATCACTTCAACCAATTTTTTTTATATATTTTCAGCCATAGCTTGTCTCTTAGTCCATGATAATTTCTTCGAATCATGAAAGAAATATAATATATGTTCATAAAATGTTTTTTCAAAGTAGTAAATTAAGAATTAACAATAAGATAGCAAAATAAATCAACAAATAATTCAACGAAATTTATTTATATTGTATATTAATTTTAAGATTCCTTAGAAACTGATTTTTTGATTAAACAAATCGTTTTCTTTCTTCTCTAGGATGACGGGGGTATTGAGTTCTTCAATACAATTGTCCTACAGCCACATTTGAAGCTGGTCACTGATCTTGGACGTGGCTATCATGTACGTTGTCGCTATCAAAGTCGCGAAGCTGCTACAAACCAACACAAACAAAAACAACAACAATCGGCTACGAGCTGGGCTGAACGTCCTCAGCCCTATCGAAGTGACTCCAATGACCCGATCGAATCGAACGATCGACGCGATCATGGTCGATCTTTGGATCATATCGAAACGAAATTAACCACATCGAATGGTAACGGTGTTGGTACTGAGAATGATGTGCCGATGCCTGGTTGCCATATGAAAATCTATACGGGCGAGAAAATTGCTGAGAATGTAAAGATCGGTGATCCTTTGACATTGGTAGTGAATATCGATGAACAAGAACTGTATGGACTGCACGTTACTGATTGTTTGGTGAGAGACGGACTCGGATGGGGTGAACAGAAGCTGGTCAATGTTGAAGGGTAAGTGTTTCGATTTTGTGTCTCATTATTATATAATTGCATAGTTAAAACAATGGCTGGGCTAAGTTTTCCTGCAACAGCAGCTCAAATAAATGCTGAATCCACTCTAATATATTTAAAAATAAAATCAATTTAATTACCATCTAAATAATATGATAATAATACAAACGAAATGATTTTAAATTTGAAAATAATGACACTACTTACATCAGAAGTGAAAACTTTCTATTCATTTCAACCTTAGTATGTACTGCATATTTAACCATCAATCGGAGAGTGACTGAAGTAAATGAGTTTGTCTTTAATATAGATCAGTATCATCAACAGGTGATAGCCCACTCCAGGTCTGCTGCGATAGCACCGCCATTCGGTATTCTCACCATACCTTTGGCGTCATTCGTCTGTCTTCATCGCTTCACTGGAGACAGAGCTTTCTTCGGTGTCTCTCAAATAGTCCTGTCCTTATACACTTTTGAAACCGGTATTTCCCCCACTCCGCTACGTACCTGGCCCACACCAACCGATTGAACATACACAACAAGGCTATAATATGGTATCTTTATTGTAAGATCATGATCTTGTACAGATTGTGCTTGGACTTCTTCTAGTTACTTGAGGTGAATATTAGTGATACACTGAATAGTCCGTTCGTCGACAAGTTCGTTATAATTGTTTAATTAGCTTCTTGGTAGTTGTTAAACTAGCTTCTTCGAAGCTGCCTCTATTAGGCGTTTACTTTTCAGGGGTTTACTTTGCGTCTTGCGATTTGTTTCTTTTAACATGATGTTGATCGTTTTGATGGCTTTTGGTGCCGGCACTATCACCATATATTGTGCAGTTCCATGTTTTTTATTGGCTGCTCTTCTTGATGTAGAATTTTTCAATGGCTGATTTGTTTCACCACATCGTCAGCATAATCCAATAATTGGACAAACTTAATGAAGACGTCTCTCAGAACGATACTCACTTCAGTATCCCGTATAACTTTTTTCAATGTCAGGTTCAATGAATCGTAATAAATGGTATCCCCTTGAAATCAAAGCAGGGATTCGGAGACTACCTTAATTCACTGGATTAACATTGACGGAAATGGCAATGTAAGGACATTAGAGTGGGGTATATTCACCCCAAAAAACTCGCGGACGGTGCGTATTCCATTTGGCAACGAGGTTGGTGACACCAACATTCTGGAGGCCCAGATTTAACAAACTCATTCAATGTGTGACCAGGCCATCGGAAAGACTTGCGATACTGATCATAATTGTATCACTTTCAAATCGTCAAGAGCTTAGAACAGAAGCTTCTAGTGTCTTTTACACTAATGACTCGAGTAGAAGTATAGAACCCCACTGACTTCAGCATCGAGAGAAAGTGCAGTGTGTGTGGCTTCAATGCCCAAATGAAAATCTTTTCCTAGAGAGCAGCATGCGTACTGGTTAAGTCATTTAACCGCCGAACTGCAAAGTGTGCAGGCTCCAGGTACAGCGAGCCAGAAAACGCTCCAAATCGTATGCTCTTTTTGAAGAAGTAAGCTTTGACCCATAAAGAGATGGGCACAAATTTGTCAATACTCGGCTGTATGCGACTTTGCGCCTTGATAGATGCGTTATCTATGGAGCAGAATGTTAGTTTACTGTCCCTAGGACATCCGCCAAGGACAGCCAGGTTGATATTCTTTTCTTAACGGACCAGGAACTGAACAATGCAGTGCTCCAGAGCATTATAGAGTACCAGTTGAGGCATTAAAAGTCATGGCGTAGACCCAAATATACCTATTATTGGATCTATGCAATTCATGCTTATTCGCGGGGTCTTCCCGTTTCGATGAAAAGAAGCTCGATTATTCTGCTGGCTGCTTGAGGGATTACTTAAGCCGCAGATATGGACTGACAATTTTTTTATCAGGCAGCTCAGCTTCCGGCAAAAGCATTCGATAATCGATATCTGCTTAGATATTTTTTGGGGCAGTATAAAGAACGGAAAAAGCATAGCTCAGCGCCAGATCGGTCATCTTGCTGCTAACGCTAGACGTGTAAACCGCCTTCAAGTCGGCGAGGGAAACAGAAACCCTCAGATTCTTTAGCAGAAGCTCCATATTCCTATTAACTTGCTGGCCATGATGCGGGATAGCCTGAGGGACATCGAGAGCTAAGAGAGAAGGAGGCCTATACCTCAAGCGTGGTACAGCGGTTTATCTCAGGCTCTCACCTGTGGAAAATCATTTGTCAAGTACCAACCATGTGAAGAAGAGAGTGATGTAATGGTTGAGTAAGTAAAGCTTCTAGCTGGCGGTTTCAAAGACAGAGACCTCCAGGATAACGAAACGGAGAATATCCACTCTCACACCAATTATAGTTGGCTCTGTCGATGTTCAAACCAGCAATTTGATCAAGACTCACTTTTAATATCAAGCTTATTGGAATCATGTCCACAGGGCATTTCAAAAGGACCTAAGAATCGTCATTTTGCTGGTAGCCAATGGCCCGAAACTGGCAAAACTAGTGATACAAGACGGAGGCTAATGATGGTGACGGTCAGTTTCGTCTTGCAATATGGGGCCAATATATGAAGAGATGCGCTCTAAACTAAGAATTTCCGGATGCGCATCACAGTTTTTAGTCCAGGAATGCTTTGCATGTCACCTGTAGTTAGAGAGCTGAGGCTCTGACACGTTGACTCTCCAAATTTGGTTACAATGTTGGAAAGGAAGCAGAGAAAGCTTAACTGTATAGAGCTTTGGATAAGTCGTAGCTATGAAGGGATGAATTTCTACTTATTTCAATTCTCGTAAGGGCACTGTTACGCCTAAAAATATCTGAAGAGAATAGGTATGGATAGTACCGGTACTGTGTAACTGAGTGCAACCATGCTCAGCACACATTCTTTGAATGCGACCACTTCGCAATTTCGAATCGCGTCATTGAATCTACGGATGGAGTTTCAGCATACATTGAAAAAGAAAAGCGCATAAAGCGAAAGTAGGTCTGTTTTCCCGACCGATTAATTGTGGTAGCTGTTGAATTCTTAGGGCACCAATAGATGAATCAGCACGACCGGTTTGAAATGATGCTCCAGCGAGTCCTAATTTGGAGCTTCTTGGCTTTCTACGGTTTCTATTGAATCATAGGTGGCTTTGAAGTCAACAACAAAGTGGAATTGCTTCAGGTTAAATTCTAGAAGCTATCCATCAAATTACTGTACAAAGAACATTTGTTTACTTACCTGAAGTTAGTCTTCATCGGTATGTTCCTATTACATTCTGATTTAATGTGGCTCTCCGTCCCAGTAGAACAACAAAAAATATCTTATAGATGTTGCTCGGTAACATGATACCATTATAATTGCTGCGCCTTATGTTGTCTATGTTCCTGTGCAGGCAAGGAATCAGTCGAAGATACTTATCGTTTGAAAATAGTGTTGGCGTCTCATACCTTCACCACTAACTCATTCATCGCATGATGTACTGTCTCACCTATATAGTTAATTAGTTCCGCGGATATCCCTTTGTTCCCTGGTGGCTTGTCCTTCTTAAGCCTTTAGACCGCATTCACGGTTTCCTCGATAGAAGATGGTTTCAGCTCTCATCTTTCATCAACTAATTGGTTGTATTCTTCGTTGCACACCAGCCATTGTTCCGAAATTTTCAATTTCAGAGTGGATGCACTGCCCGCATCCTACTGACTTATTCGTTCAACTTTTGTTCCTAGTGCGGTTGCTCTCTATATTTGAACTTACATACCAATTTTACTTTCTAAATTTTCTTTTTGGCTCAGGCTATTTCGACAGAAATCGCAATAAGCATCTAGCTACAGTTTTGCACGTTCTTTTAAATTGCTGTATGGTACAGTTGACAACATACCTACGCTAGTAGTTAGCTTGCAGCCATCGTCAATTGAGCCGTTCTGACCGTTTTTACGATTGGATCCTAAGGTATTTGTACCCGTACCAATGATAGCGTCTGCGTCTTTGAGGTGATGACAGACGTCATTTGCTGAGTTTCAGATCCAGCACTAATCAGATCATAGGTGATTGCAGTATCAATGGCTATATACGTATTTATTGTGCCGACCCCTTTTAGACTCTGTATTGTGCGTTTCGTTGGCTTACTGGTAGTAAGAATTGTAACTCAAAATGCTGCACCAAATATAATGGTCTAATTAAGCGTTGGCTCCTCCTAAAATGAACAAGTTCTTAGGGTATCGGAAATCTATCAACTCATGTTCTATTTGATTGTTCCCATCAGGAGATACTGAGGTGGTCTTGTGGGTATCTTCATGCACAAACCAGATGCTTCCAGGATAAAGCCACTGCTTCATGGATGGCCTGAAACATATTATCCTCGGTGTTCTCTCACTCATTGCATAGCCGAATGATAGACTTGAAATATAAGCATGTATTAAGTCGACATCAGTCTCCTCGAAAATTTTATGAATAGTTAAATTGCAATTTTATCCAAATTCCAAACATGTCTCAAAACATATTTCGTTTATTTTTTCAGATGTCCATTGGACAATGAAATCATGGGACCATTCGAGTATTCTGAAGATAGAATGGCAGCTACTGTAACATTCCCGGCCCACAAATTCCCGTACACTGCATCCGTTTACTATCAGTGCAACGTCAGACTGTGCGCTTTGCAAGATCCTGATTGTCAAAAGGTATTATCTCTGAAAATTTTCCTAACCTCACAATCCTTTGCACATCTACTCTTTGCATTTTTATACATAAAATGCCATAATTAATACTTTCAGGCACCGACATGTGGAACAAATAAACGTCCGAAGCGGCAAACCGATGGCAAGGATGATGATAGTGATGGTTCACCTGCCACCATTGAAGTCTACTCAGGACTCTATGTCAATGAAAATGCAGATATTTCAGAAAGCGATGAAGACTCGGTCTTTAAAGAAAAGGTAACGCGAGTTTGATAACTTCCAACGATTTTCGAACTCATTATTAATTTCTTGCAGACACCGGACGATGCCCTCTGCATATCACAACGAACATTTGCTATTGCCATCGCCATTGCCGGCTTGATTCTCATGTTAGCTGTTATCGCCGCCGTTCTTTGCATAATGGCGCGTAGACGTGGCAAGACTGTTTCAAACTCAGGCAGCTCCATATACAGTGGACCGTACACAAACACCGCATTTTCGCATAGTAGCTAGATAACAAAACTTTTCTCATTTACTTTTAAACTGTTTAAAATCTGTTTTCATCACAAAAACTAAAAAAAAACTTATTTCGAAGAAAATTACTTAAAAAGTGTTGCCAAATTCATGTGATTATGGAAAGTTAAAAAATAATTGAAAATGAAAATATAGATTTAGATGCATTCTGCATAAGAAAGATACGAGCATAAGCAGTAATGAATCGAATTTGGTGCAATTGTTTATGAGTAACCATCAAACTATGTAAAAACAACTATGCACGTCGTCAGATGTTGTAAAGACATTCGAAGATTTCCTAAATTTTAAAATCATTCCCCATGACATTAGATATTTTGTTAACAATCTTTTGTAATTGTTCTCATATAACAGCTGCTATACTATTATCGGTAATTCATACTTTAAACATACATTAAGTCACATTGTATATTTGATTGATTCTATTCGTAAAAATCTAATCGTAGTTTTTCCAGATAATACTAGGCAATAATCACATTGCCTACTAATATCGCAGAGATTTGTGCTGAACTTGCAATGATCATTCACAGAATGGTAGGGCGTTTTCTAATTTTTGTTTTCTATGTTAGTTTTATTAAAATTCCGTCCAGTGCCATTTAAAGTATTTAAATTGATTTATTTACTTTATAAGTTTTACAAGTTTTCATCGATCGATTCCTTCTTTGTTAAACTTTTTCGAGCCTTCATGCCCTAGAAATACGCTTCTTCATTGCAAAGCCAGAATACTGAAAATCTCTGATAAAAACCTTCAATCTAAATTAATTTTAATCGCCAACATATCTTTTCGCTCAAATAGAAACGGAAACAAAATTCCTAATTTGAAATCGGTGGTGGGTCCTCTGTGCTGTCTACGGTCAAACATAAATCCATTGTTCCTCCATAGGGACTGAACAGTTCTTTTAACTTACGTTAATTATGCAAATCAATTTATGATAAAATATACAATCAGCTAAAAATCGAAATATCAAACAAATTCTTTTACGCGATAAGAAATAAACAACTGAAACAGTCTTGTCATGTTATTCGCTATTATTCGCAAATTAAGTCACTATATTTTAACTAAACTATGAGTTTAATTCGTACGTATGGATAATCCAAATCAAAAAGATACTTATGAGTAGCTATAAAAAACCATCCTACGAAGGATGTCAAGCATGTAATTTAACAAGTTACTTACAAAAAACTCAAACACATTAACATTCCAATGTTATACTATAGACGTTGAATTGCTTCACTGATTTGTTTTTGATGTAGAAACGTTGAAACGATTCACGATTTTGTTAAGAATGCAATGCTAAAAGCACAAATGCCTAAATTATATGCACAGCACGTTTTCTTTAGAGTAAATTGATAGTATATGCGAATTCACAAAAATCGCACACTGTTCGTATGCGTAGTAACTAAAAGTTAGTAACGGAAAATTGAAACAAGTCACTGGAGCCTTTCAATGTCAAATAACGAAAATAAGGAAAAAAAAAATTGTAAAAACTTGAAAAGAAAATTCAGTTTTGAATCACAAATTCGAAATGAAATCAAATGATTGAAAGTGATCAATAAAATGTTTGTAAGATTCATTTCGATCGAAATTGTCTGTGTTCATGAAAGCGTAACGTATGTAATATACATACGTTAAAAGCCAGAAACATTCAAAACAACATTGAAATGATCATGTTTTAAATTGAATAAATAAAATGAGGTGCTTTAAATTGTATGAATCAATAAATGATGAGTGTAATTTATTTCGAAATTTGAATACTTATAGCTTAAATAGATAAATTGAATAAGATGCCAACGGTAAGTTTAAGAAGTATTAAACTGTTGTTTCATCATCATGAAATAATAGTCTGTGAGCAGTAAGAATTTTCCCGAATTCGAAATAAATTTATATGATTAAGGAAAGCTTTCTAAACTACCTGCTTTTGAAAATAATTAATTTTCTTCGTCTAAATTTTACATACCTTGAAAGTTATCCGAATGAATTCAAAGAGTCTAAATATATAGTATGCAATCAGTGGCGTGGCGTTACAATTTACCGAAGGGAAGCAATTGGTTGATGTCCATGGTTGATTACGCTTTCCGCAAATTCTTTACGTGTAATAGAACCCCTCTATAAAAGCACCCAGGAATTACTAACGGGGACGTGAGAGTAGACATTCTGTATTCTTATGAAAATAAAAGTTCACAGTCCTTCACGCAATAAGAAACCATATCAATATTTATCAATAAAATAATAACATTCCCAGAACTAGAAATATAATATTTTTGAAAGTGGCCAAACTTCGAAGAATTGAAAAGGTTTAAAAATCAGAAACTTTTTAAAGATGAAAACCTTGAGTTTATTTTAGCGATTATGCTACCAATTATTTCGACGTAAGCACTTGTAAAGAATGGTACAACATTCTCATTGTTGTCAATTATGCACCTTGCTGTTTTACGACGTTGTGGTGTTTCACAAATCAACCATAATTGGTTCCCAATTCCCGTGAAACTATTTCTTAAAGATTGTATTTGATCTTCGAATTTTGCCATTTTGTGAATATGATACAGTATATTACTTTCTTAGCACTGAAATATATCGAATAGTATGTTTTTTTTAGAAACACATTAAACAGACAAATAAACTAAGAATCTTTAAGTAAAATAAAAAGCCCACTCGCACTGTTAACGATCTCTTCGTTTCAATTAGCAGTATTAGCACTATCATTTTCAGTTATATATACCAAGATTTATTTTAATTGCTTTTTATTATAGACAAATTGTTAAAAATAACCCACCATTAAAAGTTCAACGTTTTGAAGCTAATTTTAGAAGTCTTTTTTGACGAATAAATACAAAGCAAATAAACTTATTGTCGTTGTTGAAAAACTAGTAATAGATTGGGAAAAAATATACATTCGCGTATTCTATTGCATGATTTAGATAAAATCAAATTTAGTCGATGTTCGAAGAAATGAATAAATATTGCGTTTTTATATATTTCTTTTATACATGTTTGCAATCCAGTTGTTTTGGCAAATATTACAGAGGCTCCTCAAGCCTTTGAATTTTGAGGTTGTTGAAAGTTATGATCGTTATGATATATCGGTGGTTTTATCTAATATTATTGCTATGAATTAGCTTTTCTGAATTTCATTACAAATCTCTTTCAATATTTTTTTTTAAATCAACTAATGAGACCGTTTTGAATATGATTTGATGTTCCGGAAAAAACATTTGCTTGGTCCAAGTGAGCTGGCAATTATCGGTTACGCACTGTCAAAAGTTTTATTGTCTTTAGGTGATTTACCCCTATTGCAAGAATACACATTTTCATTATGACTATATAATGCTTGTTCTTGACATCACAATGTTTATTAGAATCTTCATTGTTTCTCAATTTCTCCTAACTGTGAGCAATAGTACTGAATATTTATATTGACTACTCACCAATTCTTCAAATCACCGGTGTCAAACTTGGAAAATAAGGGGACTGAATTGAAATGATCAATGCTATTTGTACCAAGTCTGTTCACAGCTTTAACATTATTTAAATTACAAAATCCGATATTTCGCCAAATGTCTGAAACGCTTGAAAATAGAACACATAACCAGCAAAATTATTTTTGTTCAACATTACAATCGATAATCCGTTCCGAGTTTTACATTTATTAATGTTGCAATCAAACTGTCGAGTAGGTACATCTCTTTGCTATAGAGACAATTTACGAATTCGGTTTCGATCGATCCTGGTTCATGATGTTTTTTTTTTCCAGCAAATTACCGAGATCCAATCATATAAAAATTAAATAAGTTGACGAATTCTAAAATTTTGAACCACAGAACAAATGAACACAATCACCTATTTCAACCTTTCACTATTTCAAATATCAATCAAAAGTATCATCCAATTTTACACAGTAATTTTACACATTCAATTCAACACAATTCTAGTCTGCAGCTTCACCTATTACTGCAATATTATTAACAAATCCTATAGACTATAAGTGACTAAAAGCCGTCGCCAATTGAAAACACCTTCATAAAAGTTTCTATACAAAATAGAACATGCAAAAAATAGTGTCATAATATAAATCATAAATAAATAAAACACATAAAATAACGACTTATCGAATCCACAACATCTGGCAATGCTTGCCACATCTCGTAACTCAAATTCGCTTACAGCAAACATTTTTGATTCACAAAAAATCTGTACAAGCAAAGCAAAATGATAACAATAACAATTTACCCTGCTACTAGTGAGGGGAACGCAGAAACAAGTTCCACAGTAGTCATGCGCTCGCAGCTCCGCTCTGGGTCTCTCTCTTGAGAAGATAATTTCCCCTAGGAAGCAACATCTTCATTGCTTCCAAACAGATCGTACAAACAATGCCTCCTAGAAGTACGGGCCGTCAGGCTACGTAATCGTTGTCGCTGTGACGTCATGGCGATAGGCCATTTTGACATTTCCACAAGGCAGTGCCGACACACACGGAGATTTCACTTGCGGTTTTGTAGCTAAAATATGAATAAAACGTTAGTTTTTTGTGCGTGGATGCGTTGTAGTGTTTATATTTAGTCATAACTTGCATTTTGTGTCAATCAATTGTATCGAAAGTGAATCGACACAAAACACCACATAATCTAAAAACAACTGATAAACATTTCGTGGCGAATTTTTCCAATTATACCGCGAGCACCGCATTAATTTGTGTTTTAGCTATTCACTAGCACTGTTTTGAAGATCTCGCTTTATTTTCACTTCACTCACTTCACCACAACCTTTATAATTAACAATTTCTCGCGGACGTCCCATAAGACTACGTGTGTTTTTCGCGACATTTTGGCCTATTGCTGTGACGTCATCATTCTGCATTACGGTCCGTACTTCTAGGGGGCATTGGTACAAACACATTTTTTTTAATGACGTCACAGTCTAGTCTATATGGGGTCAAATAAACGCCCATACATGCAATTTTCACGTTGCTTCCAAGTCGTGGTTGCTCTTTCATTATTTTCGTTCTGTGGTGCTACCACATCAACTGTGTGAGATGTTCACAATTTGATTTGAGAATTTTTTTTTAATAAATATTTATACGCGATTATTTCACGATTTCGAAAATAAAAACAATTAATTTAAAATGTATGTGAGCCAAATGTAAGGGAAGCAATGCTTTCCTTGCTTCCATGAACGCCATGCCACTGTATGCAATATGTGATCTGTGGAAAATTGCCATATTTCGGCTTGTAAGAGAACACCACTCAATAGAAGAGAATACTGATGTTTCATGCAGCTAATGGCACATGGATCGGATATATCTATAATTAGCAGATGAATCTTTAATTACCTATAATAATAAATCTATAATTACCATATGAATCTCATTTTCCATTCTTTTTCTTCACCATGTAGAGGGGAGAGGACTTTTTGATGGCCTACTAATTTCCTCAGGCATCAAAAATTAAAACTTTTATTAGCAGCAGTAAGTTTAGCACTTATCAGTTTCAGAAAATATTCCATGGCAAGTAGTAATAATTGAATACGGGACATTGTGTTAACGTAGATCAGTGAAATCATGCATCCGATGAAAATTGAAGTCGGAACACTCGAAATAACGTGCAAGCGTGCTATCCTTTGATTGAAAGTGAAATGAATGGGTCCACCAAAAAAGTTTTAGGCTACTATTCCACGGTGGCAGAGAAAATCTGCGCCTGAAAAGTTTCTTGTTACATACGCAATTATAAAGTTCTATGAGAACTTCGAGTGGAAGAGTTATTCTCCCGTAATTTATTTATTTAATTATTTTTTTGTTAAGTTCGTCTGATACAGACTAGTAGTATTCACATCAAAAAAACCTCAAAAAATACAAAGAAATCCATCAACTATTTTTAGCCAAGCTCTTTTTCAAAGATAGTAAATATATGTTAAAGTCGAATTTATGTTAAGCACAGTTAAAATGTCTTTTCATGGAAGAAACGGGCTCATTGAAGGTTAAGCTGGTCCGATATGAAGGGATACATAAAATATTGCCGTGCCTCATTCTGTGATTCTTGGTATTGATACTAAATAGACTTAAAAGGTGTTCAGAGGAAATACTCTCCATGAGGAGCTTAGCAGCAAAGATAGTTTTGATTCAGGTTTACTGCAATAGAGTTCCGGAGTGTAAGGTTAGTAGTACCGAAATGCCTGCGTCTGTGTGGATAAGAAAGCATCGATATTGTTGCGGTTTTCACTTGCAACACACTTCATAAATTTGTGACTCTCCATATTTCTTATTCAAGAAACAATCGTCACAATTAAACTGCTACTTTAAACAGAACGATTCACTTCACTCGCTAAAACTTGTTTTTAAAGCATTTCACTACACAATTGAACGAATTAAATGGTGAAATCATTGACTGCCTAATTTTGCTTGACTCTGATTGACTGCTACTAACTCCCACATCAGGACTATTTATAGTCCTTCGGGCATTTTCAGAATGGTCGATTGCGTGGTTTGGTTTTGCATATCGTACCGCGTTTTCATCCGGTCAGTGTCAACTGACCGGTATAACTGTGTCGTGAAGAGAGTCTAGCCGTTGGCGCAGTTTCAAAAGGTGCTCCGTGGCTGTTTTTACTAATGTTCGAAGAACATAAGTATTAAAATCGATTCCACCAGAAATTCATATTTCCACATATATATATATATATATATATATATATATATATATATATATATATATATATATATATATATATATATATATATATATATATATATATAGATATATATATATATATATATATATATATATATATATATATATATATATATATATATATATATATATATATATGTATGTATATATATATATATATATATATATATATATATATATATATATATATATATATATATATATATATATATATATATATATATACATATATATATTTTGTATAATTTTGTTCGTGGCGAAGTTCAAACCTCCTCCATTACCCCTGGTATAATAGTTACTGCCAATCCTTCGTGTGAACCAGTGACAACTGCGACTAAGTTCCTTGACCCACTAGTGCCTCCTATAGTTAAAGCCATAATCAACTCCAGTGCTGATCTCGAAAGTAGGTATCTGCTTTCTTGGCTAAGGGATAAGAAAATCTATGAAAACGTTCGCCTCTACCTTGCATACATGCACAAAGCCACTGACTCTGCTTGTTTCGAGGGTAAAACGAAGACTCATCTGAAAGTCATGATTCAACAGGAAGATCTTCCCATAGATTTTCAGGCTCTTCATACTGTTTTTGTTCGATATCATGAGCAACTTGGCATAACAGCTGACCACGTGAAAAAAGAGCTAAGCATTTTTACCTCACATGTCTCAACTAAGTATATTTCCTTCCTTCAAAAATCAAGGAATGGTTTTAAATACTATCATTCCTAACAAGAATTTTTCGTTAAACAACCTCAAACTTTTTTACCACAACTGTGGCGGCATGAGAGACAAACTGAATAGACAAACTGAATACAGATTGTCTTCTCAGAGTCGACTGGGCTAGTAATTTTTCAACGCTAGAACTAGATGACGCTGTATCATTATTCTTTGAGTTAATTTTTGACACCGTTGAAAAGTTCACCCCAAAGATCAAGAGAAAAAACAAAATATCTGAACCATGGCTTGATAGCAATCTAAGGTATTTGCGGAATCAAAGAAATAAACTTTACAAAGTAATTACAACCAGCTCTGATGTCAGAATTGATACCAAGGATAAACATAATGAATTAGCTCAAGAATTCCTGACGAAATCCCGTGAAGCGTATGAGCGCTATGTTAATATCATGGGCGAAAATATAATTCATGATCCTAAAAAGTTTTTTGATTTCGTGAACACCAAACGGAAAACTTCGGGCTACCCTATTTCGATGTACAAAACAAATTTTTTTCGTCATGCCCTCACGAAGTTTGTGACCTGTTCGCTGAGCATTTCCAGGAAGTATTTTGTTCATGTACAAGCATGGCCAACATTCTTTTCTCTCAAACATTCCCACCAAATATCATCTGTGAAAATGTATCATGTCATCTGTCAAATGTATTTAACTAGAGAGGAGATTACAAAGTCCATCATAGATTTTAATGTCAACAAGGGGCCTGGTCCTGACTTGCTACCTCCTAGTTTCATACTCAAATGCATGGAGTCGCTTATCTTACCCGTGTATTTAATTTTCAACAAATCACTTTCTTGTGGGGTTTTCCCTTCTTTCTGAAAATCATCTCATCTTACCCCGATTTTTAAATGTGGTGATAGGCGGTCAATTGATAATTACAGAGGTATTGCAATACTATCAGCATTGCCTGCACTATTTGAAAAAATTATCTGTGATAAGCTCACTACTCTAATAGAACCTCTTCTAAATGAACAACAATATGATTTTAGAAAAGGCAGGTCAACTTCTACCAACCTCGTGATTCTCGTCTCAGATGTTCTCTGGGGCATGGAAAAAGGGCATCAAATTGATACCATCTACACAGACTTCAGCAAGGCCTTTGATCGTGTTGATCATGATATTCTTCGAATATAATGACAGAAATTTGGTGTCTCGGGTCTCTTATTAAACTGCTTAGACTCTTATCTTCGAATAGGACGCAGTACGTTAAGTTTCAGGGTATCCTATCCAAAAAAAAATTGAAGTTTTATCAGGTGTACCAAAAGGAAGTCACTTGGGGCCTCTTTTATTCAATATTTTCGTATCGGATCTTTCTGAAGTTTTAGCAGACATCCCTCACCTTTTTTATGCAGATGATCTGAAAATGTACCACATCTATTTTTTCCAGTTTCTTGACGTGGTCGCAAAAGCTATAAACCAAAACGAACATCGTGAAAATCTGAACTGTCGATAAGGTATGCTATAAGTGCACAATTTACTTGCTTTTTTACCTAAAACAGTTCTCAAAATAAAACAATCCTTATAATCTAAAATTAGATTACACTTCAATCTCTTAACTTTTAACTGGCACAATTGGCTTCCGACCTGTGTTAATAAGTTATTTTAAATTCTTCACAAACATCATATCGATGCAACTGATCAGAGGAAGATGAATATTTGTGTGTTAAGTTGTAAACCTAACGTAGATTTAACATTTTGATCTCCAGCACTACTTTTTTAATGCAATTGACCATTCTAAAAAACAAATTCATGTTTAAACTTCCCATCAACTTTTTCTGAACACTTCAAAATGCTTTCAATATCAGTTCATTACATTCTATGTAGATATTTTGCATCTTTTGTACTTCCATAAGTTGATTGATAAACACACTTGATACTCATCAAATGATTTACCTTGCTTCTCTAGTTTCGCGTAAAATCAAACAAATACCGGGATTGAATACTTGCCCGGCGAAATAGCAAACGAATGTCTTGAAAAATGAATGTATTGCCCCGCGAAATAGCAAATGAATGTTTTGTCCGCCGAAACTGAATGGCGAAATAGCAAACGAATGTCTTGCCCCGCGAAAAATAACTGTCTTGTCCGGCGAAATAGCAAATGAATGTCTTGACCGGCGAAATAGCAAATGAACGTCTTGCCCGGCGAAATAGCAAATGAATGCCTTCCCGGCGAAATAGCAAATGAATGTCTTGCCCGGCGAAATAGCAATTGAACGTCTTGCCCCGCGAAAAATAAATGTCTTGCCCGGCGAAATAGCAAAAAAAACTTCTTGCCCCGCGAAAAATAAATGTCTTGCCCGGCGAAATAGCAAACGAATGTCTTGCCCCGCGAAAAATAAATGTCTTGCCCGGCGAAATAGCAAATGAACGTCTTGCCTCGCGAAAAATAAATGTCTTGACCGGCGAAATAGCAAATGAATGTCTTGCCCGGCGAAATAGCAAATGAATGCCTTGCCCGGCGAAATAGCAAATGAATGTCTTGCCCGGCGAAATAGCATATGAACGTCTTGCCCCGCGAAAAATAAATGTCTTGCCCGGCGAAATAGCAAATGAACGTCTTGCCCCGCGAAAAATAAATGTCTTGCCCGGCGAAATAGCAAATGAACGTCTTGCCCGGCGAAATAGCAAATGAACGTCTTGCCCCGCGAAAAATAAATGTCTTGACCGGCGAAATAGCAAATGAACGTCTTGCCCGGCGAAATAGCAAATGAATGCCTTGCCCGGCGAAATAGCAAATGAATGTCTTGCCCGGCGAAATAGCAAATGAACGTCTTGCCCCGCGAAAAATAAATGTCTTGCCCGGCGAAAAAGCAAATGAACGTCTTGCCCCGAGAAAAATAAATGTCTTGACCGGCGAAATAGCAAATGAACGTCTTGCCCGGCGAAATAGCAAATGAATGCCTTGCCCGGCGAAATAGCAAATGAATGTCTTGCCCGGCGAAATAGCAAATGAATGTCTTGCCCCGCGAAAAATAAATGTCTTGCCCGGCGAAATAGCAAATGAATGTCTTGACCGGCGAAATAGCAAATGAACGTCTTGCCTGGCGAAATAGCAAATGAATGCCTTGCCCGGCGAAATAGCAAATGAATGTCTTGCCCGGCGAAATAGCAAATGAACGTCTTGCCCCGCGAAAAATAAATGTCTTGACCGGCGAAATAGCAAATGAACGTCTTGCCCGGCGAAATAGC
Source organism: Nemotelus nigrinus (assembly GCA_947369275.1). Classification (NCBI taxonomy): domain Eukaryota; kingdom Metazoa; phylum Arthropoda; class Insecta; order Diptera; family Stratiomyidae; genus Nemotelus; species Nemotelus nigrinus. The sequence continues at coordinate 164,688,631 of OX376372.1, forward strand.
AAATGAATGCCTTGCCCGGCGAAATAGCAAATGAATGTCTTGCCCGGCGAAATAGCAAATGAACGTCTTGCCCCACGAAAAATAAATGTCTTGCCCGGCGAAATAGCAAATGAATGTCTTGACCGGCGAAATAGCAAATGAACGTCTTACCCGGCGAAATAGCAAATGAATGGCTTGCCCGGCGAAATAGCAAATGAATGTCTTGCCCGGCGAAATAGCAAATGAACGTCTTGCCCCACGAAAAATAAATGTCTTGCCCGGCGAAATAGCAAATGAATGTCTTGACCGGTGAAATAGCAAATGAACGTCTTGCCCGGCGAAATAGCAAATGAATGCCTTGCCCGGCGAAATAGCAAATGAATGTCTTGCCCGGCGAAATAGCAAATGAACGTCTTGCCCCGCGAAAAATAAATGTCTTGCCCGGCGAAATAGCAAATGAACGTCTTGCCCCGCGAAAAATAAATGTCTTGACCGGCGAAATAGCAAAAAAAACTTGTTTTTTATAGTATTAAATTTTTTAATTTTTTTTAGTTTTTATTAAAACTTGTTTTTTCTGGGTGACCATTTAGACCACAGTTGACGCATGCAGGCTGTGCGTGTTCCATTTTTTTACAGTCGCCACGTGGTTGCCTCTCGAGGTACTTCACGCAGCGGTGGACATTGGTGCAGTTGCTTGCAACATGGCCGAAATTCTGACAGTTATAACACTGTAGCCTCTCTTTGTTCCGTATTTTCTCCCAAGACACTCTCTACCAGTGGATAGACCGTATTTCAAATACAGCAGCTAGCTCCTGAGAAGGCTCGAATTCCGCAATGAATAGCCCGGACTGGGGTCTGAAGTCTTCAGCCGCTACCGACTTACTGAGTTCCCGGTCTTTGCTGGTGAGGAAGTACGATACCGACTTCACCTTCAGATCAGGGTACTGCACCACTAGCTTAGAGTGTATATCCGCAGGTTGAACGCCCCTGTCCAGGCCGCGGATGAGAAGTGACTTAGGTTTTTCCGTAGCTGCAGTGTCAGTAGTTGCGTTTCGACCAGTGGTTTTAATTAGTTCGAAGACCTTTTTGTGCTCTTCTAGGGAGGCACACAGAATGAGTGATCTATCACTCGAGATATTTTTAATATTCACCCTGATTTCTTGAGCGCGAAACTCTGTGATGAACTTTGGAATGTCCATCATATAAGCCGTTATAGCGGGAATCTTAGGGGTTCTCGTGGGCGGGATAAGAGGGGAAGTTGTTAATGGTTTTTGGGAAGAAACTATTACCTGTTCCCTTGTTTTTGTCTTTCGTCGCATGGCCAGGTTCAAATCCTGGCTATATTGGTCGAATTGGGCTGATGTTGCTGCAGTTGGAACTACTGCTTTTGGCGCGCTTGTCTGCTCATGGATGGCTGGTTTGGCATTCGCGTTAAGTGCTGCTGTTGGTGGTTTTCATGCTGCATGAAACTTTTCAGTTTGTTCTTGACTGTTAGCCAGAAATGACGTCATCTGCCGACGTAAATCATCTATTTCCCTCCGCAGAGCACGATTTTCCTTCTCGAGTATAGCAACCATCTCCATCGCTTTTTTATTTCATATCGGCTCATCGACGTCCGATGTTTCTTGAGCTTTAATTTTTTTTCTTTTCACGGGATAAGACCAAACTTCAACACACTGTGCTAAAATGTTACGTGCACTTGCTCTTTTTGGAGGCTGTCACTTAGTTTAATTTTATTTTCCACAATCAGTATTTTACTAATATTACGATGCAATGTTCACTGCAATCGAATTAACGGCACTTCACTCGAATGCAACACCCAAATCACAGATCGTAGCAACGATACAAGGCATTTGTCAAATTTAACCGTGACGTACGTTTGTATTTAGCGATACGGAAGCACAGGACGATTTCTTAACACAACCTATCGGCTTCGATGTTCGCAGTGAACTCGAAAATAAACTTTCAAATTCGGATGGCACAAAAGTTCAATTAGTATATGAAACAGTCTTAATGGCTAGAAAGGCTGAATATTTTATTTAAAATGTAAATATTTTATCCGAGCGAAATAGCAAATGAACGTCTTGCCCCGCGAAAAATAAATGTCTTGACCGGCGAAATAGCAAATGAACGTCTTACCCGGCGAAATAGCAAATGAATGCCTTGCCCGGCGAAATAGCAAATGAATGTCTTGCCCGGCGAAATAGCAAATGAACGTCTTGCCCCACGAAAAATAAATGTCTTGCCCGGCGAAATAGCAAATGAATGTCTTGACCGGCGAAATAGCAAATGAACGTCTTACCCGGCGAAATAGCAAATGAATGCCTTGCCCGGCGAAATAGCAAATGAATGTCTTGCCCGGCGAAATAGCAAATGAACGTCTTGCCCCGCGAAAAATAAATGTCTTGCCCGGCGAAATAGCAAATGAATGTCTTGACCGGCGAAATAGCAAATGAACGTCTTGCCCGGCGAAATAGCAAATGAATGCCTTGCCCGGCGAAATAGCAAATGAATGTCTTGCCCGGCGAAATAGCAAATGAACGTCTTGCCCCGCGAAAAATAAATGTCTTGCCCGGCGAAATAGCAAATGAACGTCTTGTCCCGCGAAAAATAAATGTCTTGACCGGCGAAATAGCAAAAAAAACTTCTTGCCCCGCGAAAAATAAATGTCTTGCCCGGCGAAATAGCAAACGAATGTCTTGCCCCGCGAAAAATAAATGTCTTGCCCGGCGAAATAGCAAATGAACGTCTTGCCCCGCGAAAAATAAATGTCTTGACCGGCGAAATAGCAAATGAATGTCTTGCCCGGCGAAATAGCAAATGAATGCCTTGCCCGGCGAAATAGCAAATGAATGTCTTGCCCGGCGAAATAGCAAATGAACGTCTTGCCCCGCGAAAAATAAATGTCTTGCCCGGCGAAATAGCAAATGAACGTCTTGCCCCGCGAAAAATAAATGTCTTGCCCGGCGAAATAGCAAAAAAACGTCTTGCCCCGCGAAAAATAAATGTCTTGCCCGGCGAAATAGCAAATGAATGTCTTGCCCCGCGAAAAATAAATGCCTTGGCCCGCGAAATAGCAAATGGATGTCTTGCCCCGGAACTGTTTAGAAATTTTAAAAAAGTCCTTGAAAAAATAAGTGTAGAAGGCCACTTATTTTTTCAATGACTTTCATAGAATGTTCACACAGAAAATAAACTTTGATTGATTGAAGATTTTTATTTCATATTAGTTGTATATTCTTAACCTGGCTAAAAGTATAATTGGCAGCGATAATTTAAAATCTAGCGCCTATACTATTTTGGCCTGCTGGCTCTTATGGTTTTTTTACATAAATATTTTTTCCTTAAACAGTTTTTATATTACACACTTATAATACAACCCAGCTTGTGCAAAAGCGGAGGATTCTTCTTTCGAATATTTCCGCTTCGACCATGACAGTCTTTGAACAGGTAATCCAGGAAGGGGAAGCATAAGTCAGGATAGGCCGGATCAGGGTCTGATAGCAAATAGATTTAGCTTTGGTGGTCATACCCACCTTTTTGGCGAAAAGATGTCTGATGCGTTGAAATGTGAATTTGGCAGCTTTGATTTAACGCCGCACGTAAGGATTAAATTTTAGAAATTCGTGAAAATCAACACCGATGTACTTTAGACATGAGCTAGGAGTAATCTTAGAAGTTCCAAACGGGACAGTGAGTTTTTTGGTCTTGGTGCAAATAGTTTGCGATCCCCGATACTTAGAAGGATTGCGAAATACACTAAGCTGTGTCTTACTGCTATTTGGTTTGATGCCCCATTCGTGAAAGTAAAGACTTAATTCTGCCAAGTAGTATTCCAGGCCCCTCGCTGCTTTGAGTGGATCTTGGCTCGACGCGAATAAGAGCGTGTCATCGGCATATTGAAGAATTTGAACTTGAGGTTGGCCCACTGGAATGGGAAGGTCAGCGGTGAATATGGTGTAAAGAATTGGTCCAGTGACAGAGCCTTGTGGCACTCCTGACGTCACAGGTCCTTTGAGAGAATCTGCTCCATTAACGCTGACATAGTATTGCCTGTTGGTAAGAAAGTTCGCTGCGAGTCTTATCGCCTTTTCCGGGAATCCAAACTTGATCAACTTAAACTGAAGACCTTCGTGCCATACGGAATCGAAAGCCTTCTCGATATCTAAAGCACACACTACTGTTGGAATGTTTCGGTCATTCAAGTGAGACATGATTTGATCGTGCAGGTATGAGATGGCGTGTTGTGTCCCGTGCTTGCGTCTAAAGCCAAATTGGTGATCAGGAATCACCTGCATGCGCTCGCAATGTTTTTTATTTTTTCCAGCCAAATTCTCTTGAAAATCTTCTCCAGATTAGGGAGCAGAGAAATTGGGCGGAAATTGCTGGCCGCTTTACTTTTGCCCTTCTTATGGATGGGAATAATCTTGGCTACTTTCCATGAGTTGGGAAAGTTACCATTGTTCAGGGCATTGTTAAATACAATGGAGAAAATTCTGAGCATAGAGAGTGGTAGATGTTTAATAATGAAATTAGACATTCCATCATGCCCAGAAGACTTCTTGCTTTTTATACCGCGCAGCAATTGCACCAAGTATCCACTATTAACAAAGTGAAACTGGTCATTTGCATCTTGCGGGTCATCCGCAGGATTTTCGGATGAAAATATGGCCAGAGGCTCGTGGTATGTATCTAGGAAGCGACTGACTTCTTTTCTTACCATTTGGCGGTTAGGAGCAGAACTATTAGGCGGAACAGCATTGTGATTATGATTGGGATGATGATTGGAATGTTGATGCAAACAACTCAACCTGATGACTAGAGTTGCTCACAACAACATCGTCAATCGTCACCACCATCTTGTAGCTGTTATATTTACCAGAAAGCAAATTTATTTCCCTCCCATGTCTGTGGAAAATTCGCTTTAACTTGCAGCGCCAAATGTGTCTCACTTTCATGTGCTTAACAATTTCCGGCGGCAGTGCATGATTCTGATACTTATTAAGAGTGATCAAGCGTGTATTCCGGCCAACGGTTTCATTTATGATGTCATTGATGGACTCTACAAGATTATCAATTTGATGGTTTGCTGAGTTTTCCGTCACACAAACAACAAGATTTCTTACCGCATCATCTATGTCCCGTTGAAAATTGCCCCAATCGGTATTTTTAAAAGACCTAGTTGTCTTTGGGGGTCTTTTAATGAAGCTGAAAAATGAGCGAAACAGAAGTCGGAGCTTCACGGCAAAGTGATCAGACATACCTGCATGCGTCCAACAGTATGGGAGATCAATACTGCTGAGCAGGTCGTCTGACAGGAGAAAAAAATCTATTGTCGAGCTACTACTTGGCCTGGTTGGCGAGTTCGGAGCAACTATTTGCAAGGAAACGGGAGGACTGCTTAGCTGCAGTCATTCGAGCAACACCCTGCCTTTTCCGTTCGTTACGGAATCTCCCCAGGTTGGGTGTCTCGAGTTCAGATCGCCATCAATAAGCGAATATTTGTATTGAGAAGTGATTGAGTTGATGACTCCGAAATCGTGCAATAGACTTGACTTTGACGAACTACATCGAACGTACAGAGATACAACGAGGATTCGCCTGTGATCAGTGGTTTTGATCATCGTTGCAGCAATGGCGCAACATTCAAGATCGGGAACCACGACGGGTTCCATGTACAGATTACTCCTAACTTAGAGTGCAGAGCCACCATTTTGATTGTCAAAGACACTGGTAAACCCTTTAAAGCTAACCCTATGGAATTTTGAGAGTCTGGTTTCTGTTATCATTACGAGACCCGAGATGTTGAGCAGACGCTCTTTGCGCCATCGAGGTGAGCGAAGTGCTATTGAATATAGCCACCTCAACCAACTTACTTAAGAAGGGTAGTCAGCAGTTTAAGAGTGGTAACCAGCCCTTCAGCCAGTGGCGGCTCGCCAGGGTGGGCCCGACTCGCCTGGCCCACCCTGACGAGCCGCTACTGAGTTAAAGTTAAGTAGATATCTCTTGTTGGTATCCGCGTATACTTTATAGCAGTGTTTTTGTGTGGAGCGGGCCCAGTGGCAGCACGTCAGGGTGGACCAGGCGGGCCGGGCCCACCCTGACGAGCCGCCACTGCCTTCAGCATCAGCTCCCGCTGCCAATACTTGGGTGATAAAGTTATTTATCAGTCCAAGATTGGCATTGGCTGGAGATGATCCCGTGGAGGTTGGAGCTCGTTGAGCACCAAAATCAGAAGCAGAAGTATTTCCTACTGCCTGTGCGTATGAAATACCACTTCGCCTGTAATTCGAAACGCTCTGCGTCACAAACTGCTGACGTTCCTTGCAAGCCTGATCACGGCGAATATTCTTCGCTTCAATCCTGGCCGCCATTTCTTTATATGCTGGGCATCCACGATAGTTGGCTGGGTGACCATTTAGACCACAGTTGACGCATGCAGGCTGTGCGTGTTCCATTTTTTTACAGTCGCCACGTGGTTGCCTCTCGAGGTACTTCACGCAGCGGTGGACATTGGTGCAGTTGCTTGCAACATGGCCGAAATTCTGACAGTTATAACACTGTAGCCTCTCTTTGTTCCGTATTTTCTCCCAAGACACTCTCTACCAGTGGATAGACCGTATTTCAAATACAGCAGCTAGCTCCTGAGAAGGCTCGAATTCCGCAATGAATAGCCCGGACTGGGGTCTGAAGTCTTCAGCCGCTACCGACTTACTGAGTTCCCGGTCTTTGCTGGTGAGGAAGTACGATACCGACTTCACCTTCAGATCAGGGTACTGCACCACTAGCTTAGAGTGTATATCCGCAGGTTGAACGCCCCTGTCCAGGCCGCGGATGAGAAGTGACTTAGGTTTTTCCGTAGCTGCAGTGTCAGTAGTTGCGTTTCGACCAGTGGTTTTAATTAGTTCGAAGACCTTTTTGTGCTCTTCTAGGGAGGCACACAGAATGAGTGATCTATCACTCGAGATATTTTTAATATTCACCCTGATTTCTTGAGCGCGAAACTCTGTGATGAACTTTGGAATGTCCATCATATAAGCCGTTATAGCGGGAATCTTAGGGGTTCTCGTGGGCGGGATAAGAGGGGAAGTTGTTAATGGTTTTTGGGAAGAAACTATTACCTGTTCCCTTGTTTTTGTCTTTCGTCGCATGACCAGGTTCAAATCCTGGCTATATTGGTCGAATTGGGCTGATGTTGCTGCAGTTGGAACTACTGCTTTTGGCGCGCTTGTCTGCTCATGGATGGCTGGTTTGGCATTCGCGTTAAGTGCTGCTGTTGGTGGTTTTCATGCTGCATGAAACTTTTCAGTTTGTTCTTGACTGTTAGCCAGAAATGACGTCATCTGCCGACGTAAATCATCTATTTCCCTCCGCAGAGCACGATTTTCCTTCTCGAGTATAGCAACCATCTCCATCGCTTTTTTATTTCATATCGGCTCATCGACGTCCGATGTTTCTTGAGCTTTAATTTTTTTTCTTTTCACGGGATAAGACCAAACTTCAACACACTGTGCTAAAATGTTACGTGCACTTGCTCTTTTTGGAGGCTGTCACTTAGTTTAATTTTATTTTTAACAGCACTATTAACAGCACTTCACTCGAATGCAACACCCAAATAACAGATCGTAGCAACGATACAAGGCATTTGTCAAATTTAACCGTGACGTACGTTTGTATTTAGCGATACGGAAGCACAGGACGATTTCTTAACACAACCTATCGGCTTCGATGTTCGCAGTGAACTCGAAAATAAACTTTCAAATTCGGATGGCACAAAAGTTCAATTAGTATATGAAACAGTCTTAATGGCTAGAAAGGCTGAATATTTTATTTAAAATGTAAATATTTTATCCGATTTCATACATTCAAAGCTATGAACGCAACTTTTGAAATAAATTATTTTTTCGATTAGACGATCAGCTGTTAACACATGGCCTTCATATAAAAGGCCTATCGCGACTTGCAATCTGACAGGTATTAAGCTACTTTTTTAAATGGTGTAGTCCTCTCGTTATTAAGATTTATTGGGAATTGCACAATGACAATTGTTTGACATTTCTCTGACAATTAGTAATGCGAATGGTGCTGCTCGGTTGAATTAGGAAATAGAGTCTATTTGCCTATTATCCGGAGACTGGTTGCGAAGTTTTTGTCGCGTAAAAGATATTTCGGATAAGTGTCGTGAAAGTGATGTGTTTATTGTGTTGTATACGCGAGAATTTTGCAATTTGGAATACCTGCCACCTACTCTCGGCAATGTGAATTGTAAACAATTGCCGTTTGTGGTTGGTAGGGTTTATTGCACTTTAAAAATCATCAAATTTTGATAATCAGCAAATTCTTCTATTTAAACGATATTTCGGATGTGTCCCGATGAATTGAGGTCTAATGTTAAAGACTTTTTATATCTAAATTGCTTGTTAAAGATAAAAAAAAAAACATTGATTAACATGATATATGAGTTTCCTCATATCTCCTGTAGGTGGATCTCGTGAATTTCTTTATAACCATAAAAAAAACATCACTGTGTGGACTGGTTGGGAAAAGTAGCTTAGGTCCGCCATCTTGTACGCTAATTGCTTTTGCGATAGGCCTTTTATATGAAGGCCATGGTTTACATTATGATTAGACATTTAAATACTTTCAAAAGGAGATATACGTCAGTGGAGACACTTTATTCCAAGCAGGTCCTCATTACCAGAGAGCTTCAAATATAGAAATTAATTTTATTGGGTCTAAAGAACGCTCAGTCTTTTGAAGAGCTCATAATATGAGGTCCATCATAAAAGCGCAGTATGGTCTGATCTAAGGGCTGTACATAAGAAGTGCAAATAGGTCGAAAAAATTGTAGCTTAATGTCTTAGAGATTATCAATGCTATCACATCTAGCTTTATCAAAACAGATGGTGATGTTTGTAATTGCATTTCAATATCAAGTGTGCATCCATTCTTTTCAAATAGCACCTGTCATCTGAGGTTTTGTGTTAGCTCGCCAAGTTGTGCCCAAACTTGGCTTAATGTCAATTCTTCCTAACGATATTGGTCTTTCGGTTTCTCCTATGCAGCCTCCAATGCAACGGTCACGCGTTTCTTTCAAGGCTTTCCATATGTACATTTTTTCAATAGACGTAGTGATTTTTGAGGTGTTGTTCTAAAAAATACTCCTGTCTCATCAAGATTATAGATATTTGAAGCATCATAGCCATCACATAACATTCTTAGCTGTAACTGAAATTTCTGAACTGTGTCTAAATCCACATCAGCTTCTTCGCCACAAAGCGTGCCGTATTGAATATTGTAGTCCTTTTTAACGGATTTTAGCTTTCTATTTGATACCTTGAAATCACAAAGTTTGAATTTTGTAGTTATTTGACGGGCTTTACTGTGAAGTGTCTGGCCGGATGTTGGCAGATTTTTGCAGCGTGTCTTAGAAGACCATGAACACAACAATTTATCTGTTTGGTAGTATGGCAAATTTAATTTCAACCGCTTTCTCCCAGTGTCTTCAAAATTTTCCAAAGTTATTCAATTTCCATCGTCATCACGGTCCAATTCTAGAGGTTGCCCGATCACAGAGTGAATTTTCTTCAAGAAATAGTGTTTGCGGTGATGCTATAGCTCAATTATTCAGGTGGTTTGACCATACAGTGTCCCGATTAGTAGGTTTTACGGTGTAGTCCAAATATAGTTTTCCATAAAAATAGATAGCCCAAAAACCGACAACCCGCGAAATGAAAAAACGTTCCGCGAATTCAAATTTTATTTTATTTATTTTTATTTACCAAACAAGGTACAAAAATTACATATAAATTATCAAATTAAAAGTAAAGTGGAAAAGTAAAGTAAAGCAGAAACAAAAAGTAAAAACAAACAAGTTAAATAAGTAACAAACAAATTAAAAAAGAAACAATTAGATTAATAAATAATAATCAATAAATAAAACATTGACATGAAAGATATAGCTTAATGTTTAGGGGTGTGGATGGCATGCAATAAAGAGCAAATAACGCATAAATAAATTAGTTAAAAATATGTAACAAATAAAGTAATAAATAAATGACAAAAAACTAAATGAATAACATATGACAAATAATTAAGTGAATTTAAATTTAAATTAAATATACAATACATGAATTTATATTAGTATGGTGGGGGAAGGGGGAGACTATAAAGAGAGAGCCTTCGCAATATTTTTTTTAAAAGTTGATTTAGATATTGTAGGGGAAAAGTTCTCGCTCATGCTATTGAATAGCCTGCAGCACCTATTTATTGGCTTGTTTGCTGCATATGTTGTGTTAGCAATCGTCGGGATCTAGTGACTCTCAGGGGCTGATTGAGCACAAACTTTTCTTTCAAGTAGGCGACATGAACCACGTCTCTGATGACATCGAAGCTGAAGCAGGCAGATAACATTAATCTTCTCGCACAAGGGGTCACAAGTTAATACATTTAAGGCGATGTTCGTATGGTGGTAGATTACTGAAATCATAAGGGTTGAAAAGATCTCTCAGAGCGAACAGTAAAAACTGCTTCTGAACAGACTCAAATCTTTGGCTGTGAATTTCGAAAGCCGGGTTCCAGATAGTGCACGCATATTCAAGAAGAGAGCGCACGAGTGAAATATATAAGGATTTAGTAACCCAGAGATTCTTAAACTCTTTGGCTCGTCGCTTAATGAAACCAAGTTATTTACTTGCTCGGGAAAGCACTCTATCGTAATGTAGATTGAAGCGGAGCTTTTCATCCAGGATGACACCGAGATCTAATATGTTGTCAACCCTGCTTAGTGTCGTGTTGTTGAGGCGGTACCTATAATGAACGCGTGCAGCTTTGCGAGCGAAGCTAATTGAGCGGCATTTGGTAATGTTAAGAGGGAGCTTGTTCGCGGAGCACTAATGGTCTAGAAAGTTCAGTTTAGACTGAAAAAAGTTCGCGTCAGATTGTGACCTGATGACGTGGTAGATTTTGAGATCGTCCGCATATAGTAAATGAGGAATATCAGATAAAACCTCCGATATGTCAGATATAAAAATATTAAAATGAAGAGGGCCAAGATGACTTCCTTGAGGCACACCAGATTTAACGTCGACTCTCTTAGAAATAAGACCTTGGAATTTCACGAATTGCAAGCGGTAGTGGAGGTAGGAGCGAAGCCACTTAAGTAAAGATCCTGCAATACCAAATTTTTTCAGCTTGGGGATCAAAGTGGAGTGATCAACTCGGACGAATGCTTTGCTAAAGTCTGTATAGACTGCGTCAATTTGATCACCTTTCTCAATTTTGCACAAAACATCAGAAACAAGCATCATTAGATTAGTTGTAGTAGAACGACCTTTCCTAAATCCATGCTGCTGCTCGTTCTGTCGAGCGTCGACCAGAGGAGAAATGGTGCAGTAGATAATTTTTTCAAATAGTTTGGGAATAGCAGATAGAATGGCGATGCCTCTATAATTTTGAATAAAACGTCTATCGCCACTTTTATGAATTGGTGTAATATAAGAAGATTTCCAATACGAAGGAAATAGCCCAGAGGAGAGAGAGTTATTGAATATAGTATGAAGGGGCGAGATCAGTTTCACTTGATTAGAAAAGTAGGAGGGAGGGGGTCAGGTCCAGGGCCCTTGTTACTGTCAAGCTCCATAATGGCAGTAAATAGATCATTCCTCGATAAGGTCATATCCTCAGCAAAAATTGTTTGAGTCGCGCCCGGGAATCGATACAATGTTGGGTTGCTAACTGGACTAAAAACTTCTTGAAAATGGTCAGCAATAAATTTGCAGATCTCCTGAGGAGAAGAAGACAACATCAAATTTTCAGTGGACATTGAAGAGAGGTAGCCGCTTGTTTTCCGCTTCATATTAACAAAATCAAAAAAAATTTTGGGGTCGCGGATTATATTCTCCCCAGTAGTTTTAATGTATCTGTCATACGCTTCGTGAGATTTAGCATAGAATTCTTGAGCAATTAAATCGTATTCTTCTTTAAGACAATGGTCAATGTCGACTTGATTCTTCATTAGCTTATAAAGTTTGTTTCTGTGATTTCTCAGACGTCTAAGAGTCTTGTCAAGCCAAGGTTCAGAGAGTTTATCTTTTGTCTTTATCTTAGGTACAATTTTATCGACCGCGTAAAATACTATTCTATAAAACATGGCAACATCACCATCAAGGGAATGGCACATAAACACATTTGTCCAATCGACATTGTCAAGGCAATTGTGAATGCTATCATAATCAGCATTATGGAAATCATATACAATCATATTATTGTATGTACTTAACATGCTCCAATCTGTAGTGGAAAGTTCAACTATAAGAGTGGAATGGTGAAGACTATTAGAAAAGAGATTCTCTGCGTCATTAGCTGGACTACATCGTCACTACATCGTCTACTACATCGTCATAAATATTTGTAAAGATTAAGTCTAACCAATTACCATTTTGGTTGGGAGTCGGAACAACTTGCTGTAAATCATGGCCAAAAATCAGAAGACTCAAGTATGTTTACTGGTATTAAACCATCATCAGACATATCAGAAACAAAACGCAAATTCGGGCGATTTTAAATAATTAGAATTAGCAGAAGTCATAGCAAGAGCAGTGTCAATAGTTGATGCTCTACTTGATAAATTTGAATAACGAGTTACGTTTGAGTCGGAACATACCTAACGGGGATGAGAAGTCTGAGATGGTGCGGAGGCTTGAGTTGGATATGCTATAGCATGAGTCTCAGGATGGGAACACCTGACGGTAGAATTTCGATTAAAGCTAGGGAGGTCTCTAGTCAGAAGATTTGAAGGAGCTATCTGGTTAGTAGATACAGATGAAGTACAATTACTTGTCACAATTGAGTTCTTATTTCTACTTTTGATGTTGCTACTAGCGACGATGGTCCTCCAACGACGAAATATGATGCCATTCCATTTATAGCTCTTAACGCTTCCATTTGCGTGAGTGAAAAGCCAGGCATACTTGTCAGGAATTAAAACTTTAAAGCACCTGCTTGCATGTTTATTACGTTGAGGTAAGATCTCAACACTACAATCACTGATGGAAAGTTTTTCCTTTAAGATTCTGTTAAGCCAAGATTTATCGGTGGAATTCGGTACTCCTTTTACAAAAAACGGGATCTTCTTATTGGTCGAAATTTTAGGGGGGGGGGGGGGGGGGGGGTGATGTGGGTCTGAAAAACGTCAGGAATTAAATTGCAGCTTTTGATTCTTGAGATACGTCTCAGCCAATCATCTTCCGACCAATAAGTGCCAAATTTAAAATTTTTTTTATGAGAATCGTTCTTGGGAGGTTCAGATAGTGTTTTTTGTTGGATAACAGCTTCGTGATTTTCGATGGCAGTGAACAATTTCTTGATGGGAGAGGTTGCGACATCTTTGGTGGACTTCATCGGCATTAACAAGTTAGAAGAATTGTTATTATGTGCACTCAGTAGTTCCTCGTGAAGTGATATTTCAAACACAGGTGCACAAAGATTGGATGGCTCTACTTCTACCGACGGTTTTGTATCGGACTTAACTATATCTCTAATTTATTAACAATTAAATTTTGGCTGGAGAGTAAGTGGGTAGAGATGGTATTTGACAACTGATCAATCTTGGTAGTTAATGCTGTCGTTATTTTATTTTCAAGCATTTTAAACAGATCACTCTCATTCGCGTGGCAATTAGATTTGGATGCGCTTAATGTGTTGATAGATGAATTAAATTGAGCTTAGATGTCGTTAAGCTCAGCTGATCTGTCTGAATTTCTTTTGCTGGCATTAGAAACAGCATCTAGGGTAGCCGTAAAACTTTCGATGTGCCTTGTAATTTCGGTACGAATTTCATCGTTGAGTTTCGTTTGAGCGTGTAGTTTTGAGAGCATATGATCCTTTTCACCATTAAGGTTGCCGATGTAGTTTGCTAAGTTGTTGTACATACTCTGCATGAGTTTTTTTGTATGCTGGCAGTCAGAGCAAATAAAATGGGACTCCAAGTAGGGATTAAATCAATCTCTCGGTGCACCCATGCAAGCGCCGTGCAGTTTCCTGTTGCAAAATGCCTTGCATGTAACATATTTCAACGTATTGTCGAAGGCTATACAGTTATCAAGACTACACTTGTAACTCATATTAACTAGTTGATTCAAGTCAAAACGAAAACGCTCTAAGAAAGCTACAAAAAGCCGTATGAGTCGAGGATTGAACCCAGGACACTTGTATGCTAGTCCAGAAACCTATCATCATCATCATCATCAACGTGGCACAACAGATTTTTTAATTTTGAATTTTGAATTTATTATCTATTTTTTCTTTTATTAATATTTGTTACGACTTACAAAAACGAAATGCTGTGTATGAGGATCGAACTCCGTACGCTATAGTGTCAGCCACGAATCTTCTCAGCTGTACTGTGGAACTCGGATGTGGAATTGAGCAGTGAAAGTACTCGAATGCAAACAGGCACTTATATCAATTTTCAGAATTAATGTTATAAAAAACCGTAAGCATAACATTCTTAGTCACTGATTTTCATTATATAAAATTTAAATTTATTATCCAAGAAAACGAAAAAATACCAAAAACGAACGATGAAATAGAACGTACAAGGCTTGACACAACAGAAAACCGGGTCGACCCCTCAGAGTTAATCTGTTGACGCGTATTAGAAAACGACACGACGTTACGCGGCCTTGTTTAGGGTGAATTCTCCGAATGTAGAAAAACACAAGAAAACAAACAAGTAGTGAGGGAATGCATTCGCGTAAGGTTAATTGGCGCAGAGCACTTAAACTTAAAAACACTTCACTGTAGAAACCGCATGTATTTTTATGCAAATATGATGAATTATCAATTATTTCCCAAGCATCGAATTCATACACAACTGACACATCAGACTGACCTTTAAGTTCCGTATTAATTAAATCATGAAAACGTGTTAGATAGCCCAATTGGCGGGAAATAGCCCAATCTGGCCACACTGGCATCAATGCAAGCAGGAAAAAAAGCAACGTGAGATCAATTCTGTACCCATACCAGAGCACTGTCTCAGCGCAAAAAAAAAAAAAAAATTGTACTGAAATCAGTTGTGTACCCAGAGTAGTGATGGGTTGCTAAATAGCAGACTGCTAGTTTTCAACTGCTATTTTCAAACAGCAATAGCAGCCTGCTGCTGTTTAGTCTGATAGCATGCTATTTATCTGGCATGCTATTGGAATAGCAATATAGCAAAGCAGACCACAACATCGACGAACAACGACAAACAGCAACAGCAATGTCAACAGCATTAAGCATAATGAAATAGATATTAAGGTATGTTGCTATACGTTAGCAATGGGCTATACGTTAGCAATGGGCATATTTCATATGATGTTAGCTTGCTATGCTATTGCTGTTTAATATGTAAGGTTTTCGTGATGCTAGTTTTTTACCATTCGTTGGTGTGCTGTAGCGAGTCTTTCGCTACCTGTACGCAGATTGTTTTTCGTGCATTGTCCGGCTAACTGGGTGCTACGAATTTATTGAATACGAAGATTATTTCGCATGCTATGTAATTGATTTATTATGCGTTTTCAGTTGGGGATTTTTGTTGAATGGATGGATTTTTGTCGAATGGATGGATTTTTGTTGAATGGAAGTTTTGTTAGTTTTTGATTTTGATATCTGTTTGCTTTTTGTATAAGTATTGCTATAGTTAGTAGATATGAAGCGTATATACTGGAACAGGTGTTTTTTTGTAACAGCCAGTACCTAGTACGAAATTCCAAAATACTAGGTACGAGTATTTTCAAATATTCAAAAA
Organism: Nemotelus nigrinus; assembly: GCA_947369275.1. Taxonomy (NCBI): domain Eukaryota; kingdom Metazoa; phylum Arthropoda; class Insecta; order Diptera; family Stratiomyidae; genus Nemotelus; species Nemotelus nigrinus. The sequence goes on from OX376372.1 coordinate 164,704,403, forward strand.
GTTTTTAAGACAAAATTAGTCGAAATGGGGCAAAATCGGCCAATTTTGGGTTAGAGTGGTTTGGGTCATAACGGGCCAAGACCTATTGCTGTGATACAAAAATTTGGGTTTTGTAGGGGAGTAAGGGGGTTTTTGGCAATAGTTTGGCAAAAACTGCCTTTACGGCGTTTTCGATGATTGAAAGTGGTCGGGGAGTACAATAGTGATATTTTAAGGACGAAAATTTTTTTGATAGGGATCATTGGGCAAAAACGCCCAATTTTCCAAAAAAATTTTTTTTTTCGTCTAGCATGAATTCGGGAACCTTTCTGATTTGTTTCGGGCGAAATTTTCATACAAGTCTAGGAAAAAGCGCCTTAGTTTCGAAGATACGGCAAAAGTAGCTGAAATCGGCCAATTTTGGGTTAGAGTGGTTTCGGTCGTAACGGGCCAAGACCTATTGCTGTGATACAAAAATTTGGGTTTTGTAGGGGAGTAAGGGGTTTTTTGGCAATAGTTTGGCAAAATCTGCCTTTACAGCGCTTTCGATGATTGAAAGTGGTCGGGGAGTACAATACTGTTATTTTAAGGGCGAAAAAATGTTTGATAGGGGAAATTGGGCAAAAATGTCCCTATATTACAAAAAAATTTTTTGTCTAGCTTGAACTCGGGGACCATTTTGAGTTGTTTCGGGCAAAATTTCAATACTAGCTTGGGTCAAAGCGGCCTAGTTTCGAAGATACGGCAAAATCAAATCCGCCGGAAAACCGTCCGGAAAACCTGTCCGGAAAACCTGTCCGGAAATTTACGAGACCGCAGGAAATAAGGTGTTCCTGGACTCCTGTCCAGCCTTTCCAAAGAGGTTGGTCCCCTAGTAGGTGCATGTTTAAAAGCGAAACATTTTTTTTATAATTTCTTAATAAAATTTTCGAAAAATTTCATGCTTCAGTGAGGCCAAGTGGAAAACCGACTGTTTTAGATTAACTATGAAAAGTTTGGTATCAGAGATCGACCGATGGAAAGTCATATAGAAGGCAATAGGGTTAACTGGGCCTATCTTAATATATTTGTCGACATTGGTAATTTGAACGAATACAGGAGGTGTTTTGTGCATGTAATAAAATGAAAGTCAAATTAAACTGATTGAATTTGATTGTTTGCCCTTAAATGACTCCTAGATTGGAGAAAGACTTGACAAATAAGTGACCGACCATTGGAAAGTTACGGACAAGCTGCACGGACTAATGACATCTTGCACCATCACCATTCTAGTCTGGGAACTTTGTGTCTGGTGGGTGGGAGAGGGCATGTCATACCGTTTCATTACTGCAAAGCACATGTACTTGTATGTATATATGTACATACTTCAAAAAATACTAGCTAGTATTTTTGAAACAGGTATTTTTTTGTACTCGTACTAGGAATATCTAATATGTGAAAATCCTAGAACGATCCAACTGTATTCGCTACCTTAATTACGTATAATTCACCCACCTCATGGCCCTGTTAGCCGGATAAATTCTCCCTATTTCTTCCGACACAAATTTCAATACCATATTACTTTACATTCGCATGCTTGTACATATGTACATCATACATATGAGAGAAATGGATGAAATCTTCGCGCATTTTCGAAACCGCAATAGAAACATCGTGTAAAACAGGGAACCCAACAAACTGCAATTTGTATAGTACGTGAACCCGAGCCGGCGAGAAATCACATATGAAATAATATGTTGCACCCACTGAAATGTCGCAACGACATAACTAATAGCAGACTGCTGTTTTTTAGCTGCTATTTGAAGCTGCTATTTAGCAATAGCATAAGCAGTTGCTTTTGCTATTTGAAAACAGCAGTTTTGCCCATCACTAACCCAGAGCATTGCCTCAGTGTGAAAAATTAAAAAAAGTCTAGCGCATCAGAACCGCTAGAAAACTAATTTTCGAAGAAATTGTCTTTGAGTGACAAAAAAATGTGGGAAGACGTAATACACTTCTTTGTACAACCATTCCTTATCCTAAGCAACAAAACTCAACTATAACACAAATGATGCAAATGTTCAGTGCTGGCAACACTTTCCCAATGAAGCAACAATAAGTTTACCTTAACAAGCTCATAATTAAATCAACTTATCCTTTGAATTTCGATCACATCGAAGGATTTCATCGAAAGTGTAGCACTTGGCAGAAGTTGACTACCAGGGCCTGCAATTTGCCCTCCCTGTAAACGCAGTCAAAGCTAAACTTTGAACGTATTCCGGCACGCTGGTTGGCAGCATGGCCTTCATATAAAAGGCCTATCGCAAAAGCAATTAAGCTACAAGATGGCGGACCTAAGCTACTTTTCCCAACCAGTCCACACAGTGATGTTTTTTTATGGTTATAAAGAAATTCACGAGATCCACCTACAGGAGATATGAGGAAACTCATATGTCATGTTAATCACTGTTGTTTTGGGATCTTTCACAAGCAATTTAGATATAAAAAGTCTTTAGCATCAGACCTCAATTCACCGGGACACTTATCCGAAGTATCGTTTGTGTAGAAGAATTTGCAGATTATCAATATTTGATGATTTTTAAAGTGGAATAAATCCTACCAACCACAAACGGCAATTGTTTACAATTCACATTGCCGAGAGTAGGTGGCAGGTATTCCAAATTGCAAAGTTCTCGCGTATACAGCACAATAAACACATCACTTTCACGACACTTATCCGAAATATCTTTTACGCGACAAAAAGTTCGGAACGAGTCTCCGGATAATAGGAAAATAGACTATATTCCCTGATTCAACCGAGTAGAACCATTCACATTACTAATTGTCAGAGAAATGTCAAACAATTGTCATTGTGCAATTCCCAATAAATCTTAATAACGTGAGGACTACACCATTTTAAAAAGTAGCTTAATACCTGTCAGATTGCAAGTCGCGATAGGCCTTTTATATGAAGGCCATGTTGGCAGCCATGAATCAATGGCGACGGGAAGCTAGTTTCGGTGGGTGATGGAGAGTGTGGCTAGAGACGAGAGAGGTGGAGATTGTTGGGCCGTCGTCGGAGGAAGCCGGATGTAAAGAGAGGAGAAGGTGTGGAGGCCGAGGTTGGGGTGCGTGTGATGGTCGCGGGCTCGTTTGCTCGAAGAAAAAATTCGAAAGATAATCCGCGGATCGTTGAGAAATAATCCGAAAGTGTGAATCGTGGTGTTGTAGAAATGTACACAAATGACAAGGATTGGATTGTTTTTTTTTTCTTCTCTGTGATACAACGCACCACGCGGATAATCGTCTACGGAATTGAGTGGAAAATTTCGCCGAGACTGTGAGGATGATGTGAAAAATCGTGCCATGAAAGGGAAGTTTAACGCGGAGAAGTTGTTAAATGAAAAAACTTGCAATTTTTATCGCACCTAACATTTATACGGTTTTACGGAAAGTGGATAAAGTGCTCATAAAAATCACATAAGTGCTAGCCCCTAATACCTATTTTGAAATCTATTCACTTCGTAATGTGTACCTGTGAAAGGCTTACGATAAGAGTGTTTTGCACGGGCCGTAGAATTTCCCGGGCCTAGAAACACGTGTTTGTTTACTTATGCAATTGGATAATCGCAAAACTAGCCAATTTCAAAGGAATCGAGAAATTTGTTCAAGATGTTACAATTCTCGTGGTGATCCGTGCAGCGCTACCGAATCCGGCGACGAAGCTGGAGTTCTTCGGTAGGTAACAAAAGTTCCGTTCTAGGCCTATCAACAAGTCAGGAAGGATATCAAACCCAGCACGTGGGAATGTGAGGGCCATGTAGTGGCTTGAACTCGTCGATTTTGCTTTATGGCCATGCGGTGCCCCAAACGATCATACATTACGCCACGGAGATATTTGCCTGCTCGACAGGGGCGCAAACTACAGTGGCTACGCAACAAACATAACGTGTAGTTTACCGGCTAATGGAGGTTCTTCTTCGAATTGTGCAGTATTGCCGTTATCCAACTTGCGTGACTCTAGCCGCAAATGCTGTTGAGCAGTCTTCACGCGTGGAAATATAGTCAGAGTTCATCAGATACAGCGACGGGCGTGACCACAGCGGCTCCTACGCGAGTTATCCTGGTAAACTACGGGATCAGTATCAAGTTAGTAAGGTGATTGACTAGTTTTTTTGTTAACGTTAATCAAATGTTCGAACAAAGTTAATACTATTGCACGGTTTTAAGCTGGTATGCTTAACTGGCTAGAGTTCCGTCCTACAGCTTGTAGTTGTCTTGTTTCGATTCCAGTCATTAATGATCAGGCATGGTGTCAAAAACAAACTTGCAACGAACTCAAATTTAGTTGATTGTAATCAGGTGACTCTAAAAATAATACAATATAATTGAAACTAAAGAACAGAAGGGGGGTAGAATTGACCCTTGTATCTATGCGCCTTAAGTTAAGCATTGTGACAAAGTTATTCATGGCGAATCTGGAGATATTTCAGTCGGTCACCTACTTACTCTCGTAAGGATTTGAATTGCGTTTATGCAAATCATGGATCTATGGTTACTGTACTTTACGATGCGTAGGTAGAGAACTAGTTTTTCGGCATCTTTTTTGGCATTCCTGTTATATGAATATGCATGGCTTATCGATGATAGGAGGTAAAAGACATGTCATTTTGTAGAGGTCGTAGAGGTCATTTTGTAGCTCGATCAGAAAAAAAAAAGTAAAGAACTAAGAAACACGAAATCTTGTAAATGTTTTGATACTCGGTAAAAGAAAGGTTTCACTCGAAATAAACAACTACGTCAGATCTGCAGATCAGTTATTGTAAGAAAGAAAGAAGAAAAACAAGAGAAAAAGAATATTTTTGATTTAAACCGAATTCTACATAATCGTTTAAGAGTAAAGTGGTCCAACTTGACCCAGAATCCAAATTTGTACTAATCCGAAATTAACGGGATAACGATAGTGAGTACTTAGAAAGCCAATATCAGGTGAGGCATGCATAAATGAATTATTGTTACTTTAACTTTATCCAAGTTAGTAATCATGTTGTTAAGCCATTTCATTTAAAACAACTTACATATACAGGCTTCACGGTGGAATCATATTTTTTTTCTTTGAAATAACTAAACAGTGAAAAGAAGAGAGTAATTTTGATTATTTGAGTACACTAAATTGACACTATTATCTATCTTTTCACCATTGCTATACACCAAGATTCTCGTTTTAATACGTTAATAAAGAGAAAATGCCTGTCCTTGCGTTAGGGTGACGTCATCACTTACTTCAAGGTTCCTAGACATATACTAGTTGGCAACGAAATTTGCTAAATTGCTTTTATTACACATTTAAGACGCTTTGGGTCCATTGTAGGCGAGTAAATGTTGAAGATTTAATGTACTCTATCTCGGGCCACTAATGAAGTACCTGTAGCTGTAGTACTTTGCCACGGAGGAAATCGGAATTAAATTTAAACCTACTTATGCTTGTAAATTATTTTTATACAGAACTTGTATGTATGTATGTATCTCATAAAGTTACATATACTTGGATACTCGAATTTGTTTTCTCTTTTGAGATTTGTTTTGACGAGAAAGATTAATGCATTTCGGCAATAATGATTATGTATATGTAATTCGTAATTTACTTGGAAATTCAAAAGATAAAGAATAAGAAATGATACGGAAATCAATAATAATGTATTATTATTAAATTTAACCGCTGGCCTTCTTATTGGGCGAAAGCCCGAGAAGTTCTTCTTCTTTTTCAGGGTCTGCGCGTGACCTGGCTGGCCAATAATGTAGTGTTTTCTTAATTTTTCAGCATTTCTTCAAAGGGAGGGATACTGGCCATCCACAAGTAGTTTCAGTACTTTTGATTAGATTTTTGAATTTTGATGGCCAGTATCAGAGGGTGGAGGACCCCAGACCATCGGGGTCAGGGCTCCACTACCATCGGGGGCCCGGGGCTGTCTGCCTCACCCGGGTTCCTTGGAAAAGAGAGGCAGCGTTTATTCCTTTTCCGTTTTTAGAATTTTCAATTTTCTGGCTCCGTGCTTTGTCACGAGCACTGGGTCTGCTTAGTCAGCCCATGTTGCAGAGCCTGGGTGTTTTCCTTTACGGAACTATGCCCCCTTTTGGTCCCTGGGTATTTTATATACCAGTTTGCGGCTACGAATTCATGACGGATGAATACTACGTAGCATCCCGTTTTCTTGAGAGCCAACCAACTCCATTTTCAAGAACCCACCCCAGCCGCAGCGAGCTAGCAAAGCGGCAAACCAGCATCCATCGGGGTTGGTTAAAGGGTGCTCCGCTAATGCGGACGAGGGGCCTTCACGGCCATTTCTAGGGCACCCTGCTCTCGGGGCAATTCTTTTTTTTTTTTGTTTTGCCTCTTGAATGGCACTAGCCATTCCACTTTTTGACCTTAGCACTCTTGGTTCTGGACTTCGGTCTGGTTCTAAGTTGTGCTAAGGCCATTCTCATCTACAATTTCGCTACAAAAGTTTCAGCGGTTAAACGTTGTTTGAGTCTGCCATTCGAAAAATGCTCAAAACTCGGAAAACTTAAAAATTGGTTTCTTATTTTTATCGCAAATGCTTTGCATATGAGTACGTAATTTGAAGCATATGTTGGTGCAATATTTACGAAAATGGCTAATGTTGGTTACCCTGTGTCAGCAGCAAAACAAAAAATATACCAAATCTGCTTCACGTTAAGTTAAACCCAACCAGTAAATTTCGTTTCGATTGAATCACTGCGCTGGAAGGTATACGGGTGAAAAGAATTTTAGGGTTACCACCCTCAAAACTTTTCAAATTTTTAAAACGTTAATATTTGTTGTTAATTTTCATTGCAGGATCATTCTCAATTGCAAATCTAATGACATAATCGCTCAGTAAAGAAATTCCACAAAATTACAAAAATGGTCTTAGCTGGCAGCCCTTTCATGATTTTTGTACGAAATTCCTACGACATTTGGTCTACATTAAGGTCCATTTAGAGTAACACCCAAGCACTGTGTAAATTTTGTCAAAATCTGATGGCTGAATCGGAAGTTATAGGCCAAAAAGATGTTTTTTTTCTCAGTGATTTTTCAAGATGGTACCACTGCCAACTAGGACCAAATCTGATAGAAGTGATTTTGAAATGCGGGTATTTCAAAATCACTTCTGTCAGATTTGGTCCTAGTTAATACCAACAAGTCCTGTAAATTTCATTGTGATCGGATAATCCGGTCGTCAGTTCTCGTGAACAGAACTTTCGAGTGCTGAAAATAGAGGTAATTTGGTGATGGGTTGCCGTTCTTGTGCAAATCGGAATTTTGAAAATTTTATCTTGACGTGAAGGACAAAGGATAAAATTTATCAAAAATTTGAAATTTTTGTCAAAAATCAAAAAATTTTCAGGAAGGTCAATGATTTGAAGGATTTTTTTTCAGCAGCCTGCCACAGCTACAGGAATACCCGCTTTATGTTGAAAATCTATATGTGCTAAATTTTAGTCAACATCAATACGCTCTGTAATTTTCACGATGATCCATTGTTTTTCTTACAAGAAATGACAAATCAAAATTTGAAAAAAAATCCTTGCCTACTTTTAGGCACCCTGCACCCACACACGGCTCAAAATTTCCAATTCTTTATCATAGACAAGCTTAAAACATAATTAATTCTCATTCCCAATACTTTTCTTTAACAAAAATTTACACTGCTTGGAAATATAGGAGTACCTCAAAATTCACTAAAACGCTCGCCGCTGCCAAAAAGTTTAGGATATCTGAATTTGGAATTTGGACTGAACATGGACCTACCTACTATATACATCTACGTTCTCCGAGCATTTCAGCTCAATCGGATCGGCCACTCCAGAGATTATCTCCCTTAATCATTTTGCTGATATATATATATATATATATATATATATATATATATATATATATATATATATATATATATATATATATATATATATATATATATATATATATATATATATATATATATATATATATATATAAATATATATATATATATATATATATATATATATATATATATATATATATATATATATATATATATATATATATATATATATATATATATATATATATGTATAAAGAAATATGAATTTTCGGCGAAACGAGTTTAATACTAATGTTCTTCGAACAGTAGTAAAAATCATCCATCAATCCTAGCCACCATATAGCACATCGATTTCGAACACAACAAAAAGGAAGGAAGAGAAATGAAAATGAGGCAGATTCAGATCTGCCTCATCTGTTGCATTTTCATCAATGAAAACGTTGTAGTTTATACTTTCCCGTCATTCATGAATTTTCAAATTTTCGAGTATTCAATATAGCAATAGTGAATTCGAAGAGGCAAGCCTCAAAAGAAGCAATGTATTTACGTGCTGCGTTGTTCTTTAGCAAAGGTAATTATTTTAGGGCAAAGGAGGAAAGTAATGGACAACTTAAGAACTATCGAAATTAATTTTCTTTGGATTATTATTTCGTGAATGCTTTGTATTCGGGCTATGAAACTTTTACAAACTACCGAATAAAACGATAAATAGTTGAAATATGAAGAGAAAGAATAATTATTCCTCAGATATTTCCGAAAGAAATTATTTATTTGTGTTTTAAGGAAACATTGTTGTGTTTGTGTGTATGCGCTAATTTTTAATTTGGTGATGTGGTTGATCTTTGAAATTTACTTTACTACCAGTGTAAAACTAGTACATATTAAAATGTTCAAAGTGATTTATCATGCAGTTTAAGTAGCATTGAATATTTTTCGCATGAAATCTAAAGCTATTTTGCTATTATTGATTTCATTTATTGTCATGTGAGCCAATTGTAGTTGTTATTAATTATTGATTGATAAATACTGAACATTAATTTTATTATCCGCGGCATTAAAAATTAAAGAAAATAGAGCTCAAAATTATTAGAGCCGATAGGAATGTTAAGCGTTCATTTAATATAGAGTTGTATAAAAAAAATGTTCTGGTAGCTTCACCGATAAGAAACTTATTCGTGTGATTCGAACTCCAGTAGCAATGTGTGATCAAAGTAACGTTTCAATAATTTAGAAAACCTTAATGGCACCCTATAAAACGTAATTAAGATCTCTCAATGAATCGCAATCGAGGTGAATGATAGATATGATATGAAAAATAAAACAAAACATTAATTAAACATCAAACCATTTTAGGTTTATTGACTTAACGTTACTTTAATCACGTATGGACTTGCCATTCAGAGGTCACAATGAAGCAGAGGTATGTAATGTATTTGGCTAGATAAAAAAAAGTCGGTTAAATGAATTTCATAAAATGGACTTTTGAGCCTCATGGACATAACTCAGTCTCTCTCTTTTCAAAACATGCTTCGTCAACCTTCGTTTGAGTGCATGATACCCCTCAACCGAAAAAAAGCTTAAAAGTAAGTTATTTGTCTTTTTACGTCAATAAAATAATCTGAAAAAGTTGTTCTTACAGATAAGTTAGCCATAATAAAGTTAAATTTAACCATTCTGACCACTTCAGTAATTATTGAGATACAATTTAATGCGTTAAAAAGAATTAAGACTTGTTTTTGAAATATCATGAGTCAACACAATTAGCGGAGTTATCGCTGCTAAGTATTGAAAAACATTTTTTCACGAAATTTGAGGTTAACGCAGCTGTATGACAATTTCGTTTAACATTTTGCCAAAAGAGTACAAAACAGACTTTGGTTTTTAATAAAATGTTTCTACAGCGTAGTTTACATAGTATTTCGTGACCTCGCTCCAAAGCCCCAAAATATGCTTTCGATATTTTTGCTCGAATGATTCTTAAATTCACTGCATCCTTGTTAAAATGTCACTTAACTTTACACAGAATGATTCACGGTAAAACTAGACTACGTATTTCCCACAGCCGTTGGACAATTTCGCCGATAGATGTACGGCTGGTATGTTTGTGATTTTGTGGGTTTGTTTTTCGGGTATTTTTTGTTTGTTTTTTTTTTCTTCAGTGTGTTATCTGCTCATGTATTTTTGTACGTTTTTGTGAGCTATACATCAATGTTTGATAAGACTTCAACCTCAAGTGGTACCAATGGCAGAAAATCAAAGAAAAATGCTCCAAAACATATAAAAGCTAGAAGAGAGGACAACACGATGATAATAAAGAACCAAGTAAATAAAAAAAACACCTCCCAAATCAAATACATAATCACAAAAACACAAACAGACCAGCCATACGCCTACCGGTAACGGTTGTGGGGAACACGTAGTCGAGATTAGTCCAATTGCTTTCCACCATAGCAATGCCAATAAACTATTCCAGATAGACATGAGCTTTTATAAAGTGGGACGTAAACTAAATTCAATACAGAGCCTAAGTTTAACTTTATTACGATTTTATAAAAAGCAAGTAAAACCAAAATAATTCAAATATTAAAAATGCTTATTACGAAACAATTTTACTGTGAATGAAACCTATGAAATTCAATTGAACTGTCATTTAGTACTTAGCCAATGCCTTCTAGAAGTATGGGCCTTAATGTAGAATGATGACGTCACAGCTTGCGAGGGAAATGTCGCGAAAAACACACGTAGTCTTACGGGACGTCCGCGGGAAATCGTTAATTGTGCGGGTTATGCTAAAGTCGATGAAGTGAAAATAAAGTGAGATCTGCGGAACAGGTCTAGTGAACAGCTAAAACAAACATTAATGCGGTGCGTGCGGTATAATGTGGAAAATTCGCTCTGAAATGTTTATCAGTTGTTGTTAGGTTATGTAATGTTTCGTGTCGATTTATTGTCGCGATACAATTAATTGATAAGAAATGAAAGTTATGGGTAAACATTATTATTATAACGCATCCACGCACAAAAAACTAACGTTTTATTTATATTTTAGCTAAAAAACCGCAAGTGAAATCTCCGTGTGCATCGGCACTGCCTCGTGGAAATGTCAAAACTCCCCGAATAATTGACGTCATAGCTAAAACGATTACGTAGCATGAGGCCCCGTACTTCTAGAAGGCATTGCCTTAGCAAATCTTAGGCATCAATAAATTTGACTTATTTTAAGGTTTTCTTAATAGTCTTTCAAATGGAGGCTTTTAAGAGTCAATCGTCAGACAGAGTGTTGAAATATACCCTTCCGAACTCAAAACCATTGAACTGAATGCTTATGATGTTTGCCTCAGCCAAATTTCAATTAGAAGCTTTCAGCTCCTGTAACTAGTAAATATAGTCTTGATTTGATTGGGCAATTGTTCACTGCTAGGCCGGCAATTCGTCATATTGTCCGTTAATTGCTTTCGTCACTAGCCATCTATTAAAAGGCTCTGAATTTGCTCATAATATCAAAGGTCTACACCAATTTTACGATGCACCTTAAATACCCACCATGTTAAAGCTGTTTCTTATATAGAAATGTATTGTGCTAATTCGAACCTCCAGGTGTCGCTTCTTAGCTGGAAATCTATTTTCCCTATTTTCCAGTGCTTGCCGATGACATCGAACCGAACTGTCATTCGCAAACTGTCAGATCGTTCCTTCCAATTTCACCCATCGCCGCGTGGTGTTGTGGTGCCTGAATTGCATTGTTAGTTTTCAGTTTTTCGGGTGAAAGTAGCAAAACAATACCGACAAGATGAATATGTACAACTTTAAAAAAATTATGGTGGTTCCGCCGGCAAAGGTAAGAAGTTTGCTGACACTACTCTAAATAGACACGACATTCAAATCCATAACCTCATTGGTTTTTGAAGTTCTAAAATAAAAAAAACTCAAAATGCTTATTTCAGGACTTTATCGACATTATGTTGTCGAAAACGCAACGCAAAACGCCTACAGTTGTGCATAAAGGATACAAAATATCAAGGATTCGAGCTTTCTATCTGCGGAAAGTGAAGTTCGCACAGCAAAGTTTTCACGACCGTTTGTCCCAAATCATTCAAGACTTCCCTAAATTAGATGATGTACATCCATTCTATGCTGATCTAATGAATGTTTTGTATGATAAAGACCATTATAAGTTGGCCTTGGGTCAACTGAGCACTGCAAGACACTTGATTGATAAGTAAGTAATGAGTTTGTATTGCAGTTATTGCAACATGTAACATAGAAAATATCATTTCATTCTTTTAAAACCGAAAATCAATCTTACAATCAGTCTGTTCGAAGTTAAGAACGGATAATAATTAGTATTTAGCTGGACAAAATCGGTGAGAATTCTCTGACGTCGCATATTTACACTGATAAAAAGGGTTAAAGAACATTGCACAAAAATTACCCAGTGGCAGTAAAATGAAATATTTATTCTGTCCTCGAGTCATTTTTGTATGTATCCCTATGGTGTATCTCTATATTCAGAGTAAATATTGGGCGTCATGCATTTGCTTAATTTTGTTATGGTCGTATTTTGCAATAGCCATTAACACTTCCTAATTCGCCCTATCTTCATAGCTACAACAATCTTAATATCACTTAATCCTACCACGTTATTTTACTAATTTCATTCAATAATTTTCAGCGTTGCAAAGGACTACGTTCGCTTGCTAAAATACGGAGATTCGTTGTATCGATGCAAACAACTAAAACGTGCAGCTTTGGGTCGAATGGCAACCATTATGAAACGTCAGGCGTCGAATTTAGTATATTTGGAGCAAGTGCGTCAACATCTCTCTCGTTTGCCCAGTATCGATCCGTACACGAGGACAATCATCATTTGCGGCTACCCTAACGTCGGTAAATCCAGCTTCATTAACAAAGTTACTCGAGCCGATGTTGAAGTTCAGCCGTACGCCTTCACAACGAAAAGTTTATTCGTCGGCCACACCGATTACAAATACCTTCGTTGGCAAGTCATCGACACCCCCGGGATCTTGGATCATCCATTAGAAGAGAGGAACGTAATAGAAATGCAAGCAGTCACAGCCTTGGCTCATTTGCGGGCCTGTGTACTTTTCATCCTAGACATATCTGAGCAGTGCGGGTATTCTTTGCAAGAACAAGTTAACCTGTTCGAAAGTATCAAGCCGCTTTTCGTCAACAAACCTTTGATAGTGGCTCTGAACAAGGTCGACGTTGTTCCCGTTGAAGATCTTACGCCGGAACGCAAAGCGGTTATTGAAAAAATCAAAGAAACGCCAGACTTACCAATTATCCCTATGTCCACCGTATCTGAAGTTGGTGTGATGCAGGTGAAAAGTGAAGCCTGCGAACGTCTTCTTTGCTATCGAGTTGACCAAAAGATGCGAACTAAGCGTGTGGACAATATCCTTAATCGCCTTCATGTGGCTGTGCCCAAGGAGCGCGACAGCAAGGAACGTCCTCCATGCATACCGGAGACGATACTGATGAAGAAACAAGTAGCAGCTGAGAAAGAAGAGCGTAGACGAAAATTGGAGAAAGAAATCGAACAGGAAATGGGTGACGATTATATTCTGGACCTCAAAAAGAAATACGTTACAATCCCGGAAGAGGAGCGGCACGATGTTATTCCAGAGTTCTTGGAGGGTCACAATATCGCCGACTATATCGACCCTGACATCTTCGAGAAGCTTGAAGAGCTCGAACGCGAGGAAGGCTTGCGTGAGGAAACTGGTGTGTACCAGGTTCCTGATATGACGCTTGATGAAACGCTCAAAGAGATTCGCGAAATGGCGAAACAGATCAGGGAGAGAAGATATCAATTGCGTGATGAGAAGCGTTTGGCTAGCAAAAAGAATAAGTCAACTATACCACGTAACAAGCAACCGCGTGTCCGAGACCGTAGTGTCGCGAAACTCAAGGAAACAATGGAAAATCTCGGAGTGGACATGTCCGGAACGGAACAAGCTAACTTTACTAAGAACGTGGTTGATATTCGAAGAGCAATTGTCCCAGTTGGTCCGAGAGCTCGGAAAGTCAAGTTGGACAAGGAACAAGCAGCCGTCGTTCGTGCTACTGGCATGCCGCTGAAACGATCCACTCCACGCAATGACCTCGGTATCAAGAATCCAACTTTGAAGAAGAAGGCGCAGATGATGGCGCGACGAGATATTGCGAAGAAGGTTAGGAAACATGCCCTTAAAGGTGAAGCAGATAGATTTATCGGCAACAAGATGCCGAAGCATCTATTTTCTGGTAAACGAGGCGTTGGATCTACGGATAGACGCTAAATCGTGCGAGTTATGTTCGAGGTTCATACTTTATTGTAAAGTATACATAGATATATTAAAATTATTTTTATGTTGTGAAATGGTTTGTTATTGACTAACAATAAGAAAATGGGGAGAAAACAGGGTTTTATGAGTTTTGAAATTATTTTCGGTGGTGCTAATTATCTCACGCTCGTGCTACTTACTACGAAACTATATTATTGCTGAAGTTTACAAAGGAATAGTGGACACGTCTTTATAGTTTGAAATTAGTGCGGAGTCTTGCATTTTGTCTTTTTAACTTCACAACACATTGTTTAGTTGGAAATTCAATAAATTGCTGCAAACGGATACGTGTCGCCCAGTAATTTTGTTACATGATTTATTTATTTATTGTCCAAATCAATAGAAACAAAGCCAATTACTTATTTATTTAAGCATCTTTTTAACAGATACATGATCCAATTACAAAGTGGAATTTGAAGGTCTACAAAATAAAGAAAAAAATTATATTTTAAACGAAAATTCAGCAATGCCAAAATAACAAGCTATTACGTATAATAGAAATGGAATAAAAATAATAACACTAATGGCAGCAATAATGGTAAATTGTAACAAAAAATAAGATTACAATATGAAAACGTTAGCGTTGTAAGCTCAGACGAAATCTGAATAATAATCCTTTTAAAATTAGAGAAAGCTTCGAAAAAAGAACCAAACTGGTGACCATCGTGACTTCTAAGCGAATGAAAAAATACATCTGTATGTGTAAAACGCAACAGAAAATCTATATTGGAGATCTGGTGAGAAAACCGCAGGCTCGTACGAATTGTGAAATAGGAAGATTTGAGGAAAGTACGCCAACATACATTTTGTATAGGGCAAATTCATCCAAGTACAACCTGCGAGTACGTAATAAAAGCAGATTTAATTTTTGCAAGCGTTCTTCATAACGACAAAAGGGAACATAAGACTGATAAAGGATGGATTCAACTACACCTGACAAGTAAGCAATACGAGGAGTCCAAACTGAGCTACAGTAATCAAGAAAGCTACGTGCAAGGGAACGTGAAAAGACGACGGTCACAAGTGGAGATGTTGAGTTTGCAACGAGCACTCTGTCCGTGGACCAAATACTGCCGTTGTTGGAGCTTTGGAAGCGATGAATTGTAAATGGAGAACAAATTTTAGATCAGACAATACACTACTACCGGAAAGTAGGTAGGCACAGGTAAGACAACAACACACTTAGGAATATTGAAGAGAAGTGATTTTGCAGTGCACCAAAAGCTTAAAGCAGATAGATTCGATTGAAATCACAAACAGTCACTAATGGGTAAATGCTGCTTAAGAACGTAAGGTAATTAGCTGTTAAGGTAATTATTGAACAATAGTGGTCCAAAAATGGAACCTTGGGGAATATCTGATCAAAAAATGAGGAAACACACTCTTAAAACAAAAAAAAAACGATTAACAATATAAGAAGTGATCCAGGATTGCAACGCATCAGAAATGCCGAATCAGCGAAGTTTCTCCAACACACCATGATTGACTCCATTAAATTCATTAGCGAAATTCGTGCAAATGACGTCAACTTGTATGTCATCTAACGAATCGACAAATAAACTTACAAACTCAACCAAGATTGCAGATGTAGAGCCGCCTTTGATAAATCCATGTTGCTCCTTAGAAAGCAGATATCTCATGGAATAGGAGGTAAAGGATATGGAATGGTAGTTAAAACATTTTCAGTATTCCCGGACTTAGGATCCAAAAAATATTGGCAACTTTCCAAATAGAGAGAAAAACATCCGTAGATTAACTTAAACTAAATAAAATAGCAAGAGGAACAGTTAAAGATGAAGAAACAGACTTAACAAACACAGCTGGAATTCCATCTGGACCACTGCTAGCAGTAGCACTCAAAAGTGAAGTTAAGATTTCAATTTCAGGAGGAGAAGACTTTAATGTAGATAAAAATAAATGAGAACCTATTGGAACGACTGGGAGTGTCGGAAGGTGAGAAAGTAGATGAAGAATGGGGCACGAAAATCTTTCCTTGATTTGAATGAGCGATCTTGATATTTAGAGAAAATGAAGAGATAAGGATATTAGCAGGATGAGAATGATGTATTGAATGTGGGAGCATTGAAAAAACAAGGTATAAAAGACGATTAATAATGTTGGGAGTATAATTAAGCTAGGACATAGAACAGAATTACAGAAAAGAGCAAGATGTAAGAGACGCAGTGTTTGTGAACGCGATTAATAATGATGAAATGAAATGGATTGCAAGTTAAAATGCCTACAGATAACGACAGGAAATGAAGAAAGTATAGGTGTTGAGATTAAAATTAAAAACACAAAGGAAATACGAAAGTGATTTAGCAAAACGATTCGAAATGAAGCCAGTCCTTGCATCCAGCGAGCTCATTAATATTTCGACTTCCAAAGGATTAGTAAAAAAAAGACTGGATACAATTGAGTGAAAGTGAAAGAAAAGAAGAATTGAGCAAAACACTCACAGGCAGAGATTTTCCTACACCCCCCTAACACCCCCCTAATACCCCCCCTGGAAAGTGCATACACCCCCCCTAACACGGATAATTTTCCTACAGAAAGATACCTTTGTGTCCTTTGTTCCAAAGAGACACCCCTCCTAAAATTCTGAACACACCCCCCAAGAAAAATACCTGAGAAAACCCCTGCTCACAGGTATATTGAGGAGAGAGATGTGTTACGAAGATATATAACAAAAGGAATGCTAGAGGAAGTTTCGTGAGAGTTGATATATGTGCTAGATGATCAAATCTAATTGAAGCTTCCATATCTTATAAGTAAGCACACATCAGTATGTAGCTTTTGAAACGCGAGCTACATATTTTGTGTTTGCTACACGCTGCGTCTTTGGCTCTAAGAGCAATCGCGATATGGACGATGAACTACGGAGGAAGAAGTATAACAAAAGATTAAGTATCATCCACTCTTAGCCCTCTGTTGAAATGATACCTGTTATTAGCATATATTTCGTTGGTCAAAGCAGAATATTAGCCCTTCTAAAATTGAAACGGAAAGTAGAAGTAAGTCTAATTTTAGACGAGTGGCTCAAAGTTAATTCTGTGAAGAGATGAACATTATGAAGATCAGGGTACACACATGGTGATGAGGTGATGGGGGCGGCACTCAACTAAAAGTAAGAAAGAGGAATATTATTTAGGACAAGATCAAAGATCCTGTTGTTAGCCTTGGGTATGTTATTGAGGTAAGATGAGGGTTCCACAAAGATACGTTTATAGACCAGAGACAATTAATACTGAAGATGGTGAACGTAAAGTGCTAACGATCACACATTCAACCGGGGCGGAGGGAATAAAGTCATTACAGAGCATTTCTTCCAGAAATTTATGGACACCAATTAAAATACCACCTCTAAAGAAAAATCACTGACAGATTGGTCCCGATTCCTGCGAAAGTTAAAATAAAAGGGTAAAATGTCATTGATGCATTTCATTCAATCTCCAGCCAAAAAGGATTCTATTAAGGAGATAATGTCATCCATGTCATCAGACACATTAATTATTGAGAAGTTATAATGATATATAATATATATGCATAAGTAAGTTATAGGGAAGAAAATGACGAATTTACCCGCGTAAGCGTTCGCCACAATAACATGGGCAGATTATAGTTCAGTTTCACTCGGACATACATACATAAAAACTTGTTCGGCTATACTGCCCTACTAAGCATAAACGTTCTATCTATATTTTAGTACCTTGAAGATATTCAGTTATTTTTGTTTTGATTTTTACTGATGATTTTTACTAAGGCACTGTTTGTGCTGCTGCATTGGCTGCCAACCAACCTTCTGATCTCACAGCAAGCTAATCTGGCAGCTGTGAGACTAAATTGTATCTCAGCATGGAATAGGACAGAGTTCGGTCATGCGAGGATCTTGGCCGAGGGAGTACCCGCACCAGCGGTTGTTGACTACATCGCCCCACAATTAGGGACACGATGAAAGTACTGATATTAGTACGGTATCGATACTTTCGTTTGATACCAAGTAAAATTTTACTTGAATCGAAACTGTTCGATATTTTACTCATATCAATACTTTGATGGTGGTATCGTATCGATATATGACTGAACAAATTTCTCATGGAAATCAACCCATCTTTCCAAACTGAGCTACGGACTACGCGGCAGCTATGTAATGTAAAACAAATTAACTATTTTAAGTTCAAGAAATCTTTCAATCATACAATATCCAAACAGTTTATATTGAAATAGTAATGTAAGGGGCATTTCACGTGAAGCGGACAACGAAGAAAAGTCGAGGTTCTGGATTTCGTTCATATTGTGCATAATTGTACTTCTAGAAGATATGAATGTGGATGCACAAGTTTTTGTTTCTATGAGGTTTAGCTGTCGAGTTATGGGCCTCTGAAAAATGGATGACATTGATGAAAGGCTTTTTTGGAAGCGATTTCTAACATTCAAAAAAACCTAAGATACATAAAAAATACTGATTGTTGTAGAAAATTAGCTGCTCTTTTTGATTTGGAAATTAGATTTGAAAACGGGAATTAAAAATATGTGTGAAACCGGAAGTAACAATTTCAACGTGTTTTTTGAATAATTTGGACCAGGTTACTTTTGTTTATTTTTGTAAGTATTCTTAATCCTAGAATGGTACCGATGAGTAAATTTTACTCACATAGGGTATACATTTTGTCGCGCACCAGCCAGTTGGCCACTCCGACTGCCATGAGGCTAGAAGCTATATAATCTTTTTATGTTTAATGATAACATAAAAAATGTACATAATACTATTGTTGCCATCTTTTTAGTAAAAACATGTACCTAAAATCATTCAAAAATGTACCGTACCATTCCAGGGTTAATTTATCATAAAAGCTTTAGAATGCGATGGCCAGTAGTTTAAGAAGTAGGTGGATTTTAATACATGCAAGTCGCATAGGGCGTGGTACCGAGAGCTTGCTTAAAACTTCTAGTTGGCTAAAAAACAAAAATTAATACCAAGTAGGATTATTAGCGCCATATTTTAGTTGAAAAAGGTTTTATTTTCTTCTAAAATCCTATTTAATATATATGATGCCCATATAATATATATGGTGCCAAACCATTTCGAATTTTCCGTTATTTTTTAGTTATTGTTCAGCGCTTGCAGTGACGATTACTTTCGGTATTAATTTAAAGAGTCTTAATTGTGTGTATTATGTCTCCCTATGGCTGTCGATGTTTCAATCCTTTCGATTTGAAATTTCATCGGAAGGTTAAAGACCTAAGAAAAATTCCAAGAGTATTAGCAGAAAAGTAGAGATATTCATTCGCAGAAAAAAATGGTCGTAGAAACACATCCAGTAATAAATAAAAGAACCAGTTTAAGAAACGAGAATAAAATAGTAAAATTTGTGAAATAAATTCATTTTCCATAAGCAAGTAGTTATTTTCCATTAAGTAAATTAGCATTATCAATTTTTAATATTTTATCTTTTTTATGTAAGTGATATAAGTGATATATAATAGTTTTACTACAAATGTTTTGTTTTCACACTCACTAGTTGTCCTAATCAATCTCCCGGTACCACGCTTCATACGACTTATGTGTATTGAAATTCACCTACCTCTTAAACTACTCGCCATCCCATTCTAAAATTTTTATCATAAAGTTACAATACTTTTAAGCTTTGCTTTGTGATAAAAATAAACAAAATTAACCTGGTCCAAATTATTCAAAAAACACGTTGAAATTGTTACTTCCGGTTTCACACAAATTTTTCATTCCGGTTTTCAAAATTTCAAAATTAAAAAGAACAGTCAATTTTCTACACCAGTCAGTATTTTTGATGTTTTTTCGATTTTTTTTTAATCCTAGAATCCGCTTTCGAAAAAACCTTTCATCAATTTCATCCATTTTTCAAAAGCCCATGACTCGGCAACTAAACCTCATAGAAACCGAAAATTGTGTATCCACGTTCTTATCTTCTGGAAGCAATATGAACTAAATCCAGAGTTCGTTGTCCGCTTCACGTGAAATGCCCCGTAAAACAAATTAAATATTTAATAACGCAATATTTAAGTGTTTTTGTATATATGTATATTATATTGACGAAGGAGAAAAGTTGCTAATGTTGTAATATATATATTTAAATGATTAGGTATGAAAAGGCAAAGACTAGGAGCAATTTTATTCTCTGTATTATTTAATTTGTATACTGTCCATATATATAAAAAGGCAAAAAAATTATGAATGTGTTTTTAATAGAAACCTTTTGCAGCGAAATAAATCAAATTCAGCAAATGTTCTTCGATTAATTTTCACATTTACATAGCTAATCATGAGACTCTCCACCACTCATTTGAAATGAAGTAGTGATATTCAGTGGAGCAAGTGAAGCATACTATTCGATTGAATATCTGATGAGTGCGGCGGCCATTCACTACTGTTGCAATATAAATAGGTGCATTATTTTTTTTTTTGGAAAGTTACAGAAATAGTGTGCTCCTAATTTCTAATTTTTACAGCAAGCCTTTCATTGCCATCAGGTCAATGATCCCTTAATAAGATATTGCACCCCATACTATAATACTCCCTTTTCTTGCGTGGGGCCCGTCTAGATTTCTGCCCGGCTGGTGTTCTTAAAGACTTTGAACCTCGCCGTCCTGGAAATGATCGCCAAATTCCAAACTGAGTCCCGCCCAATCAAATAGATCCTGCCAGACTAAGGATCATCGATATCATCTCTATTACCAAACTCTTGTGCAAATTAGGCTTTGCTCTATTATGGATATTAATATAAACATAAAATCTAGCTTTTTTACCTACCTTACATTCATCTCTTACTATAGATATACATATACAAGAAAATAATTCCTTAAAAAAGAATGTATTTAGAAACATATTTGCACATTGTTTGCAAAAAACAAAATTACTGCACTAGATCCCTCACTTTATATCATAATTTACAAAAAATCTCATAAACGAAAGCGCACGAGTCAAACTCAATTTTTGATAAAAACGGAAACAAAGCAGAAATGAAACAACGAAACTAGAAAGTTTAAACGAAACTAAAAGACTCTTAACACTAGTTATTTATAAAAAGATCATTTGATCAACAAAAGCTATTAAATAGCAAGTTCAGTAATTCAACAATATAACCCACATTACAGTATAAAATGGCACTGGTTCGTCTCTTTGTATAAAATCTCAACTAAGTTGCTTATATTACACATATTTGATCTTTTAAGAAAAAAACACTCTGAACCGAGTAAATCAAAAACATTCTTACTTCATTATTAGTACCGACTTTCACATCCTAATGTCTTCTCAATGCACGAATAACAATGTGATTAAATTAGTTTCAAAATATATATGTAAAAAGGCACATTTTTGACGTGAGAATGCAACAATCCTCGTGAACAACACCTGGTCTTCTGTACACATCCTCATCACATCACTGTTTTTTATCATCGCTTATCTACTCTTCAAAATTAACTTTTATCTGGTTTAATTTAGTTTAATAGATTTATTATTTTATTGTTTCTAAACCGACTCAAAGAATGCTGTTTGCTTGCTCCTGTCTTGAGCGAGCAAACAAAACGAAATCTGATGGAATACTTGCAATTAGCTCCACACGTCGGCTGAGTTGCGATTTTGAGCCTCCATTTTATTGCAAAACTGTTTTGCTTCGGCCTCTGACTTATTTCCTTTCCTAGATGATATAACATTGAGCAGAATAATTAGGAAGGGATAACGAAGTGAAGCAAACGTACCCGCCCATGTACAAGTTTCTCACCAATAATTAACCTACCAAATTAGATCTGAATGTGTGACGTAAATTTTGTGTTCTTGATCCTGAGAGAATGCTGTTTTTAATGTCAAAACACCCTTACGAACGAATTCTTCTAGTTCATAGGAAACGCATCATAGCGGCTGTGAGTAAAAGATACAAGTTAATGAATACAAGCCTACCTCTTGATAAATGAAATCTTCGCTCTTCTTCTGGCAGCCAAAATACAGAATAGTATTGCCAACTTCTTTGCCTTTATTCTTGGAAAAAAGCCTTTCTTGAACAAAGCCACGGAACGGCACCAGACCAGCTCCCGGCCCTATCATTATAATTGGAATCTCTGGCTTCGTTGGAAGTCTAAACTGACTCTAGCAAATGAAAATAGGCATAGTAAGTATCATATGATACTTACTCATATCAGTACTGTCGCAATGAGTACGGTACTTATATCAATACTTGATTGTGATACTACTTGAAAGTAAAAGTATCGATACTTTCTTTCGATATCGTGTCCCTACCCACAATGCATACTGGATTTGGAGTTTACAACTCGCATTCCATGCAGGGAGGAATGGTGTGATGGTATCACCCTTGATAATGGGCTTATCCATGTGTACACTGACGGCTCAAAGCTAAACAATAGAGTTGGGAGTGGTGTATACTCAGATGAGCTGAATCTCAAGCTGTCCCTCCGTCTACCAGACCACTGTAGTGTTTTTCAGGCGGAGGTAGTGGCTATTTATCAGGTGGTCGACTGGCTTCTGTGTAATCGAATATTCGGGGTCAATATTGGTATTTTCACAGATAGCCAAGCGGCTATTATGTCTCTTGCTGGTCCTTGTACAATATCCAGGATTGTTGCTGAATGCCGTGCATCTCTTAGGGAGATGTCGAGACAATCGGTTGTTCAACTGATTTGGGTACCTGGACATAGGGGTTTTCAGGGCAACTGTGAGGCCGATGAGCTAGCAAGGGTTGGAACTTTGCTACCCGAGGTCTCTTGCTCCTTTTCAATAGGTATACCGATGACATCGGTCAAACTGGCCATAAGGCGAAAATATCTTGAGGACGCTAAGAAGTCCTGGGCAGATGAATCTTCCTGTGTGATTACAAGGCAGTCCTGGGTATCCATGGATGCGCATCGCACCAGGCAGCTTTTAGGCTTAACTCGAAGCGCCCTTCGTTGCACTGTGGGCGTTCTAACGGGCCACTGCCTTATAGGACGGCATGCACAACGTTTGGGCGTAGAGTTTAATGACTTCGGTCGGAGCTGTGGCTTTGAGGATGAGGAGGAAACCGTCCTTCACCTCATGTGCCAGTGTCCGGCCTTGGCAAGGAGAAGACTGGCGGCACTTGGTGCACCCTTTCTCTCAAACCTGACGGAACTGTCCCCGGTCAATTTAAAGGCGATAGTCCGGTTTCTCAAAGGAAGCAAATGGTTTCCGGACTTTAGTGAGTAGAAGAGGGGGCACTAAAATATTGTGGTATCACAACGGGCCTCTCCTGTGCCTATGTGTGCTGGTCGTCAGGCCTCTGAAGATCGGCAGCCACGTTAACCTAACTTAACCTAACCTACTGATGATATATGGAGAGTGCATTTTTCAATATTGATTTTAACATATTTTTACAAAAGATAGATTTGCGATTTTTTTACAATGATGTAATAGAGTATGTTGTTTGCGAATCCGGTGTTAACTCAAAAATGAGGAAGATGCAGATAGAACGTTTATGCTTAGTCGGGCAGTATAGTTCTATAAGAGAACCAACAAACAAAAACTTTGAGCGGCAGTACCCTCACACTAACACTATCGAAAATGGCTACCAACCCAGAACTAGCCTCTGTAAGGACAAAGATGGAAGTATTATCAGCGACACCGAAAGTATTAGCAAACGATGGGCATCCTACTTCGAAGAGCTTCTGAATCCGCTATCAAACATTCTGGCAGCAGAAGCTGGGCTCCATGATGATACGTTTGGTCAGCCCCCATCCACATAATCCCCGACAATAGAAGAAGATGATCTCGCCTTGCGTTCACTGAAAAGGAACAAAGCGCCAGCTGAGCTACTCAAGTCTGGTGGGGCGGGATTATTAAGTGCGCTACATCAACTACTGCTGCGAATATGGCAGACTGAGGTGATCCCAGACGATTGGCGCAGAAGCATCATCTGTCCCATACATAAAAAGGGAGATAAACTGCGGTGTGAGAATTACAGAGGCATCTCCTTAGTCTGTACGGTCTACAAAATTCTGTCAAAAATCCTGGAGTATAGGATTAAACCATTCGCGGAAGAAATCATTGGCGAGTATCAAGGCAGTTTCAGATCTGGTCGCTCCGCAATCGACCAGCTCTTCACGGTCAAGCTAATTCTGCAAAAGTGCTGGGAATACGACGTCGATGTATATTAAATCTTTGTCGACTTTAAACAAGCATGTGATAGCATCAACCGAGGCGCTCTATTTAGCATCATGCTGCAATTTGGTATACCGGCCAAATTAGTGGGACTTATAAAGATGACGATGACCAACTCCGTCTCGCAAGTCCGGATCCAGAACAGATTGACGGATCCTTTTAAAACTCTGGGTGGCCTGAAGCAGGGCGATGGAATAGCGCCCACGCTCTTCCACCTGGCACTTGAGTTCGCTATTCGGGCAATGAACCTGAGCACCAACGGCACGCTACTTTTTAAGTCGACACAATTGGGAGCGTACGCGGATGACATTAACATCATGGGTCGAAAATTGGCCGATGCAGAAGAACTTCTGCTTAGACTTGACTTCGCAGCAAAGGAATTTGGACTACGAATCAACGAGAAGAAAACAAAAGCTATGATGCAATCTAGGACAAGGACGCCAGCGTACACGAACATCAACGTAGAGGACCTTTGCATCAAATTCGTGGACAACTTCGTTTACCTGACGAAATCAAGCGAGGATAAAACTAGCAAATAAGACATTCTTCTCGGTCCTCCCCATTATAAAATCGAAATATGTGCACAGAAAGACTAAGCTCCGCGTTTATAAAATTATCATAAGACCTGTGCTGTGCTATGGTTGCGAAACATGGACTCTGACCCAAGCCTCCGAAAATATGATCGACACCTTCAAACGGAAAGCTCTACGGCAGATTTTCGGGGCTATTCGCGACCGAGATGGATAGCGCATCCGGTACAACAATGAGTTGTACGAACTTTATGATGAGCTGGAAGTCTCCAAAATCGTCAAATTACAACGTTTACAGTGGGCTGGGCACGTGCAACGCATGAATGACGATCGCATGCCAAAACGTGTCATGAACGCAAGACGAGGCGACGAAGCGAGGCCAAGAGGAAGACCAAGAGCTCGTTGGGAGAGCTAAATGTATGCGGACGCTGAACAACTATTGGGGTTCCAAGATTGGAGGACGCGATCACGTGACCGAGACAATTGGAGGAGATCGATCCAGGCGGCCAAGGCCCGACGTCGGGCTGTTGTGCCACGTTGATGACGACCATCACATCTATTCGGAAAATAATAAAAGCAGTATTCATGGAAACAGGAAGAATTTATAAAGTCCTAGTAAGGATGAAATTTGTACCGGATGCATATCTGAAGATTGTTGAGACGATCTATTCATATATTCTATAAGCTGCATCTCAAGCAGATGAAAAGCCAGTATTAGAAAGAATATTTGACGATCCAGATTAATTTGTGGTTACACCCGCAAAGCTTCCGTAAACAGCTCAGCAATACCGACTTGTTTTGAGCCAGGAGATATCATCTCACGAGCCAGTGGAGATACTCAAACTGTAACAGCTAGAAGCTTGTATGAAATGCTAATTTAATGTTAAAGACTTCGCATTCCTGACTTTGGTCTCTTGGATCTGGTGGTCCGAATAGCTATCACTAACGCCACTTTTCGCATAAAAATGAGGATTTATATATTAAAGTGTTTCAGATTAGATGTGCAAAATTATTCAATAGGATTCATGTTATATATTACTAGTGTTAATCTGAGGACGGATCAACCAGCATTTAGTTTTGAAAGGTTACTTGTGCTACCTGGCTAAACATAACTACAAGAAGCTGAATTTGCTAGCAACATACATTTTTGAAATATTTAAAAAGAAGAATTCAAAACCATAATATAACGGGAAGACTATATAAAATAATACAAACGAATATCCATTGCCTATCGCTAGATAAGTTTCTCAGGTAAAGCAACCAACGTAAAAATTCGTTACTGAGGATAAATCTTTGAAGTAAATAGTAGATTCAATCAACTTTTGCGTGTGGCCTAAGCATACAAACAGCATGGTTATACTCAAATGAAAATAGCATTTCATGATGTTGGTACTTCAGCAGTAATTATTTTTGAACTCTGATGAATTTGCTCGATCTTAACACACGAAACAAGATAACAACTTTGAACAAGATCATCATTATCATTGTTTGCACTCATGTTGCGGTGTGAATGGTTTTCTTTGAGAGAAAGCACTGAAGATTTATCTTAATTATAGTTAATCAAACAAGTAAAATTTTCAAGGTGTTTGATATGAATATTGTATCACGCAAGTAGAAAAGATCGCAACTGTAAATTTTCATTCATTAAGTACATTCACCGCGCTAGGTGGTATAAATCGCACTTGGTAGTTAAATAATTTATTAAGTAAACAAAAAAAGTGTTAATATCTCGAAGCTCAGCTAATATTTTTTTATCTAAGCAATAACTAGATGTTTCCGCTTTCAATGATGGAACTGTTTTTCATATCAATGAATTAAGTTCCTGTTTTATTTCTTCCGCGTTTCATTGGAATAAAAAAATCGGAACTAACGGGAATAATTTTTGATATTTGAAATTTGTTTCAAGTTTGATCAAAGGAATAAAATGGAATAATGCACGCAAATCGGATCGCCCTAAAAAACAAGTTTATTACTAGGAGAGAACAATAAAAAAGTCTAGCGCATCAGAACCGCTAGAAAACTAATTTTCGAAGAAGTTATCTTTGAGCGATTTAAAAATGTGTGAAGACGTTGTACACTTCTTTGTAGTATCATATCAACCATTTCTTACCCAAAGGAACAAATATCATTTTCTGACAGCATTTCCTAAACATCCTAAAAAATTTCCAAAACTCGGAAAATTTAAATATCGGTTGCTTAAAAAAAGAAAGAAAGAAAAATTTTCAGGAGGGTCGATGATTTGAAGGATTTTTTTTTCAGGAGCCTGTTGTAGCTATGGTACAGAGTTGCCCACACAATCTTGAAAGTCCATGTGCATTAAATTCTGCAATTCTCTGCAAATTTCACGATGATCCATTGTTCTTCTTAGAAGTTATGACAAATCGAAATTTGAAAAAAAATCCTTGCCTACTTTTAGGCACTCAGCGCCTACACAAGGCTCAAAATTTCCAATTCTTTATCATAGGCAAAAAGGCTCTTCTATTTATGGAGATGGCTAGATTTTAAATCATTATTTTTTTAATGTTTCTAAAGCAATCAGTGTGAGGATTTTCAGAGGACATAGGTGTATAAGGACTAGCGCAGTGTTAAAATTAAGATATTTTCAATCTTTTGGCAGCGGAGGGCATTTTTGACTGTAAATTTTCAGGTATCCCTATATTTCTATGCAGAGTGCATTTTTGTCAATGAAAACTAATTATGTTTTATATTTGTTTAGGTTAAAAAAAATGGATTTTATGAATCCCATGTGGGCACGGAGGGCCTAAAAGTAGGCAAGGATTTTTTTCAAAATTCGATTTGTCATAACTTTTGACAGAAACATTCCATCATCGTGAAATTTACAGAACGTATTGGTGTTGACTAAGACTATGTACACATGAAATTCTACGACTGTGCAAGACACCCTGTAGCTACGGCAGACACGTGAAAAAAAAATCCTTGAAACCATCGACCTTCCCGAAAAATGTTTGCTTATTGAAATGAAAATCAAATTATGCATAAATCTCAACATTTGCTTACGAGATAAAATTGCAATCCATCACCAAGTTACCTCTATATTCTGCCATCGAAACTTCTGTTTATGAGAACTCACGACCGGATAATCTGATTCATATGAAGTTTACAGAGCATATTACTGATAACTTCCGATTCAACCAACAAATTTAAACGAAATTCACACTGTAGAAAAGCCAAATTTGGTTGAAAAATTGGAATGGAGCTGTAAATCATGAAATCATGAAAGGCTGCCAGCTATGGTATTTTTTGTAATTTTTTCGAATATTTTTACTAACCGATGTTGTCATTAAATTTTCAAAATGAGAATGATCCTGCAATGACAACTAACAACAAATATTTAGATTTCGAATTTTAAAAATTTTGTGGATGTTGAAATTCACAGGATGGGTTCAACTTAATGTGAAGCAGATTTGATATAGTTTTGACTGTGGTGCAAAAACAGGGTTGCCAGCACCAGCCATTTTCATAAATATTGCAAGAACAGATGTTTCCATTATATCTTCACATGCGAAGCATTTACAATAAAAATAAGCGGACAATGTTTAAATTTTAATATTTAATATAATTTTAAAACTTTTTTGATAAGATAACTATAGTTTTAGCTTGGTTTTGTTATAAAAATAAATAAAATTACCTGGTCTAAATCATTCAAATTACGAGTTGAAACGATTACTTCCGGTTTCGCACAAGGGGGATTTGTTTTCAAATCTAATTTTATAATGTAAAAGAACCAATCAATACATTTGATGTTTTTTAAAAAAAGTTTTAATCTCAAAATCGGTTTCCAAGAAAACCTTTCATCAAATTCGTCAATTCTTGAGAAACCGATGCCTCGGCAACTAAACCTCATAGAACATGTTCATATCCTCTAAAAGTACTATTATGCACAATATGAACTGCTTTACATGAAATGCCCCATGGATAATAGATTGCTCATCCTATTCAGCATTTTTACTAATGTTCGAAGAAAAATTTTATTACGAATGTTCGAAGAAGAACATTAATATTAAAATCACTTTGGCCAAAAATTGATATATCTATATATAAATATATATATATATATATATATATATATATATATATATATATATATATATATATATATATATATATATATATATATATATATATATGTATATATATATATATATATATATCTGTATATATATATATATATATATATATATATATATATATATATATATATATATATATATATCTATATACATATAAATATATATATATATGTATATATATATATATATATATATATATATATTAGGGCGGGCCAAATTTTGTGTCGATTAGACCTGCCCCCTAAGATGATTATATGGACAATTCTAAGCAACTTTGCCGAAGGAACCATAGGTCTATCTCGATTTTCGAGTCTCCCACTTTTCAAAAAAATATTTTTTCCCTATAACATCATTTTGATTCAAAATTCGTTTTTTTATTCATCGTTATATTATCTTTTTTATGTGTATATAGGGGGTTTTTGGGGTCGAGAAATTCATTTCTGATCTTTATTTTTACCTATAACTACCGCCAGAGGGCGTTTCATGCATATTTTAACTATTTTTCGTCTATTTTCCGAGAAAAATTACAAGTTTTTCGGTAAAATTGATCTTTACTTTATTTTTTTCAACAAAAATTCAACTTAAAAAATAAGAACATGTGTAAAAAATAAAAAAAAAAATGAATTTAGTGGAAGAAAAGCGAAATAACTTATTTTTGAAAGTCTTTTTTGCTTTCAAGTCGGGGGTATTTTGCACGGCTTTCTGATGTAACTGCCATAACACTGTGTCGACTCTTTTCTAAAACACGTTTAGAAACGCTAGCCAGCAATTGAACATGTCTTTCCGTTGCTTGTATGTGTACCGGAATTCTTGGATCAGGCAATGGTGGATCATCGCATTCTAAATATTGTTCCAAATGATCATACGGAATGCTATACGTAAACGGTGGTTCGAATAAGACATCATCTCTATTTAAATCAATCATATTCGTATAATCTGTACAATTGAAGTTTATCAAAGGTTTTTGATAAACTCTAAGATGTGCCGGGTCGTACAGATTTCTTCGGTAGTGTAAAATTTTCTTGATTGCGATTTTTCGTGTCTCTTTTTTATCATCAAATAACATCGCTAACAAAATATTTTCGGAATGTGCGTAATATGAATTGTTTTTAATGACATTATTCACAACTCCGCGTAGATTTGTATCCAAATATTGTGTCCAACGAATGAATTTGTAAAATAATACACTACCGAAGACCACCGAATTATAGTACTTGATGTTGAAGTACATCGGCACATACACTTTCATTATGTATGTTGCCAAAATTTTCAAATTCCTTGATAGATTTTCAGTTGACACATACAACCGCAACAATCTATTCGCCTTGGTGAGCCAACGTGAATGTGCTATTGGTCCTGGTTTATTGTGAGATAAATCCGCAGGAACAACACCATTCGAAATTGCATTGGCCATTTTGTATAAGTACTTTGAATCGGTGGATAATTCAAATGGATCTAAATCAGGTGGCATGTTCTCTAGCACGATTATCTCGAATTCATCTACAAGCTGAAAAAAAAGAAATGAGATGAATTAAATTTTACCATTTAATAATGGAAAAAATCGATGAGAAAAATGACAAATGATACATACCGGAAGATTTTCACAAGTTTCAATTTGTTTGCCCAACGTTCCAGTTGTTGTTCGTGGTCCAGTGGTCGATGATCTTTCCAAAGTGTCAAACAAATGACGAAATGGCAGCTCGTTAAAGTGCAGCATGCACACAAACCAATGCAGCGGTCTATTCAAATGCAATTCAAATCGACGCAAAATCCCATTTCTTACGCCAGTATTTGTTGGCTCACCATCACAGCATATGCCGATTAATGCATCGAGAGCAATTTCTTTTTCGACGAAGAATGCATTAAATGTCATCAATTTGTGTTCAGCATCTTCATTTTCGACTTTTGTGTAGCCTATCAATTGAGAATTTGGTTCCTTCAAAACAACTAGATGTGGTTCTTTCACCATCCTTGCATGCAACTTCTCATCGATTTTTTCCATTGTTAAAGCATCATTTTTTCGGCCGTCGAATGAAAATGCTATCAAATTGGATGCATCATACTGCTTACGAAGCAGTTCTTCTCTGCATTTGGCCTTTTCTCGACGCACTTTATTTTTATCCATGATGATAGGATTGCCATGTGCATCTTTTACGTCAATGTCTTGCATAAGAGATGTTGCGAGTGCTGCTGCTATTCTATCAGACACACCAAATCGATCACACATCGCAGCGAAGTTCGAAGCATCGTATCTGGGAGTATACGGTCCTCGTATCATTGGCGGAATATCTTGTGGATTTGAACTTGGCTGATCTATATCAGTACTTGGTTCATATGCTGAATGGCTCTGTTCAACGCTTGTTGGTATTATTGTTGACGTTGGTGCTGGCTCTTCAACTTCTAGCACGAATTCCGGTATCGTCAATCTTCTGTCATTATTTTGATCTCGCATGAACTCTTTCAAATGATCTGGAATCAATCCACATGAGCATAATTCTGCTTTCAAGTCACATTGACATTTGCCGATGTAAAATAATTCTTTTGTAGATTGCTCGAACGTTCTGAATGAGGCGATATTTGAATGTTTAGTTTCGATTTGATACTTGTCAATCAATGTACCCAATTTTCTAACAACACTTTGTTTGGTTAGAATTTCAACATTAAGTTGACTCCAAATTTCAATCAATTTGTCTGTTACGTGCGGTACGAATGTTTTATACGAAAACATTTTGTTTTGGAGTTTAGCACGTTCGGCCAAGAAAAAAAAACATCTTAAAATATCCTGTTTCGTTGGCAGATCGAGTCCACTCAAATCACAAGATGCACCAAAAACAGCAACATCGTGCGAAGGCAAATGCTTCAAATGACTTTCGGTACTTGTTGATGTTGTTGCGGTTTGAGATGTAGACGGCAATGCATTTGGATCCATTGTATAATTTTACTAAAAAAATTTTAAAAAACTGAAATTAGTATATTTCAAAACATTTGGTTCGAATATATTTTTTCCACCTACAAATTGGTAAATACACAGTGGTAAAAATGGTGTGAATTTTATTTATATTCAAATATCAAATTTTGATTTTCACAAAGCTTTAGCGTGTGTATTTTACGACGTCTGATTTCTTAACAATCTAATCGCATGAAGTTGTCACAAGATGTCAAACTACATCTTCGGTATTCATCGGGTTTGACTCACATACTCCTACGGCATAACTCATATGTGCCTAACTCATATATGTATATCAACAGCATTTACTCATATGTCAACCGACATTTCGCCTCTAAGGACCAGTTAATACATTATTCCAACGCACATTATTCCTACATGCTATACATATAAATACATTACAATGTATTACATATTTCAGAAAAAAGTAACCAAGCAAGAGAACAACATCGATGCCTATGTGTATTAAATTACAACATTTTAACACATACCTTTTAATTCTTTTTGAATTTCACAATTATTCACTGGCAGGAAATTTATAATTCACTTTCACTGAAATGATGCTCAAACACTAATGAACTGAACACTCATAAATGTCATTGTGTTGTGCTCTTTCACAAAATATGTCGGTAATGATGTTTTACCGATGTTTTTTTTTAAATAAATGCGTTGTTGACTTGAAAGCAACAACACTTTGTCGCTTTTTTTCTCACTAAATTCATTTTTTTTATTTTTTACACATGTTCTTATTTTTTAATTTGAATTTTCATTGAAAAAAATTAAATAAAGATCAATTTTACCGAAAAACTTGTAATTTTTCTCGGAAAATAGACGAAAAATAGTTAAAATATGCATGAAACGTAGTTAAAATATGCATACCCCTCTGGCGGTAGTCATAGGTAAAAATAAAGATCAGAAATGAATTTCTCGACCCCAAAAACCCCCCATATACACATAAAAAAGATAATATAACGATGAATAAAAAAACGAATTTTGAATCAAAATGATGTTATAGGGAAAAAATCTTTTTTTGAAAAGTGGGAGACTCGAAAATCGAGATAGACCTATGGTTCCTTCGGCAAAGTTGCTTAGAATTGTCCATAGAATGTCCATCCTAGGGGGCAGGTCTAATCGAATTTTTCGGCTCCATACAAATTGGCCCGCCCTAATATATATATATATATATATATATATATATATATATATATATATATATATATATATATATATATATGTGTATATATATATATATATATATATATATATATATATATATATATATTCAAAAAATTTCAGTGAAAAAATCTCATGAACGCGCCATCCGATTGAACTGAAATTTTCAGGATACATTGGTGTATATGCAGAATAGTGTCCGGTCTCACAAAAAACAATACTCTTTAACCCTTTTGGCGCCGGCGGCCAATTTAGTGATATTTTAAAGATCCCCATTTTTCTGTCAACAAAAAACTTTTGCAAAAATAAAGTTTATTTAATGAATTTTGAACGTGATTTAACGACATAATTTTTTTAAAAAATTGTTTAACCCTATGTGTGCACCAGGCGCCTGAAATGAGATTGGGAAAATTTGAAAATTTTTGAATTGCGATAACTTTTGACCAGATTATCAAATCATTACGAAACTTACAGGACATATTGTTGTTACTAAGTTGTAGACACGTGTGGTTTTTTATGAACGTGCTGGCAACCCTGCAGCTACGGCAAGCATTGAAAATGAAAACCTTCAAACCATCGACTCTAATGCACAATTTTCGTCTTTTACAGTGAAAACCAACTCATATAAAAATATTATGCTTTGTCTATGCAACCGAAGGAAAACTTCTGAAATTTCACATCGGAAAAGAACGGTAACCCTCCTCAAATTCACGTATATTTTAAGCATCAAAAATTTCTGTTCACGGGAACTCACGATCGAATGAAATTCACAGAATCTATTGTTATTAAGTAGATAGAAGCGATTTTGAAATGCGGGTAACTCTGTGCCAGTGGTGCTATCTTAAAAAATTATAAAGAAAAAAAAACTGCTTTTTGCCCTATGAATTCTGTTTAAGCGACCATATTTTCATGAAATTGACATGGTAGCTGAACCTTACGTTAAGCCGTCTTTGGTATAAGTTAAGTTGAAAAATTCGGCTGGTGCTGCCAGCTATGGTAGCTTTGGTGTCTTGGGCTTTGAAATTTTGCTCAGGAAAGTAAAGTTTTTTACCCTATAGCTTCCATCGCAGTCATGAAATCAAAACAAATTTCATATGATATATGGAACTTAATATAGGTATTATTCAGAAGGAATCTGGTAAAAAAAACCATTATAGGGTTGCCAGCTATTGTTGGTTTTGTATTTATTTGCAATATCTTTATTAAGCGATTTTACCGTAAAGTTTTCAAACGGTAATAATCTTGTAGTGACAATAAACAACAAATATTAAGTTTTCGAAAATTTGAAAACTTATACCACTGGTAGCCCTAAATTTTTTTGTACCCCTATAACTTCCAATGCAGTCAATCGGATCAAAACGAAATTCGCAGAGTAGGCTGATTTCAATGTGAGGCAGGTGTGATACACATATTTGATGCTAGCAGTGGGTTGCCACCGCGAGTCGTTTTTTTGCTATTTTCGTATCAATAAATGCTAATAATTCATATCGCGAACATTTGCAATGAAAATAAGTTCCCAATGTTTAAATTTTCTAAGTTCTAGAAAATTTTTGGTTCCAAACATCTTTCGTTTTTTGACCCATAACATCTTTCTATCCCTGTAAGTTTAAACGAAATCATCGGATAAAATCAAAATCGACAGAATTATTTGATTTTAACGTAAGGCAATTGTGGGAGACTTTTAGTTGCAGTGATGATAAAGTTCTGCAAGCACTAACCATTTTCTTTGTTTATCTTATGTTATGCTGGTTTCAAAGTTTTGCAGTCTTTGGCTTTCCTAAATCTTTAAATTCCTGAAATCCTTTAAACCCTATAGTTTAAATGCATTATTAAGATCAAAGTGATTTGGCAATCGAAACAGGTTGGAGTACGTACTCAGAATCTGCATGATTCTTCTACTAGTTTTTTGGCCGATTTCCTTGACCTAATAATCAGCTTGCTGAGCTTTCAACATATTAATAAAAAAGCAACATTACTCTGCTTTTGAAACAGCTTAACATTAAGACATTGTCAGGAATAAATGACAAAAACTAAGATAATTTTTTGTTTTTAAATTTCGCATCTATGGTGAGTAAAAAAATACTGAAACGATTTGAAATAGTCGCGGATCTGTTGTAGTCTTGTAATTTACGAAAAGAAACTTCGAAGCTGAGGTTAGACAACACATGTTTGCGACTAGCTATGAAAATATGGCATTCATCAAGGAGTAATCGTTGTAATTCAAGGAACATTAAACATTAGAAAAACGTTAGACGTTTACTACAATCAACACAGCACACTTGGAAGGAACGGGTAATTGGATCGATTCCAAAATATCCGCTTTTTACTTTTAGTGATGACACGGTACTTGGTAACAATATTCCAGGAATATCAGCTTTATATATAAACCCAGAAAATCATGATGACGATGTAATGATGCGTGCGATGTACTTATCGAACTTTAGTTTGGACTAGAAAACAACAGCAACGTCCTTAAAGTTTGTGGTTGTGTCGAGAAAGGGGTGAGAAAGACTATGAAAGATAACAAAAGGAGATTTTCTTCAGCTCTATTCAGAGTGAGGATAGTAGTGGCATACCAGCTTTCCGATTTGCATAGATAATTTAGTACATGTTAGTATTTCTATTATGAATATATCACTTTAAACACTATAGAATAATATATTTAAATCACTATATACGTTAGGAGCAGACAAGACTAGTCTATCGAACAAGGCAGATTACCGACAAAAACAGAAAAGGCTTTAAATGAACCTTCGTAGAGCTCCAAATAAGCGATGGAACCTAGAAAGATGAAGGCAAGAAAATCTAGTATTTCAGTTTAAAAAGCAGTGACTTCTGATCAACAGAACCAAAAACGTTAGAAAAGTTTGTGTACACAGAAATTCTGCTTGGGATAACTTGCATTGTTTTTGCGGGATGATTAAAATTAAATAATTTTTATTGAAAAATTGTTGTTTGACTAAGTGGTTTCGAAAGTATGCACTGATTCTCAACAGACACCAGGTCACAGTGCACACTTGACTGATGTGACCACTGCCAGCTGAAGATCATTAATTTTTATTTACGTTAGTTGTGATAAAAAATAATAAAAAATAATACGGAAAATCCTCGCAAATTCTATGGAAATCGGTACTTATCCAGGTACTCACCACAACATGTCTTTTTGCGGCCATACCAACAAAGAATACAATTGTAAAGATGATTGAATCTGATAGTGTAAACCATTTTAAACTCCTGTAATTCGTATATTAATTACTCAAATAGCAGTGCATAAAATTTTTTAAACCTCTTTTGCTTTCAGGACGTAATCTGTTATCTTTAGTGCTAGTGTAGAATAAAAGTTAAACACCGGGCCTGATTAAAACCGTTAAGTAGTTATGAAATGGAGAATGATGTAAGAGGGAAAGAAGTACAAATTTATGGTAGCATTATTGGCATCGGTGTAATTGCTGAAACCTCTTTAATAATAGTCAAGTTCACCGAAAACTCACACAACTATGTGCCAGAAATCAAAGCTATCCAAAAACTCTTGTAACCAGTTTTTTTTCCGATTTTGGGATCTAAGAGACCTGAAGATTAAAAACTCTCGTGGAATCACTGCCAGCTGTTGAAATGTTCCCCTATCACATCGAATGGATATAATTTTACAATTATCATACACATAGAAGGCCCCATACCATACTTTTCAGTTTTATTCCAGTTGATGAATGATGAATGTGTCATTGTTGCGAATAGTTTCCATCAAATTTCTCCCTAAGCACGGTCTCTTAAAGTCAATTCGGTACGAGGTTCCTTGTTTTCAACATTTGCATACAACTTACTTTGCTTTCTGATGACATATGATACCAGATCGCACACTCGCACTACATGCATTCATGGCATCAAACTAATATTTGCCTATACCAGAGCCCGTATCACTCGTCAATTAAGTTGTGTATGGTGGTTTGGAGTTGAAGAGAAGCAGCCGGTGGCACTATCAGTATTATTTCATATGGTGAATTGTAATCATAGAGACAACTAGTATACACATCAATCACATTGCGTATATGTTACTGGTGTGTACTTAGCTACGTACTGATAACGTGTCACATTCGCAGCTTTCCTCACCGAACCGACCGTGCCGAACGTAAATCGTCCATTGATTACAATTATCATCTTCATCATCGAATGCTCGACTATAAATGCGAAACACAACACTTGTTATATAATATTATTTGCGACGCATCACAAGCAAAACATTAAAAAGAATTCAAAACAACGTCTAAATTGTGAAAAAAATTCGCCCGCTCTATAAAGGAATTCGGAAGCAATTTAGAATCGTCAGTCACTTGTAGACTTCTGAGGAACTTGAGTCGTTACGAGGATATTGTAATTAGTGGTAGCAGTGCAGGCATTTGAAGAGTGAATTTTAAGTGCAGTGCTTAAATTTAAAATTGAGTGAAAGTTAATAAAACTAAAGTGTTGAATTAAAACCATATTATCTGCATCATGGGAAAGTGTTTGTTATTGTGTGTCCTTGTAGTTGCTGTTTTCGCAACAAATGCTTCAGCCGGTCCTTTAGATCAATATCAGAGTAAGTTCAAGTAAATAAATATTTAATTTCACTCAATTTTGAAATAATTTTAATATAACAGTTGAAGTTGTTGAGGCCTTAAATTCCAATCTCTATCACTTGTATGAAAATGAATGATATGAAATTACCTTAGTTAATACTACCACGTTTACCAGTTAGTGAGAGTTATTGTAAATTTTACTATCAATGTGCATTAAAAGTTCGGTATTTTGTGGAACCGGAAAAGGGCAGCATACAGTCTACATTACACGCATTTGCTGTTACCCAATAGTGGCTGCAAAATTTAAACACTGGTTATAAGAACTTGCTCAAAACGAGTACACGTATTTGAATATACCACTAAAACTTGATATAAGTCATGTGCATTGCGAAATCGGGAAACAAGAATTTCTTAAAAAAATTGAATTATTCTTTTGATTTATTACGTGCACTCGGTATCGCGGTAATTAAATATAAACTTCTGAAGGAATACTCAACTCAATTGCCCTCGATAGTACGCGTTAGTTTTTGGCAGCTTTAGCATCTTTTCCAAATATTGAAATTTATCAAAAATGTGTACTTTGTTATTAATGTTTTCTACCGGTCTATCGCTTTATCAATTAAATCAAAAATAAATTAAATTTGCTTCAGGGAAATTCACGTTATTAAGTATTAAAGCAAAAATGAAAGCATTTTCACGTTATTAAGTATTAAAGCAAAAATGAAAGCATTTTACTTCAGCAATTTTTTTGCTATGTTGATAAATCGAAAAATAAGATAGGTTTTAACATAGCATGCAAAGCTCTTTATTAAATCACAATAATAGCCGTTAATTTGTTTTTACCTTCAAATTACCCTCTTACTCGCTTTTATCAATCGATTGACACAGCTTGTGTGCAATATGTGCTCAGTTGACTTGTAGGTCAAGTGAAGTTCTGTTATTCAGATAAAAACCAATCTGAATTAGCTCATAATTGGATTCATTCATGTAGATGCAATAAAAGATTTTATTACAATGATATTACCTGCAATGTTCTAAATTGAAGCAACAAAAAAAATATGAAAATAAAATCTTGAGAAAATGTTAACAATGTAAAGTAAATTAAGTAAAGCATTGATAAGACTACGAAGGTGTTGATAATAAAAATTTACATGGAGTGAACTTCCAAGGTGATTTTGTTAGCTACGAGTATGTATATAGGTATATATTTGATCAAATTAATTTAATTGGTACATTCATCAAACAAAGTATACATTACATTTACAATACAAAAAAAAAATAGTTAAAAAGTAATGCATTACGATAATTAAATAAGTAACAAATAAATAAATCACAATTAAAAAATAACAAATAAATAATACATTGACATATAACTTAACATTAAGGGGTACGACTGGCTTGGAAAAGGGAGGTTTTGAAGGATAATTTGAAAATAGTTGGGGAATACAGAGTGTTTATGCTGTTGAATATCCAGCAGCATCTATTTATAGGCTCATTAGTTGCATAAGTAGTGGAATGTGTATATTCCTTTATCAGCCGAGTCGACCTGGTGTACCTTATAGGAATATTTATCACTACTCTACTATTCAGGAATCTAGCCCTTATAACGCATATAATGGCGTCGAAGGTGAAGCAGGCGGATACCACTATTCTTTTGCATGCAAGTGTCAATAATTTAAGATGACCCAGTCGAAACTTATAAGGGGGTACGCTATTAAAATCGTAACGGTTGTATATTTTTGTCAAGGTGAAAAGTCAAAATTTCTTTTGTGTGGATTCCAGCTAATGCAAGAGTTTGACCCACACACTACTAAATTCATAATTCAAGTCATTTGATGAAGCCTAGCTGTTTGCTCACACGGGAAATTATTTTATCATAGTGTAAGATGAAGCGAACTTTCTCATTGAAGTAACTGTAACACCGAGTTCAGCCATGTTATTAACTCGAGCTAAAAAATTACTACCGACGAAATATGTTTTGTGTGTGACCGTGCATTTTCGGGAAAAACTTATAGTATGATCAAATCAATCAAGCTTAAAGAAATCAGATTTCTTTCATCAGATTTAGTTTCAATGATGTGATAAATTTTGAGGTCGTCTGCATAAAGTAAATGATAGATATTTGCTAGGGCGTCAGATAAGTCGAAAATTGATATATTAAAAAGAAGAAAATAAATATATGAAAATGGGCTATATTGTGTTACACCAGAGGTAGCAGTAACTTTTTTCGCCAAACGCCTTTGAAATTTTACAAATTGTGTTTGATTTCGAAAGTATAAAGTCAGCCAGCTAAGTAAAAATCCGACATGTCCGAATTTTCGAATCCACAGGGAAAAAAAATTTGTTTTTCAAATCTAATTTTAAAATTGAAAAGAACAGTTAATTTTCTATGCCAATCAGTATATTTAAAGTTTGTAAGATTTTTTTATAATCTCAAAATTGGCTTCCAAAAAAAACCTTTGGTCAATTTTATCAATTATTCAGAAGCTCATAACTCGGCAATTAAACCTCATAGAAAAAAATTGTGTATCCACGTTCATACCATTATGAACATCCAGAACGTTGTCCGCTTCACGTGAAATGCCCCATATATGAAAATTTCTAGCAGTATGTGAAAACTCCAGACAAAATGTCTATGAAAGAAAATATGCAAAGGAGTTTATTTGTTTCACTATTTGCATCGCAGACTTTATTTTATGAAAATTTCTATTAAATAAACTGCAAAATTTATTAAGTTTAAACTGTACATTTTACGCTGTGATACAAAAACGATTAAGTTGTATTCGAATTCCTCCGCTTCTCCATGGCTGTTTTGGAGGAGGTAATTCAGGATGGGGAAGCGTAAGTCAGGATATGCCGCATGAAGGTCTGATAGTAAATAGCTTAGCTTCCGTGGACATCATATTTTTGGCGAAAATATGTCTGATGCGTTAAAATGTGGATTTGGAAACTTTGATTTTACACTCCACCTAAGGGATTAAACCTCATAAATTTGTGCTACCAAGGTACTTTAGAGATGCGATAAGAGCAATTTTAGAGGTTTCAAATGAGACAACCAGGTTTTTGGTCTCTAACAGTTTGGGATCTCTGCCACTTGTAAGGATTACAAAATACATAGAGTATTGTTTTACCGCTATTTGACTTAATATCTCATTCCCCAAATTAAAAGATTTAGTTCTGCCAAGTAGTATTCCAGACTCTTCGCTGCTGTGCGCGGATCTTAGTTCAAAGCGAATAAAAGTGGATATCGGCATATAGGAGAAGTTAGACTTAAGGTGGGCCCACTGGAATGGGTAGGTTAGTCGTAAATACGGTATAACTCCTGTTGTCACAGGTTCGTTGGGCGGATTCGATCCACTAAAACTATCAAAGAATTGTCTGTTGGTAAAAAGTCTTATCACTTTTTTCCAGAAATCCAAACCCGATAAATTTAAATAGAAAACCTTCATGCCTTACGGAATCAAAAACTTTCTTGATGTCTGAAGCACCCATTACAGCAAAAATTTGCAGCTGATTCAATTGAGACAAAATTCGATCAAACAAATATGAGCTGACATTCTGTCCTGTGCTTTCACTTGAACCAAACTGATATGAATAACGCTACACAAAAATATTTGAACCTTCAAGTATATAAAAGTCATAAGCTGGGAAAGTATCTTGGATACCTGATATAGCATTCTCAATAATTATAACACATTCTTAGTAAGTATACTAACTGCCCCATGTCGCCTCATTGTTCAGTTAATTGTTTATGAAACTTAGTTTACTCAAACTGTTGCGACCATTAGCTTCGTCGCTAGATCATTGGTCAAATTTTCTCACTAGTAAATTCTGTTTTGCTCAACTTTTTGTGGTCACCCCGTTTAACCTTTAGCCACTGAAGTAATATCATAAAATCCACAGCTCTCAATTTGGGCTTGCCCAAGAAGATATTCGATTCTAAGCTTATGAATTTTAAAAATTCTTTTCATCAGAAACTCTTGTTTCAACTTGCACTCATTCTGCTGCAGTAATTAATGTATTAGCAGGCAGCGTATTAAAACCACCACCGTGTCTTTAACGAGCCTGTACCTGTAGAGTAATTTTTTTCCCAAGAACTTCGACCAAAAATACTCAACAGAATTCTTGAGCCTGCTCCGATTCTATTCTCATTTCACGTAGGTTCGCGATCGCGATCCACATACCGTGTATTTTTCTGCCACCAAAACTGTTTTTAGAATTCATCTCCTCACACAGCCGCCTCCAGCCAGCCAGTCTGTCTACAGCCAGTATATAGCCAGATGCCGGTTTCTTTTGAGAAGCCGCTATCGAGACTGGCACCTCAACAGACCCCAAATGCTGCTTATTGTAT
Organism: Nemotelus nigrinus; assembly: GCA_947369275.1. Lineage (NCBI taxonomy): Eukaryota > Metazoa > Arthropoda > Insecta > Diptera > Stratiomyidae > Nemotelus > Nemotelus nigrinus. The sequence goes on from OX376372.1 coordinate 164,746,383, forward strand.
AATACACCTATACACCTCTTCAGGGCCATGAACCCCATCATTTACATACTTTTGGCGCTATATACGTAGTTAATTTGACCCTTTTCCCGTGCAGCTATTCTCTCAAAGTCGACGCTCCATCCACTAGGCTATCCAACCTAATTGGAAAATTATTGTTATTTAACCTAGTTGACTGATATGTGTCGAAATTACGCTCATAGTAGTTGGGACTACGTTACATAGGAGTGGATGATATTTTCATAGCAAAGCCATATTTCATAGCTCAGGAAACTATACATATAGCATATGCGACTATCAGCTATGAATTAAATTAAATTTTAATTTGATAAAGATTTTTATTATGTTAGTAGGCGTCTAAATTTACATGGACGGGTCAAAGACGGACACAGGAGTTGTCTCTCGCGTGTTTTCTACGGATTTGATCCTTAACTTGTGGTGTAGACTGCCGAACCATTCTACTGCCTTTCAGTCTGACGCATATGGTATATGTATGGCAGTTGAGTCTAGCGGAACATCAACCAAACCAACGTCGATTTGCGTCTGTTAACGCTTGCAGAGTGGCTCTTAATGAAAAGGCAAGGTCTATTTCTATCCGTATTATGTGGGTGCCACGGCATAGTGGGGTAAAAGGCAACGAAAAAGCCGATGAACTGGCGAAGAAAGGTTCAGAAGCTAGTAATAGCCCCTGCATCACTGTACCACAGTCAATTGCTGACTCCACAAGCAAATTAGATGCTGCCATATCGGACAAATTAAAGTCCGAATGGGAAAACAGGATGGACTGCTAGGTGGCCAAGGCATTATGACCATCACCTGACCCAAGCAAAAGCAAGAAACTGCTCAAGCTCAGCAGAAACTGCTTAAAAGTGACGGTCCGCTTGCTCACAGGGCACTGCCTTATCGCATCGCATGTGAACGAAATGGGACTGATATCCAGCAATTTATGCAACAAGTGCGACATGGAAGAAGACACCATCGAGCACACTCTCTGCGATTGTCCGGCCCTAAACAATAAAAGTCTGAAGATTTTTGGTTCTTACCAATTTCAAGAGTTAGCAGAGGTGGCTAGTACCGTCACGTTGAGTCAGTTGATTCAGTTTGGCGAAGCGCTCATTTGTCAGCTCTAAAAAGCTAGCGGAGGGTGGCAAATGGGTCTAAACTGGCGGTCTAATGATAGCCGCGTGCCCGGTAACCCTCCTTACTCCTAACCTAACCTTTATTATGTTATAAACATTTTTTACCTAACTTTTAACTCAGTTATGTAAACATACTGAACCAAACTTATAGCGCAGTCAACAATGAAACCTTAAAATCCAAGGCTAGACCTATTTTGCCTGCTGATTCTTATAATTTTTTTTCTTCATTTTTATTATTTTTTCTTGCAAATGTTTTTTTAATCTAACATGCTAATAGTCATACTCAACCTGCACGGTGATTGGAGTTAAAAATAACCTTATAATATCTTTATATTTAATTTATACCCAATTACAAATAACTTAGGCTAATGAGTCCTAAATGTTATCCCACGTCACAAACACATTGTACATGCGACCATAAATGCTGCGCTGTACTACATAGGACATAGCGCTATGCGGCTTTTTTCTGGACCATCTGGATCATCAATTTCAAATTTTTAATTTAAAAATAATTTTCATTACATGAATATTATTATTATTATTATTATTATAATTTTTATTACTATTATTTAATTCTTCCCAACCACAAAAAAAAATGTCGTAGACCATATCCGAACATATTGATTAAAAATTAAGTGCTTATCAATTTCAACCCCTGAGGTCAAATGGAGTTGTAGTGCTACTAATTCTCATTATCGAAGCTATTTAAAAAATTCTCTGCAATAAAAATAGATAAGTCTACACAGTTATTCAAGAAAGCTGAATGTCCATAAATGATTGATTAGTAGTTGACAGATCCTGCAAAGACTATGTGACCTATTAAGACTTTATTCCATTTTCTGAACCATTTTAAAGAACCAATTCTATGAATATTTGACCTGAGTGAGTTTATTAATATCGTCTAAACGTGCTCAATATCAATATTTTGTGGTGGCTATTATGCGCATAGAAGCTGCACGTCGAGGCTCTATATGTGTTTTTGATTTCGTCCAAAATACCGAGAAGCTTGTTAGATGAGTGTAGATACACAGCTGTCTATTAGCTAGATTTAATTGTAAATATTTTTTGGGGAAATCCAAAGCGACCTCCCAATGAAGATAATCAACAATATTAAATTAATGCATTAGATTACTACACACTTATTGTTTTTAATTTACAGCAATAATGGGTGTTCGAGTCTACGAACTTGATCCGAACTGCGCTATGTTGGGCGGGCTCTGTGTCAAATCAAATGACTGCTTGGAACAAACCACAAAGAATGGATTGTGTCCTTCGAATCAAAACATTGGAGTTGAATGCTGCTATGAACGTAAATACAATTTTTTTTAAATTTTGTTTCCCTATTTTTTAATAATTATAAAACTGAAACGCGGAAAGTTTTGCCCATCATTTTATTTGTTTCTGAATTTGGTTTATTGTAAGATTATAACTTTGAAAACCGTATACTATTCAATAACTAATGAATTGTCTCATATTACAGTTGCTGCCAAGGAAGGCTCTTGCCGTTCATACGGTGGTGAGTGTATGCCCGGATGCAGCCAAACGCTACGAAGACCAAATAGTGATTGCGGCAGAGGAGAATATTGTTGTGTGCTGATTTAAAATCGTTATGAATCTTAATCCTTTGTTGCAACTAGACGTACTTATTTTATCGCGTGTACCTTCTGTTATTTTATTATTTTCATTGCACATTTTGATCACATGCATATGTTCGTTAAATTGATCCGTACTTGTTTCATCTGCACGTTCATTTTAATTCAACCCGGGTGAAATTATCTAAAAAAAATCATCGTTTTTGTCATCGAATAAATATTTATCTGATATTGGTAGAATAGAATTTAGACACTATTGAAATTAGGCTTAAGGTTTTTGAATGTGCACACCTATGTGATTGAAATATACTTAAACGAAAAAAATTTGTTAGTTATTTTCAAATAATGGAAGGAAAATAAATGTCCGGAAAATTCGATTTCCTAGATAAATCTTGAAGTGTTTAGAAATTGGAGAGATTTTAACAAAGTGGTCAGCTTCTTGGTTATCAGATGATTGAACGATGAGTGACGAATGACTGAAAGGCAAGGAAAATCAGCTTGGAGGCGGTGAGAAACAGAAAGTGGCACACCCCCTAAAATAAAATTTGTATAAACCGCGTTGATAAAATTTTGCCATATCATTCTATTTCAAATGGTTGGAATACTTAAGGAAACTGGCACTAACAGATCTCCATCGGAAAATAATCTGTACTTTCGTGAAAATTAATTTTACTTCCAAAAGTAATGGAAAAGATAGATCAGTTTTTGAAGGAGAGAGAGAAAAAGCTCTGTCTTGATGGCTTCGATGATTTTGAATTCAATTGGCATGACTTACATCGCAAATCATTTTGTATCTCATAGCTCGAATTAAACTTGTTAAAATACTTGGAACGATAGCCACTGTACTTACTTTAGATATCTTTTCTAACAAGTTTGGTCCGTATTGTGAAACAAGAAAGGATTGACAAAAAAAAGTTAGAGCAGACCAATTTTAGGAGTATGATGATTCACTTTTAGAATAATCATCCTGTGTCAGCTTTTTCAAGAATAGGTGCGTTTTTTTGCTCCGGTACAGAGCAGAATAGAACTATGCCACAAAAAACAACGATCTAGTATAAAACAACAGCGCTTTCGCTAAGACTGACATAGGTTGCTGCATTTGCTGTGGTACCACATAACAGCTGAAAATAAAGAAAGAAAATAACGAACATACACTACCACAATCGATAGAAAATAGAAAAAGAACTAACAGAAAATTATTTCTTTTAGCTTTCTATACATTATGAGTGCTTTTTCTAATTTCCTAACTACCAAAACATTCAACATAACCATGAAAAACCCAAAGCCACCTCACAGAAAAAAAAATAACTTCTCATGAGCTTTTCTTTTTTCCATCAGCACATTCTACACTTCAACACGTGAACTACAAATGAGGAATAGAATTTATGTCCTAGTGAATTCACTGGGACAGGATTGTTGTTGTTTCCAATGCATATATCCTATTCTCTACTGGATAGAGGAGCAAAAAAACACGCCTATATATTTGTTCACTTTGGTTTGGGGGTGGCGGTCTGATGAAAATCTGATTTATGTACTGGGCAGTGTAGTGATTCTTAAACAAGTGCAGCTTCACAATTTAAATATTCAAGATTTTGATTGGCCCGTACGATATCCGGCACTAAATCCGATCAAAAATGCCTGGGGGTTTCTAGCGAGCAAACTCCATTAAAACAACAGCACAATTTCTTAGCTGGAGTATGTGGTGCTAAGGCGGCATATGGCATAATCGACAATTGTACTTCAAAAAATCGTGTACTTAATTTTGGACACATTTTTCGTGAATTTGTGAAAGTTTAACTGACATTTTTGTGAAAGTTTAACTGACATTTGCTGATTAGCTCGGCATCTTGAGCATACTTAAGCTCAACACTTATAGGTCAGTAGCTACGTGCATTTTTCGGTTCTTTACCTCATTTTAGGATCGAGAAACGGCGATTGTTCATTCAGATCATTATTGAAGAGAATATAGGGTTCTCCGATGACGATATCTAGGTTTTTTAAGACTACATCTCTACGATCACAAGGTTATTCCCATTACATTAATGAGGCTGATAAAATTATAATTCTCTCAATCGTCAATTTTAAAATTTACGGCTGATGAAACTGATAATAACCTCATTCCTTTTAAACTTCTTCATTCTAGCGAATTCAATCTAGTTAGTACATTTTATGGCAATGATTTGCAGCAAATAGCTCCAACACCTAAACGAAATGGAAATTGGTTACATCTTATATTTACTGATAGCTACGATCATGTAGCGGCTAATCAAACTGTTGATAAAGAAAACTTTTTTGGCAGCACTCTTCAATACTCTGCTTTCACAATTGAGCTGCTGTCTGATATGTTCACTTCCCCATCTCACAATAACTCTATTATATATGACTTACGGAATGCTGATTTGAAGAGTATTACGGATTATGTTCTCAAAATTGACTGTGCTAGTAATTTTTCAACGCTAGAATTGGATGAAGCTGTATCCTTATTCTACACTCAGAAAAATATGTTTCCAAGAATCAAAGAAAATATTTACTTGTTTATGAGATGTGAAATCTTCCATAAATCAAATAAACTTTTATTTGATGTCAGTAATTTGTATAAATATTGTGTAAAAATGTCCTACATTCAAGGGAATACAAAAAAAAATCTAGTAAATTATATCTACGAATTAAGTAAATTATGTCTACAACGCGAACATGTTTGTAAATGTTTCAACATCAACCACGCTTCAATATTCGGCGAAAAAATGGATGGTTTTTATGATTTCTGTTAGCATTTGCTTAACACAAATGAGAGGTCGGTAGCTTAATGCGAAGCAGCGATCAATTGCTCGCGGGCTCGAATTCCGCCGGGTTTATGGTTGTATTTGTTCGTCTTGAGTTGTCACAGCAGCCGTCGACTAGGCATAGTACCAGCGTGCTCCATTGATTAAGTGTCACATTATAGCTTTAAGTGGTGACTAAGGCATATATAACACTAGCGCTTCAGCAAATAAGAAAAACATGTGGCACTTGAAATGAAAACTAATGAAATAATTGGTATCGGCCTCTGCCATATGCGTCTCCTTACCGCCATAGCAAAAAGTAATCCCCTGAGCTTCGGCATTGTCAAATAAAATTACTAACTGCAAGTTCGATATTTATCTATTGCTTTATATAAATAATTGTTTTTTGGCTTGTTTTTATTTTTTCCACACTCTGCAAAGTAAGCCGCGCTGTTAAAATGAAGGGAGGCAGATTTTTTGCGTGCAAATAACATGCGATGTTCTCAAACGGTCTCCCATCTAAGTAGTAACCGCGCCCAACTCTGCTTAGCTTCGGTGGTCGTAGGAAAACCGATTGATGCCAGATTTATGGCAAAATTTCCTTGAAACTATATCAAATTTTACTCAGTGCAAGTTCAATATCAGTTCTTTCAAGTGAATAAACTCCTTTCTTTGGATTGAGTAAAAATTTCTTTGGTGCAGAATTGTTACCAACTTTCTTTGATAATGTGTTAACTTTTCCTCAAATAATTGAAGTATTTTTCTGAGTATATGAGTTTGTTTTTGACGCCGTTGAAAAGTTCACCCTAAAGATTTAGAAATAACAAAATGTCCAAACTATGGCTGGATAACAATTTAAGGTATTTGCGGAATCAAATATTTATAAAGTAATTAAAACCAGCACTGATGTCAGAGATGATATCAAGAAGAAATGTAATTAATTAGCTCAAGAATTCCTGAGGAAACCTCGTGCAGTGTATGAGCACTGTGCTACTATCATGAGCGAAAATATAATTCATGATCCTTAAATGTTTTTCGATTTCGTAAACACTAAACTTAAAAATTCGGGCTACCCTGCTTCGTTGGACAAAAAGAACTCCTGTTCATTAAGCCTTCACGAAGTTTGTGATCTGTTCGTTGACAGGAAGTATTTTGTTCATGTACAAGCAGGGGCGGATTTACCACTAGGCCCGGTAGGCCCGGGCCTAGGGCGGCAAATTTCGGGGGCGGCAAATTTTCGATTTTTTTTTGGGGCGGCCCCTTTTCGATTTTCTTTTTGGGTGGCAGTTTTTTTCTGTCGTATATGTACATATATCTGAGTCGAATGAGCCTAACACCTCAAGCCAAACGAATTCTCTAAAAAATCAATGCACGCGAAAATTCACCTGTAATGATTTTTTTCGGACATTAAAAAGTTTGACTTATAATAAATATCGAAATGCGATCACGGTAAAGGACCAAAGAAACTCAAAATACCTAATAAGTATCAAGAAAGTATCTGAAAATGCCTCAAAGAAGCCTAAAAAGACCTAAAAAGATCCTAAAAAGAACCCACCTCTTCAATTTAGGAAAAACTTATCAGAGGTAAATATTTGTGTGAATTGATTTTTCAGCAATTTTTTTTTATTTTTATGGTACAGGGTATAACAACTACATACGAATCTCTTTATTTTTGACGTGTTTTTTAAATTGCACTTCATTACTGAAATTAATTTCTATAAAAAAAATTTCTATAAAATGAAATCTAGAACATAGGTCAAAATATTTCGGGTTCATCTTTAACTAATAACATATCGAACATTATTTTACAATAGTCGAGTTCATAGTTGATCTCCAGTGAAATGCGGAAGCAAACTTTGAACGGAATAGTAAAATTACTTATAAAAATTTTAGCAAAGACGTTGGAATTATATGCGATGCAAAGGTGTATACGGTTTTGGACTGTTAAAAATTGGTATTTTCGGATTCTTCTTTTAGGTACTTTTAGGTTCTTTTCGTTCTTGTTTGTATTTTAATAATTATTTGTGTGACAAAGGCGCAATAATATGGAATTTTAACGACGAACCGGTGCCGGTTTTGCTCTGATATTCCTTTTTTGTGAGCTCGGGCCCAACGAAAAACAGTGAAGTATTCTAAGGAATCGAAAAAAATTGAGCATTGTTACATATAATATAATTCACGAAAAGGGCGGCAAATATTTCTGAGGCCTAGGGCAGCGAAATGGTCAAATCCGCCCCTGTGTACAAGCTTCTCTAACATTCTTTTCCCTCAAACATTCGCACCAAATATCGTCTGTGAAATGTATTTATCTAGAAAGGAGATTGCAAAAGTCATCAAAGATCTTAACGCCAACAAGGGATCTGGTCCTGATTTGCCCCCTCCTAGTTTCATATTTGAATGCATGGAATCGTGTATCATACCCGTGCATTTGATTTAGAATAAATCACTCTCTTGTGGAGTTTTTTCCCTCCTTCTGGGAATCCTCCAGTTAGACTCAGATTTTTAAATGTGGTGATAGGCAGTCAATTGATAATTACAGAGGTACTGAAATACTATCAGCATTGCCTAATCTATTTAAAAATATTGTCTTTTAATAGAACCTCTTCTGAACGAACAATAATATGGTTTTAGAAAAGGCAGGTCAACTACTACCAACTTCGTGATTCTTGTCTCAGATGTTCTCTGTGAAATGGAAAAAGGGCCTCAAATTGGTACTGTCTACATAGACTTCAGCAGGGCCTTTTATTGCGTTTATCATGATATTTTTCGAATGAAACTTTAGAAATTTAGTATCTCGGGTTTCTTATTAAACTGGTTGGACTCTTATCTTCGAAATAGGACGCAGTACGTGAAGTTTTAGGGTATCCTATCCAAAAAAATAATCATGAAATTTCATCAGGTGTACCACAAGGTAGTCACTTAGGACCTCTTTTATTCAATATTTTCATATCGGATCTTTCTGAAGTTTTATCAGGCATTACCCACTCTTTCTATGTAGATGATCTGAAAATGTTCCTCACGATTAAATCGCAATCAGACTCAGTGTTCCTTCAATCTAAACTGCTATCTCTTGAGCAGTGGTACAAACCAAATAATCTTGACATTAATGTTAGTAAATCTCAAGTCATTAGCCTTTTTCCACAAAGTCAGTAAAATAAATTTTGATTACCGCCTCAATAATATTGCAATAAATAATGTTGATAGTGTCATCGACATCGGGGTTAGGTTAGGTTAGGTTAGTGAAGAGGGCTGTCGGGAACGCAGCCAGCATTAGGCCACCAGTTTGGGCCCATTTGCCACCCTCATGGACAATCACACGCATTCACACTTACAGCCATGGTACTGACGGGATTCGAACCCGCAGGCCCCGTAGCGCACCGCTTTTCGGCCTGACGCCTTAGCGAGCAGAGCTACCGGGCCCCCGACATCGGGGCTATTTTGCTGCGTTTTAATTTACTTCATGACAAAGTCTTAAGCAAGGCTAATAAGCAGCTTCGATTCATCAAAAGACGTGTAAAGGAGAAGTCCTTATACACAGCTCTAGTTCGACCATTGCATATATTGTCTGGCATCCTTAGTTTGATGTCCATAGCCATAGGCTCGAATCAGTGCAGAAGTAGCTCTTGCTCTTTGCGTTGTAGTCCAGGGAAATTTAACATGGTGCTTCGGAAAAATTAGGGGAAAGCTGGATTTTGGTGTGAACCCTGGCGTGCTGAACAAAATGTCGAAAGTCCCCATCGATCCGAGTGCTGCGTTACTTTTATACGGGGTCAAAGCTCACTAAATGTGACCTTTCCTATATATCTCAGTAACGGCCACGACTACAGAAAATAATGTATAATGAATTTGTAGCTTCAAAAATGCTCTACAAAAAAGATTCTCTAACTTTTTCTTGTAGCCATAACTGTTTTTGAGATATATTGATCTTAACATTTGTAACTAAAAGTATCCACTTTTTCAACGGCATGTTAATATTATCCGATTTTGATTACGACTTGGAATGTTTGTGAGTTGATTTGTCTATGTTTAAGATCCATAAAAAAACATGTAAACGAACTTATCCAGCACATTCCAGGATAGATGGAAAAGTGTGCTCCGAAAATGTTCATTTGCTGCATACATATTTTTCACACTGTGAATAGATTGATGTAGTTTTGTTATCTTTGGAAAAATTAAATTTGGCAAATTTTTCGTCCGAAAGAATTTGAGCTTGTGGACGATGCTAGTGAAGGTTTTCCTTCCTGTGATTTTTTATGTGAATTCCTGCCTCGAAATGTTTTTGCCCGTTGTTTCTTTATACAAAATCTAGGCATGTACTTCAGCCAGATCTAAAATCTTGAAAAAAAATAGGAACTGGCCACCCACAACTTTTCGACTTCACACTGTATTTCCTTGCCATCTGGTCTGCCACATCTACTCCAAATTTCGTATCATTATAAAACCTAATGGTTTCCGGTATACTTTTGTTACTTTTTTCGATTTCTATCGACTTATTTAAGGAACTTAGGATAAAAACTGGTTTTTTGGTTTACTTTTATAAGAGTAATGTCATTTGATTTTTACAATTTGCTTAAAAACCGAATCATTTTATTATTTCGCTCTTTGGCTAACTTTGGCGATTCTCTTTCATTTCCCCGGATTGTACCAACAATTGTGGTCTTTTTTGTAAGTAGCTTTTTGGCTAATGATACACTCGTGAAAAAAATTATCTGTTACTACGTTCCTTTCGCATCCTGTGAATGGTTCCATCAGCTTTAGAATAACGAACTCTCCAAGTGGAATTGAATATTCTCTTCTTTCATCTTTTCCCAAATAGGGAAACCCACTTATTATACACTTGCTATTGACATCACATGCCAACCAGTATTTTATTCCAAACATATCTGGCTTGTTTGGCATATATTTGGTAAATCTGCACCTAGTCTAACTGCTTATCAACAGTAATCCAGTAATCCATCACCAGATTTATCACAGTTTTGTAAATTCTTAATAAATTGATCCTATATTGCAGATATCATGCAGATAGTTTTTGAACGCTGGCTTCTTTTACTATTATCAAATCGTAAAAACCTCATTATTTCAGTTTCTGCTCATTGTTTTTTTTTTGCGAAAAAAGTGGGTCTCCAATTTCTATTCCACAAATATGAGACATCCAAATTTTTCGGCTCGTATGCGGCGCGGGCTTATAGCATAGCAACAAATGCATTTAGTTTTCTAGCATTTAGCTCTTACTTTCTTCCCAACACCCTAAATGCTTCTTTTTCTGTACTCTTTATAATATGATGTATTATATGGTGACCTGAGATAAGAGAAAATGCCGTCTTTAGTTGTCCTTTGATTATATGTCGTTTAGCATATCCTGTTGGACCTGACTCATCCCTAAAAATATTATGCGGTGGTGTAATGCCAGGTTTGGGACTTCCGGCTATTTCTTCCCAAACAGTTCCATCGGCCGCAGTTTCGTTGCGCTGGTCCTCTATATCTGCTTCACTTTCGAATGTGGATAAAAATCTGGTTCCATCCTGACCTGGAATTCTGCTCTTCATTTTCGCAGTCTGACTTCAATTCACTTGCTGTAAGTAGCGCTTTATCTGTTTCCACGTATTTTTCAGTCCCGGAAATTTCTTGTTCATCACATACTGAACACGCTTCTTCTATGTCCGTTATTTTTTCTAAGTTCTTTGCAATTTTGAAACCCTTTGACATTTTTACGGAAAATATTAACCACATAATATTACAATATTATATATTATACCCAAGTTTGGATGGTTTACTTTATTTTTTTCGAATACTCAATCGCAACGAATTTACAAAACAACGCTTTAGAACTGCTCTAGTTGAGATTGTACTTGAAACTAAAAGTATTTTCTTCAGCGGTCATATTGACCGACTGCGGTAGGTAGTGCACAAAACAAATATTTCTTGGAAATAAGGAAATACAACTTGGAGTCAGAACTGCAGAATATATCGTATGCATATTTAAAAAAAAGTCATATAGCTTGATAACCATATTATAACGTTTGAATGAGTGTAAATTTTTTAAATTTTGTTACCGGTCAAATTGACCGTTGCTGGTAGGTTTAGTGTTAAAACTACTCTGACTAAGGTGCCCACATCATGAATGCCCTTATCCAATTCCCTACCAAAGATGGTTACATTATTCAAATTTTTGTGTTGTACATCATGTACATTATGTACATTTTAAATATATTTAAATTGTTAAATATTATTTGTGTTATAAATAGTGAAATAAATAGTAATAATAATAACACAAAAGATTTTATTCAAAGTATGTACAAAGTTTTCCTTTGGAAGCTAAATAGGCTGGATATCTTCAATTTATATATATTCAATTTCTTTTGTCTGTCAAAATATGTCAAGAAATTGAATACATTTAGCTTCAAAAGGAAAATCTGGCCTTCCAGTGAAATCATTTATCAATTCTTATTTATATTACTATTGGTTTGTATGGATAATGCGAAATCCTGGTTTAAAAAACACCAACTAGGAATCTGTTGTTTTTCTATGCCAGACCCATAATTGCGAAACCACCCAAATTTTGCTGGTGATCAATTAAGAACAGAATGGGCTAAACCCTTCGCTGATATGTGTTCAGAATTTAAGATGATTAGAGAAGACAAAAAAAAAGCAAATATGCATTTTCACAATTGGTGGAAAAATTTGAAAAAATTGAGCGATGAAAAATATGAACGAAAAGAGATCTTTCAAGTGCAAAACAAATAAAATGTAAACCAATCAAAAGTTGAACATGAATGCAAACTTTCTTACTTTAAATATTCGTTCTTTCTCGAGAAAATGCATTCCAGCCCACACTATGTCTCACTTGAGCTCGTGGAAAATTGACATCACATGTCGAAAACCATCCTATAATTGCATATCCGCGAGCCAAGGTGTAGTTATGACAGGTCGACATTATTACAGGCAGACATCCACGAGCTTTGATTAGTAGAAAAGACACTCAGCCCTCGTTGAGGTAAACTCGTGTACCAGCTGCCGCGGCAATTATCTCGCAATAATGTCGGATATCGCGATATCGCCGAAGGCTGGCAAATACATTGGCATCTAATTTCGCGTCTAATTCCGACTGAATACTTTTCATGCGAAAGGACCGTGCTGTGTTGTGAAGCGAGCGATTAAGGAATGCTATTACTCTAACGTCGCGCCATTGAAGGGATCGACATCTACTGAGCTGCAGGGCCATTCAATCTATGTCACTTTTCGTGACCGTAGGATTAGCCATTCCTTGATATACCTTTCCACTGGTAGTTAAACGGATTAGAAGTGAAATAAATATGCGAATTTGTATGAGGCGGAATCGAGTTATTAGATTGCATTTAAAAAGACCAAATGTGTATCAATTCCATGCAGTGCATGTGTAAGTAAAATTGTTGTTATTAAAAAAAAACAATATTGGTGTGAATAAATAATAACAGTTGATTTATGGCATGATATGATTCATTACTCAAAGATTATAGATTTAGGCGTTTTATCTTCATATTGAACGAGCCCACAGCATTATGGCCGGCTAACAACTAACATTCATTTAAACCGAAAATGCGTACGTTACCATCATATTCCCATTCTATTTATGTAGTTCTTCAATTTGACTTTCACTTGCTCCTGCAACTCAAAACGGCCGACATCGAACAACCGAACAGACGTGCCTGCGTGTTGACTCGAAACGACAACAAACTCAATGAAAGAAGACTTCCATCAAATCGTCGTCACAGCTCGGAGCAAACTTGGCTGATTCCCATTCCCTACCAATGTCCTCCGGTCGGATAAAGATGAAAAGAGTTCGCATCTGAAGTACGAGTTGGCTCATGGACGGAAGAGTAAAAAACGGAGATCCTGAAGGAAGCCAAGTAACTCTTCCATTTTGCAATTTGCGTTCGCCTCGAGGGCAAAAAAAGGGAATTATTTGTCTGGAATATAGCATGAAGCAGCCGCTGGGCAACTCGTATGACCTCAAGGAAGCTTTCATATGAAAAACGAGTATAATACAGTTCTCGTTCGAACTGTGGGTAGCGTAGTGGTTACGATGCTATGTCGGAGGATATTAAGTGTGTGGGAAAGAAAGTTAAGAGGTACACTTCAGGATATTTTGGCGTTGCCATCTCTTATATGCCTGTAGCTTCCACCTTAACATGAATAGTTACTGTGGATGAGTGAGGATATGATGTATTTGCATTGGATATAACTTGACTTTAGAAGAATGAGACAGTTATTAAACTCATTTTCAATTGATTGCAGTTTTTGTAAGGATTTTTTCAGACATTTGATTTATTCTATTCAGCTTAGCTTGAACACAGGGAATTTAAAAACAACTTTCATACGTGTAAACTAGAAAGTAACAGAAAGGATGCGATGAGGTCACACGCCATATTTATTCCTTCCGCTTCATCAACTCAACATTAGATGAGTTCCTAGCAGGATTTGCGTTGGATCTACATCCACATACTGCACACCCGATTTCAGAGAACAGTAGGTTTCTTGAAATATGATTTCTTGTAACTCTATAGAGCTCCCGGGGTATCTTCTCTCCATCGAAGCTTTGAATTCAGGATTCAGGAATCACTTGCCTGTTTACCGAGTAATGCCAATGTGCCGGTACCTAGCTCGAGCACGTCGATCGTCTATCTCATTCGGTCGCTCGTTCGTTGGTTCGTTTCGGATTGATAGCCGGCAGCCAGACGGGACTAGGAGAGCTGCCAGTAAGTAACGAAACGAGTATAGAAAAGCCTTAACTGCTCCAAGGTATTTTTCGAGAGCAGATATTTGAATAGAACGTTATGAAATTTTCAGTTTTCATATCATGTTGAAGAATTTATGCACACAATATTATTTATGTATGTGTACGTTTTATTTGAGTCTTTTCTTCTCGTAGTAAATCAGTGTGTAGTTGTCGAACTTGGCGTATAAATCCGGTGTATTTTGTATATCAACTAATGCTTAAAAACATGATGAGATGTAGTTTGAATCAAAAAGTTCATATTTCAAATCAATTGAAATCTAGTTTTCTTTTGCTTTAGTAAAAGACTGAATATTGTGAAGTGCATTTGCATTGTTTGTAATTTTTCATGAAAATTCGGAAACATATTAGAAATATGTCATTTGAAACGAATTTATACCTATACTGAAAAAAATCCACATGACGCCCAGAGCTATGTAACATAGCGCATTATTTATGGGCCCATGCGCTTTGTACATAATACTCTGAGCTATGCAATATGGCTCCCCGCACCATAATGTCAGAATCTACATAGCACGTGGTCTTATGTAACATAGCGCAGCATTTATGGTCCCACCAATGCCTTCTAGAAATACGGGCCGTCAGGCTACGTAATCGTTGTCGCTGTGACGTCATGGTGAAAGACAATTTTAACAATTCCACGAGGCAGTGCCGACACCCACGGAGATTTTACTTGCGGTTTTAAGGTAAAATATGAATAAAACGTTAGTTTTCTGTGCGTGGATGCGTTGCAATAATAATATTTATTCATAATTTTGATTTTGTATCAATCAATTGTATCACGACAGTAAATCGACACAAAACATCAGATACAGAAACAACCGATAAACATTTCGTGGCGAATTTTCCACATTATACCGCACGCACCGCATTAATTTTTGTTTTAGCTGTTCACTAGTACTGTTTCACAGATCTCACTTTATTTTCACATCACTCACTTTAACACAACCTGCACAATTAACATATTCCCGCGGACGTCCCGTAAGACTGCGTGTGTTTTTCGCGACATTTTGTCCTATTACTGTGACGTCATCATTTTGCATGATGGCCCGTACTTCTAGAAGGCATTGGCCCCACACGCTATGTACATAGTACCCTGATATATGCAGTATGGCAGGGGTTTTCTCAGGAATTTTTCATGGGGGGTGTGTTCAGAATTTTAGGAGGGGTGTCCCTTTGGAACAAAAGACACAAAGGTCCCTTTGTGTAGGAAAATTGTCCGTGCTATGGGGGGTGTATGCACTTTCCTGGGGTGGTATTAGGGGGGTGTTAGGGGGGTGTAGGAAAATCCCTGCAGTATGGCTCCCAGCGCCATAATTACACAGCACAGAAATTATGGCCCCACACGCTTTATTAAATAGTGCCATCAGCCATGTAATATAGGGATTAGTTGACTGCAATAAGATTGTTCAGCTAATAGAAACACCTCAAATACAATAAGCCTGCCAAAAAAGGTACGAAGAAACGGGAGAAAAATTGATTAAGTCTTCGTTACACAAGCAATCTTCACGCTACGAAAATTTCGATTATCAATCGAAAAAAACTGAGACCCGGGTGTCAAATAATTTTTGCAAACGAATCTTAATCGAATGAAACTTCAATTCAAAAATAAACTGCAAATCAATCGTAATCATGACGCTCGAAAAGCATGTTATTGGCTGAAGAAACATATAGCGCCAAACGCCATAATTTATAGACTTCTGCCGCCATGTACATAGTCGATTTCGGTCGATTTGTGATAAAATATAGCGCCACACGCCATAGTACATAGGAGCAGACGCTATGCTTATAGTCCTCCACGCCATGTACTATAGTTATCCACGTTATGTACTATAGCCCTCCACGCCATCTGCATGGCATGGAGGACTATGGTTACATGGCGTACATTTTCGCCATGTATTATGGCGTTTGGCGCTATATTTTATCACAACCCCGAAATCGACTATGTACATGGCGCCAGAAGTCTATAAATTATGGCGTCTGGCGCTATGTGTTGTTTCAGTGTATTTGAAACGAGTTTGTGGGAAATTTGGCAGAACTGAATAATAATTCCTAGTTAAACAGTGCTAGCAGTTTGATACATTCAACAAAGTTTACTGATTTTCAAATATACTTATATTCTTGCATATCCACAAAAACTAGAGTAGCCTAGGGGGTAGAGCACTGACTTCTGGCGTCCCTGGTTCGAATTCAGTTTCGTACGAGAGACCGCGCACCGAGTTTTAAGTTCACCTAACTCTGATTAGGTACCTGATTTAAATCAGGGGTAAAGCGAGTCCTGGAACTAATCACTTCACACTCCGTAATAATATTGATTAAAAATTTGTGAATGAAGCTCTCTACCAGCTTCAACCCCTAGACCTGAGAAAAGGTTGTCATGAGATTACTTTATGCTCACACGCACCGAAAACACATTCGTACTAGCCACAAAATCAATAACGTGTAAAGGGCTTTATTAATCCAACAGAATATATATGTGTCAAAATTAAAACACTCCCACCAGACCACTCTCGACAGCGTCTGCAAGAAGAAAAAGGAAGTTGCGACGTTTTTTACTATCACGATCATTGTATTTCTTACTATCACAATCACAGTACTCCCCCAAGTGTCTTTGGCTTTGTAATGTCAACAGTGAGCGAATCCTACGGTTTTGGTGGATTTAGCCTTAGGTATTGCATATTTTCTGAAAGCTGGTGTAGCTGTGTTATTTCCATCACCTGGGTGTATTTCTATATGCGCTGGCTTGATTCGGTCAACGCTGATGTTTATTGCTTTTCGTTGGACGTCTATGGAGAAAACGTTATTCGTTCTTCTGCTGAGTCCTTTGTACGGTCCTTCATATGGATGCTCCAGTGGTGGCTTTACTCGATCAATTCGTATAAAAACATGCGTGCAAGAGTAAAGTTCCTTTCGGAAGAAAACTCTGCTCTTTTTGTGATGATACGTTGGCGTAGCTCGCGCTCCTCTCATATGTTGACGGAATTTTTCAATGAATATCTTCGGGTCTGGAGGCATCTCTTTGTTTGGAAAAAATTCTCCAGGAACTCGCAGTCGTTCCGTATACGACCTCTGCTGCCGTTGTACCGATATCTTCCTTCATGCTGGTTCGTATCTCCAATAAAACACGGTGTAGCGGATGGCCTACGATTATAAAATAAAGTAAACATTGAGACTAGCAAATTGATAAAGAAATGATTTATTAATAACAAACTAAATAGGACAGAATAGAAAAACTGAACACTGCGAGCGTGCTCAAGGCACGACCTCGTCGGTCGGCTGCCGCAGATGAAGAGGCAGAGTAAGTTCTGCGACGCGGTGCGGGTACTATTGGTATTACTGCGACATAGTGACCAACCTTGTGGTCCCCACAACGGTGGGTAGAACTTCCACCCACTCATGTGTGCTATGGCACCTGATTGATGTCTTCAAAGACCGGTGCTACCGCTCTATCATACCGTTAGATTGAGGATGCTAGGTAGTTGTATGAGTTTCCTGGCATCCGACTAAATGTGCAAGCGCCCGGAATAATGCGGTCAGGATCGTAAGTGCTCCAAATCGCGTAATTGATGATGCGTAAAAAGCATGTTTGCAATGACGTCAGCAGTGATGTTTTTGAATGGCACCGCTTCTGGCCACATTGTGAATCTACCGATCATAGTTAAAGCATAAAGGCGCTCCCAAGCATGACCAGAAATATTTCAGGAAACATTTCCGAAACAATCCAGAAACCTTTCTGGAAATATTTCCGATAATAATTCTCTCGTCAGTCCTACACATGACCGGAAAGTTCATTCATGGTTAGCGCGGAAATAAGTTCAAATCAGAGTTGCCGCTTTTGAAGCTGCGTATCCCGTCAAAATTAAAAAGCAAGACGGGTCAGCTCCATTCTATTTTCTTCATATGTATCACTATCATACTATTCTCGGTCCCTCAAAAGCTACTTTTTCCCACAAAAAATACAAATTTCATAAAACTTGCATTCAAATTTTGTCACAGTCTTGTGACTTTCCGAGACTTTCCCATCGTTGACACCGGGGCTCGACTAGCAATTTACCCAGCAATTTCCGATGGTGCGACTGTCAAATTTATGGTATGCAATCTATGCATGGGCAATTTCATGGCATGTAATTTCATTTCGAAAATAACTCTGAGCGAGAAGGACATGCGCTGTATCCGAGTGTCAAATGCTCTTAAGAAGTTATTTGAAGCGCAGAGCGAAGAAATTCTGCTACTTATGAAAAGTTCACTTGTAGGATTAGTTACTTTTTGGATAAGCGGGTGAAATTTCAGACGAAAATGTAACTATTATATGATTTGCTGGGGTACCAAGGGGAATGAGATAAAAGTAATTTGAAAAATCCACCAATCATCAACTAAATTAAAAAACATAAATTTACTCATCGTCCAAAATCGAAATTATTTCATTTTTAAATCAAAAAATCATATATAATTTCACCATTCCGCATCAAAATTCGATTTTTTCGCAATTTCCCACCATTTCATATTGTGTAGACTATTTTCATTGCTCAACGAGATCTAAAAATCCCTTTGAATTCAAAATCCTTACAATTTCCTATGAGAAATAAAACATTCCCACAGTTCAGCGCCATTTTGAAATCAAGAACTGTCAAAATATTGCCAGGCAGATTGCCGAGCAAATTGCATACCATATTGCCTACCATTTATGGCAGACCATAAAATATTGCATACCATAGGCTGCCTCCACTGGCAGTTTCAAATTTCATGCCATGGGAAATTGCTAGTGGAGGCAGCCTGTTGCGGAAATATTTCCGACACATCGGGAAAGCCCACTGCGCAATAAGTCCACAGCAAAGGGATCAGCTGTTGAACTTTCCGACTGATCGTTTTTTGTCAGAAATATTTCTGGAAATGTTTCGGAAATGTTTCCGGAAATATTTCCGGAAATAATTCTGGTCATGTGTGGGATGGAAGTAAAAACAGCCTTTCGATTGCACCAAAGGACCGGCAATATCGATGTACACGTGACTGAATCTGGTGTCCGGCGTTGGAATATGCTCCGGAGGAAGTTTGACGTGCCTGCCGATTTTGCTGCATTGGCATGCGAAACACGTATGTGCCTAGCCAATGACATCTTTAGATAACCTTGTACAGATGAATTTTTGTTAAATCATCTTTTTCGTAGCCCGACCACTAGGGTGACATTAGAGTTCTTGGAACGTAAGGACGAATATGTTTTGTTGAGACGTCACAGTAAATTGTAGTTTTGGTGTTGTCGATTCGAAGCTTGCGCAAATCTAGAGCGATGTATTGGATAGCAGAAGAAATGGAAGTTCGTCGACTTGTAGCTGAGAGATTGCTAAGTCGTTTTTAGTAATTGCAACTGGCAACAGCGAATTAACAGGTGTGGTGTTTGTATCTCAGTTGTTCGAAATTGATTATTTCTGTGTGTTTTTTGAATTTGAAAAACATAAACTGTTGTTAAAGTATCTTTTGAGTGCTGTGTATATGGTGAACTTAAATTTTTTATAATTTGATACACAGTAAGTACTTCTTCGGCTTCCTTAGTGGTACCAACAATTTTTTCCAGAGACACCGTTATATCGGGCTATTGATTTGTATTATTGGGTCTTTGTTTGGTTAAATATATCGATACGGCCTGCACACCGAGCAGCTTTTCTGGTCTAAGAATGCCTTCCAACCAGATCGACCACCCAGACGATTGCATGAAATGCAAAGTTAGGGTGGTGGATGGCGATAAAGCAGTACAGTGCGAGGGAGTTTGTGATAGATGGTATCACATTAGATGGGCAAAGGTCCCTGACCAGGAATATGAATTCCTGCATAAAACCAAATCCAAGAGGAATATTTTCTGGTTTTGCGACTCTTGTAAAGCGAAATTCGCAAAATTCAAGAAATATGAGTCTCCACTTGTAGAACTAATGGATATGACTTCTCAAATCAGGGATAAAGTTGATAATTTTTCAAAGGTTCAGCCAATTACTAAGGATCTCACTACGGATATCCTTAAAAAATTTGAATTAGAGTTTTCAAAGTTGAACAGCAATCTTCCACAGAATAGGCCATCTTATTCGAGTGTTGTTCAGTCCACCCCCTGTGAGCAGAATAAAATAGATTATAATGTGGGTATAGTAGTAAGGCCCAAAGCTGCTCAGGATAGCTCGCTTACCATAAGTGAGATAAAGCAAGCAATAAGTCCTGCGCAAATAAAAACACCCATTGTTTTCAATAAGCCACTAAAAAACGGGAGTGTTTTGATAAAAACCAATAATGATGCCAACAATAAAACTCTTATAGATAGCTTAAATAAGAAACTTGGGCAAAAATATACGGCCGAAAACACGAAACAGCGACTTCCAATTTTAGTTTTGTTTGGCTTAGAAAAGCAATACTCGGAGGAAGAGCTGAATTATCAGATTTCATCTTTGAATTATGACATGGTTTCAGATCCAAAAATTCGTGTCAAATTCTATAAAAAAAGCTACAAAAACGGCAAGTATATTGCGTTCATTGAGGCCCCGGGGGATACGTATCACAAATTAACGTAGACTTTGGCAGTTACTTTTGTAAGGAAGACCTCAACGTCAGAAGGTGTTTCAAATGCCAGAAATACGGTCACCCATCAAAATATTGTACTAGGACAAATGATATTTGTGCTAAATGCGCTGGTGATCATAAAACCCAGGATTGTACCTCCGAAACATTTAAATGTGTGAATTGTGTCGCTAAGAATCAGAATAACGCTAATCATAGGGCGGATAGTAAAAACTGTCCAGAATATTTAAAAGCTGTACAATTTTTGATTAGAAAAACTAACTACTCCTCATAATTCATATGACATTGCAATCTCTAAAAATATTCTATGCAAATGTTAGAAGTATTAGAAATAAATTTCACGAATTCGAAGTAACAGCTACAGTATTGAATGATTCTGATATCATTATTTTAGGCGAAACCTGGCTTTATGAAAATGAAGCAGTTTTTTATAACATCTCAGGGTACTCTGCAGTGTTCAATTGTCGAGATTCAGTTGGAGGTGGAACAGTGATTTACATAAGGAACAGTATCAATTTCAAAACCCTAGTGAACGAAAAGCAATATAATATGATCGTTGTCGAACTAATAGTTTGTAACACTCCTCTAAGACTTGGCACTCATTACAGAGCTCCTTCTCAAGATAGCTTGGATTACCTCGAGTACATTGATGAAATCTACCATAAATACAAAAATATTATAATGATTGGTGACAATAATATTGATGTACTTAAATGTAATGATAACATAACCAGAAACTACCTGGAAACGCTAAAAATGAACAATGCAACTTTACATAATGAGAAACAACCAACTAGAGTTACAAATGAGTCTGCGACGCTTATTGATCATATTGTCAGTTCGGTTAACCTTCGTAGGTATGAGCTTGGTATTGCTTTTTATGACATGCCTGATTTGGACCACAGGGTTCAAAACATCACTATTACGGGTGTTCTCATTCCTAAATCTCCAATGAAAGTTTTTCAAATAACTGTGCTAAATAAAAATAAATTTGCGAATTTAGTCCGTGACAAGCTAAATATTTTGATGCTGGAATCGCGGGAAATTGAACTTGAAGAACTCATCGAAATAGTTTGTACTGCAAAAACTCTTTCAACCACTCTTAAAAAGATTCGCTCAAGAAGTAATGATTGGATAAATAGTAATGTCCTCAATATATTGAAGCAAAAAAGAATTGCTTACAACACCTATCGCAAGAGTCCAAATAATGAAAATTTGCTAAAGTACAGGCGGTTGAAAAACAAGGCTAGCAATGTAATAAATAAAGCCAAAGAAATTGCGTTAAATAAAAGAGTTGATAAAGCACATGGAAACAACAAAAAATTATGGGATATCCTTGGGAGTGAATTGAACCCGGGGACCCCAATCTTTAAGAGCGGCGATATCGATGATCCAAACAACTATAGGCCAATTTCATTAGCAAGCGCCTTCAGCAAGATTTTTGAGAGAGTTATCAATTTTAGGCTAGTTCACTTTATTAACAACACTATAGGCTTCGATCAAAATCAATATGGTTTCCTCAATGGCAGCAATACAAGTGCAGCCCTCATAGTTGCGCAACATTATATTAACAGCCAACTAGACAAGGGTTTATATGTTTCAGCCATATTTGTTGACCTTAAAAAGGCATTCGACACAGTTGATCATACCATTTTAGGCCATATTTTAAACGAACTAGGTGTTCGAGGAAAGGGAAATGAACTAATAAAAAATTACTTATACAACAGGACGATAAGTACTCAGTTCAAAGGTGAAACTAGTGATAGGAGAGTGATAAATATAGGCATTCCTCAAGGATCCATTTTGGGACCAACTCTTTATTTGCTTTATGTCTAGAGTCTGAATAATCTTAATTTAGTTTCTAAATATGTTATTTATGCAGATGACACCCTTATATTAAACTCAAATAGAGATCCTATCGAACTAGAGCGGATGATCAATGATGACTTAGGTAGATATTTTAATTGGCTTGTTACTAATAAATTAAAAATAAATGTTAATAAAACGCATTACTTGATTTTCAAACAGAAAAATAAGGAAGACATATCTTTAAGCATCTCGATTAACAACCAACCCATTGTTAGACTAGAAAAAACTAAATATTTAGGAGTAATAATTGATGACAAATTGTCATGGTCGGATCAAATTAGAAAAATCAGAGCCAAGATTTGTCCCATTGTAGGTTTCTTAAGAAGACGTTGCTACTTGAACATTGTTTTAAAAAACATGATTTATCATGCTTTTGTAATTCCATCTATTAGTTATGCTATGCTTAACTGGAGCCAATCTTCTTCAACAAACCTGGCCATCCTGAGCAGAACTCTGAATAAGGCAATTAAGGCAGTTCACAATCTGAGTACACGGACTCCCACTAATCAGCTACCTTTCATAACTGGGAAAATGACCTTTTTTCAACTATTAGCATTTCAAAAGTTAATAACAATATGGAAAATCGTCCACGGAAAGAATAAATCTTCTATTTCTTTGACAATGACCAGAGAAATCCATAGCTATGAAACAAGATCTGCGAATTCTTATAGATTGCCTCCAGTCAGAACCAATAGAGCCCTTAATGACCCGATTCTTTCAGCTATATCGTTGTATAATGATATGCCTGATAATTTAAAAAACCACCTATCGTACTTCGTTACTAAAAGGAAGCTGAAGCAGTATGTTCTAAACCTATTTTAAAAGCTAATGTAAATATTTTTCTTTAAATTCTTTTTTTATCTTTTTATTTTTATTTTTTTATTTTTATTATCTAACTTTAAATCTTATCATATTTGTATATTAATTCTTACTAATCACATGCTAGTATTTCTTTTTTTGTTTTTGAAGAATTGAAATAGCAGAAAATTCAATTGAAACAGTTTTATAAAGAATAGTTTGATTTGTTAATTCTTGTCCTCTCTCATACCAGTGTTTGGCACTGCCTGAGGGGAAAGTTTTGTGACAAATGAAGGTATTCAATTGCATGCAATATAAAATACTTTGCTATGGGTGTTGGTGAATTCAACTGAGAAACTAATGACCATGCCACAACTAATTAGCCATTTATGTCACTCCCAATGTACTCTTATTTTGTTAATGAAATAAAAAATAGTGATGAGAGTGTGGTTTGGACCTTCCCACAGATCCTTCATTCTCTACTCGGTCAATTTATTACTAAATTAGCGGCATTTCAAACTAACCCCATTTTGTCTATAGTTGATAGGAATGGCATTTGTACAGTTGGTGGTGGATAAAAAGTGCATGCAAAGTTATATATTTTTTTCTCAACAGAGCCCTCTTTCAACATTCATGCATGAGTATGTTGAAATGGTGAAATTTTCTTCATCTCAGTAAATGCTAGTTTACTGAGCTGAAGAAGTGTGTCACGTAATCGGATATATATGTGTATTTATACATTTACATATATATGTTTGATTGTCGACGACGAATTCGAATAAAATAAAAAAAAAAAACCCTTGATAGGGCATCTGCTGTTACGTTATTTTATCCAGTGACATGAACTATGTGCGTCGCAAATCGGCCGATAAAGTCCAACTGTTGAAGATGCCGTGGAGAGGCATTCTTTACTTTCTGTTGAAACGCAAACGTGATAGGTTTATGATCAGTTTTGATGACTAGCTGTTGGCCTTCGCACATGTATTGAAAAAACCTGATTTTGCTGTAGATGGCTTAAAGCTTCCGATCATACGTGCTATACTTACACTGGGTGTCACTAAACTTTTGCGAAAATATTCCTAGTGGTTCTCACATATCACAATTAAACTGTTCCAGAGCTGCGCTAATGGATGTCTTTGATAGATCAAATTGAATTGCCAAATTTCTGTTTTGGATCGGATACCTTCGAAGTCCTGCATTGGCAATTTGTTTTTTTTTTACATCGGTCAAAAGCTGTTACGAGCTGCAGAGTTCCAGTTGATTAGACGGTTGTCGTTTTTCTTAATAATCAGTAACTTATGTAAAGCGGATTGAGTTTTCGCCGCGTCTTTAATAAACCGTCTATTTGCTGACTGCGACTAAAAATCTTGCTCGTCAATTGCATATCCCAAATAGTTCACCGAAAATGCTCCAAGAACGCATTTCGAAACATTGATAGAAAGTGTCGTTACTTCCGGAAAAATATTTCGAGATGCTGTGGGTGCTCTTCATGAGTTTCTGAAATAACAAGGATATAAGTGTAAACGAAATCAATACCTCGAAGCGCTAAGTCGATATACCGCTGAAACATCTGCGCAGCGTTGCAAAATCCGAAGGTCATAGCTTTGAATACGTAGAGGCCAAAAGGTGTTTTTGGTACTTCCTCTGGTGCTACAGGAATCTGGTCATAGGCCCGTATCAAGTCCAATGTTGAAAAAATCTTGCGTCCATTGAGCAGTAGCGCAAATCATACAAGTGTGCTACTGGATATTTGTCTTGTCAGAGCCGGTGGCTGGTGTCGTTAATCACCGCATGTTCTCCATTGCCCATTATTTTTGGAAGCAAGGTGTAGTGGACTGGTCCACTGACTGGTAAACGATTGACAAATGCCTCGTTCAATCATAAAATCGAACTCCGTTTTGGCTTCTCTGAGTTTTTCTGGAGCGAGTCTACGGGCTCGCTGTGCGATCGGTGAATCTTTCATAAAAATATGGTGAAAGAAGTGAAAGGTGAAAGAACTGACCATTTTTTAACTTTAGAGGTGATCGTTACAAAATATCTCCATATTCCGTGTTAGCTGCAATGGTTGAGATTTGTTCAAGAGGCTGTTAGCTATGTTGGGTGTACAAGAGTGGTTAGTTGTGCTATCTTTAACCTTCCGGGCTCGTAAGTCCTCTACGATTCCGTGGTGTTTCAACAGATCCGCTCCAATTATCGGCTGAGAAATGTTTGCAACGATGAAGTTCCAGTTGAAAAGGCGTTGAAACCGAAGTCTAATGATATAACCTTTTCCTCATAAGTGGCAATTGCCGAATTATTATAAATACAGATCCTGTGTCAAAAAAGAAGTGAATGACAGTTTTACTGTCTGCTATAACTAGGCGGTTTCTGTCAGTTCCGTCGTCTCCTATTCCACTGGCACGGTGAACGGCACTTTGTCGCTCTACCGCCAAATTTTTTGTGAAAGTGCTATCGCCCTCTAGATCTGCTTCGGAAGCGAGTTTCAAGTCAGCTTAGCTGATTGACCTGTTGTTGCATGACATTCTCAAGTGGTACTTTAGGCGTTGCTACTCGAACTTCGGATACATTAGGCGGCTGTTGCAGCTTTAGCAATGTGTCTGCCATCTTAGCGAACTTCTCAACCTCCAGTTCCATGGAAATGTTTAGGAATACTAGTATTTGCTCCGGCAGTTGTTCTTAAAGCAGGGTTCATAGAATAATGTCGATAACTTGACTTCCTCCCAGGTTATTAAAGTCGTGGATATAGTGCCAATGCTTTCAGCCATCGTGATTATGGCCTTGCAACTCTTGATTCTGCGAAAGCTGAAAGGATCCGCTGCTTGACAGCTTCGAATTTATTCATAAGTGGGAGATTCCTGGCGATATATACTATGTACTTAGATTAGGTGATGCGTGGTTTAGGCTATACATCTTGAGTTGTACTTGTAGAATTAGCGAGCGCTAAAAAATTACAAATGGCGTTGGTAT
The DNA here is from genome assembly GCA_947369275.1 of Nemotelus nigrinus. Lineage (NCBI taxonomy): Eukaryota > Metazoa > Arthropoda > Insecta > Diptera > Stratiomyidae > Nemotelus > Nemotelus nigrinus. The sequence continues at coordinate 164,772,835 of OX376372.1, forward strand.
GCACAGATACTTTGTGGTACTCAATGTCTTGTGGTACAAAGCGGGAACCCTTGTTACTATCACGATCATTATGGCCAACCTAGCGGTCCTTACAGCCAAAAGTTTCCAGAACTATTCGTATGAAAGCCCAAGCTAAATTCTAAACGTTTGAGCGCAAATAGAACTAAGACGACTAGAAAATTCGATATATATTCGTCTCTAGATTAGTTGACAGATTTGAGTGGAGCCTTCTCCATAGCTCTTCGAAGAATTGAAGCTGTCGATTGTGTTTAGATACTTCGAACCATGTTCCGCGGAACATCCGCTTAAGACGAAATTTTTCCATCCCTACCCATTGCAAATGTATATACAGCCTGAATTACCCAATAGAGCAAAGAACAGTTGCATGTACTCCTACTTATTTTGGAATCAATATTAACATGAAATCGGAGCAAAAGCTTCTTCAACAAGCGCTGAAACTTGATATGAATGGATATCAGCAACCTATGAACATTGAGATACAGTTTGAGCAAAATTTGAAATGGTGAGTAATAGTCAAATGAAATCAAACAACAATCTCAAGCTTTAAAAATGAAACATTCGTTCGTGAAAATCGAAAAAAATCGATGTGCTTAAATTGGATCTGGAGCGTGTCAAAACTATGGGTACTGGTGACAGAGGACTCAAAGCATGAATTATCGGCGGACATTCTGTTGCTGAATATACACCAATTGTGGCAGCAGCTCTTTGTGCTACAAGGTCCAGCTATCACAGCCTCTCTAATGCTTTGGAAATAAGATATGGCGAAGATCACTTTAAGGTGGTTCGTATGTCAGACATTGAACATGGATTCAACATTTATTCAAACATGCCGATATTTGCAAACATAGCAGGCACTTCCTCTGGCGGATAAGTGGATAGCCAAAGATACTTTAGCTTACGTCTTAGCTTACGAATCAATAAAACGTGGCAATTTTTGAGTCGGCGAAGTCCTCGACGAGCACTTCGAGTCTTGTAAATGGCTTTGGCGAAGATCTTGAAACAATTACGCTGTGCAATACGAACATACTTTGGACGTCTACAGGTAAATGAACGCCAGTTTACATAGAAATCACTCATGAGATAAAGCTTGGTGATTTAGTATTCCAACATTGGTTCCTGGTAGTAGAAATAACCGACGAATGGACTTCCTAGGCCCACCCGGCCTCAGATTGGATATGGGAGAAATGGTAATTAAGGCGAAAAATCTGGAAATATCGTTGCTGTGAAATAGGAAGGGGGAAGGCCAAGCTGCAAATTGTCGTGTATAAAAGGACACAAACTGAAATATCGGTGCTTGGCAGCTTTAGCGTGAAAAGAAGCTAAATAAGAATCACGACGGGAGATTATGTCCCCGAAAAGGGAACTTCATTTAACGGAGTAAAGGACAAAACCTGGCCAAACAAGCTGAAGTCACCGATAAAGTTGAATCAAATTGCCAGCATACCTTAGCCAGGCTCAAATAGTTCTGAACCTTGGATTTGAAAAGCGAAAAGTGAAATCGCAAATAGTGGCCACTAGAAGACCGCCTTTTCTTTTGGAACGGGATTTTAACAATTTATTTGCAGCATTTGAAATGTGACGGCTGCTGGAAGAGTGAAAACGGACCCCTTGAAACCCAAACTCGTGGAAAAAATTGCCAACATCCATACACACCAGCTTCGGATCTTTTTGGACTTCGTGACCTTTTACTGCCGCTTTTTGAAGGGCTTTGCTACGACAATCAAAATGAGCTTAAAGCAACTGGCAGAAGTAAAGCTGTAAACACGTAACAGCGGCATTGCGGCAGCGGCGCCACAGGGGGAGGCGTGAATTCAACTGCGGCATTCACGCCTCCTCCTGTGGCGCCGCTGCCGCAGTTGAATTTGATGAATCACAATGCAGCGACAATAGGTCTGTTCCCGCACTTTCAGTAACTGAATTTTACTGAATTTTCCTGAATAATGTGGTGGGGAATTTCATGAAAAGTACGGGAACGCTCTCATTGTATTTCCTGAAAATTGACAACCGAAAGTGTCAGTTTTCGGTTTTTGGGAGAACAATAGTGATTATCAAGTCATCCTAAGCGGTAATAAATTATCGCCATAAAAATATTCGACCTCCATAGCAACATTGCGCAAAAAATATGTTGCTTGCCGCGCACATTTGAAAATATTTACTCCGTTTGACACTTTTCAGTATTTTTCAGTAGCTCAGATCCTACTGAAATTTACTGAAAGAGGGGAAATTTTCAGTTTTCAGTAAAACGGAGTACGGGAACGGCTTCATTGCAATTAATCGCGATTAATCGCAATTGATCGTAGTACGGGAACAGACCTAATGTCGCGGACATGGTCATCCAAAATGGTTACCATTGTTTAACTTGCGGACATGGCCATCCAAAATGGGGAGCCGTAGCTAGTTGTGGGTCTGATGAGTTGTCTGCACATGAGCAACTTTGTCTTTTGAGAAAGTCGGGATAATTTTTTCATTAAAGAGTAGAGTTGGTGATATGCATAGTGAGCTTCCACTAGGGTATTTTTTCCATGGAGAATAAATTTATTTCTATTGTCGAAGATGACTCCCAAATATTTTACTGATTTGTTCTCTTGAACTTCGGTTCCGTTTATTGACAGAGGCATTGCTTTCTTTTTGCTGCCAGATGGTTTGCTAAGAAGTACTTCAGATTTTGTGACGTTAAGTCTGATAGCTCACTGATCATAATACCAAATTACTAAGAGACGTCATTTTGGTTTGGATGCGGATTGTTGCATACTTAGGATTATGTGCTGATGCGTAAGTAAATAGTTGTTTGAAGATATTAAAGAAGATGAGGCTTATAATTGAGCTTTGAGGAGCACCACTAGAGAACATTTTGTTTGAAGAAATTGAGTTACGTACTTGGACGAAGAAGCATCTGTCTTTGTGGAAGCTTTGGATAATTTTGAATATATCAGCTGAGAAGTTGTGCTGTATGATTTTGTAAATGATTCCATCAGAGTCAAACGATTTTTTAAAGTCAAGAAAACATACTGTGGTTGCTTGACCAGATTAAGGTGCCTATGAAGTGTCGGACTGAAATTTGAGTGCTGCTGATTGAAGATGAATGTTGTCCACTTACAATATGTCACCTTGCATCGTACGATACACAGAAAATTTTTTTTATGGTTTATGTTGCACGCAGTCGCTCAAAGAATTGAACCATTTTAGTTGGAGCTAATGAGTAAGCGAAGAACAGCAAATTATTTAATTATGAAAGTAGTATGCCAGCGTTTTCCGAGTTTAAACCAAAATAAAATTCCTGTTTAATTTCAAGAGCAAAAATGAGCCCACTAACTGTATATGAGGGTATATACAGCAATGTACAGAATGAAGGTGATTGTAAATATGATATATATATATGTAAATTCAGTAAAAACTCTTTAAATGAATACCATATTTTTTGTGTTTAGCTCCAGAAAATATTAGCTTTGACTGCAATTTTTCTTTTCATCGTTATCAGTAGAATCGTTCAACAGAGCTCAGTTCATAATTTAAATTAAAGTTCAATCTGGCCAGGTTATGCCTCCGGTCGTATTTATAATAAACTCAATCTAAATGTGTTTTTTACTGCTCGATCACGCAGTACTGAATCAGGCAGTACTGACTCACGCAAACGCTGTTAGTCAACATAATCAGATCATTGCATTCTAATTAATAATTATGTATTGCAAAAATTATAAGCGTCTCCGTAGCTTCTAGAATCAATTACGCTAACAGTAAGCTGGAGCTATCCTCCACTCTCGAGCCATATTGAGGATTCAAAACGGTTCGAAAAAATACGAAATATTTACAAACAAGATGTCGAAAGTGAAGGCCACATTTCGAATATCTGCTTTTAGCTGACCTTATTGAACTACTCGAGATATTCCTCGTGGAGTTGGAAGTGAATATAATTCTGATGTGGACCAATTCAATATTCGGCACGTAATACCATTTGTTATCATGGACAATGTCAAGTTCAAAGTAACTATGGCAGTGGAACATTTTTCGATCCGGATGTTTTCGAGTTGATAGGAATGAGTATCGTGCGAGCGGATGGGAGGAGTTGAGACAAATTTTAGAAGTTGAATAGTTTGAATTCCTTTGTTAATGACTAATATAAGATGACATCATTTCATAAAGCAATATATTTGATTCATAAAGCTGAAATAGATGATCATTAGAATGTTAAGATCTATTTTGGTGATAAAATATATTTTGATCATATTAAAACATAAAAGAGGATGTATTGGCTACTGTAAATATAATGAGACCGTCGGTCATTCACCACTGGAGGGAGATCGAGTGCTAGCGCATCAGGAAGAGGTAGCGGTCAAGGATTGTTGGATGACTCAATTGTGATGGCTAACGAATGTCCCCATGGATGTGGAGACGCATTTTTAAATTAGATAAATTAAAAAGCAGATTCAATTGTTTACCAATTTTTTGTTTACCTCCACCTAAAAATGTTGTTATTATATTGAGCAAGGTCAGCTAGACCACCTCTGTCACTTTTGATCCCCCTCCGACCGATAGCCCATAATCTAGACAATTGCCGATATATTTACTTTGGAGACGATTTAAGAGTGAAACACACCTACCAATACTGTAATTTGACCTTAAGTAAACTTCGTAGTTTTTGAAACATCTTAAATCTAGTCCCATATTATTAGAGGCCAAATTAGTTTGATGACCTCAAATATTTCAATGCAATACATACATGTACAAGTATATGTATTCTATTAAAGTAAATGTATTTCTTATTTACATGATACTTATGTTTGTCGTATCAATCCACATAGAGTTGGAAATCAATCTGTTATCAAGTAGTTTTTGACGAAGTGCTAAAACGGAATAATAGTGAATATATGTATAAATATAAATATAGTAGCCACATATATGTATTAAAATTTTATAAATCATTGTTTATAATTCAAAGTTCATTTACTACATTCAGGGCATTGAATTACTAGAACCACTATAAAAATATGTATAATTTCTGTTGATAACATATTTTTAGTTTCTAAAATATCGAACCACGCCCCAAAGAACGCAGGATAGCTCATTTTTATTCAAACTCCATCAAATAGGCGTAAATCATCGAAGCACATTTCAATACACTCAAGTGATTCCCATGATGACTTTTAACGGGCACTATGTTGTGATGCAGTCGTTTTTAGTTATGACATTCATCCATTTTTCATTTATGTTCAACTACAAATTTTTAATGGCATTTCGAATCCCTGGAGGTGTTAATTTCTGTCGCAAAATCATTTTCATAAATTGCTTGTGGCGCTGTTTTCAACATTTTGTGTAAGGATTTAAATGAAACGAGTACTTTTTTCGTATATCGGTGCCCTACACATTACACGTATATGATATGTGATGTGTTTGTGTTGATTACTGAATTTTTCCGAGTTTTATGAGGTATCGAACGTAACAATGCAAATTCACATAAATAGCATATATTCGTGTTTTTGTATGATAAAGATCGAACAATGCTTGCACGGGGGAAAAATACTCATTTTCTGTTTGGAACATTTGCATACATTATTGAATAAAAGCATGAAATGTAAAATCGTATGATATTAAAATGAGGTAGTTTTATATTCGCTTCAAACGTTGTTTTTGTTTTGAGTATCAATTGGATTTAAATACGAAAAAATTCATAGTGTAGTTTGGAATTTTATGAATGTAAAAAAATAATTTACGTTGTGATTCTATTGTATGTAACTGCACCATATTTAACTTGACTGTTGCAAGACTGTTGACTGCTTGAATTGAATTACTATGCATAAAATACATACATACATTTGTTCAGTTTACAAGTCCGAAACATTTAATTTCTTCTGACACCATTTTCATATATTGCATGACATAATTTAAGCCAGACAACAATAGCTAATTGTTTGCATATAGTTTGATTCAGATCCCTGATGCTTGGTGGAATCCTAGCGAGTGTTGCGTATAACTTTGCCGCATTTGTACTGACGCAATTTATGTGGTATTTGAAGCTGAACTGTTATTGAGGCTGGAGAAGGTATTTTATTGATAAGTTGAGATCCAACTCTAACTTGCATAAACTAGGCTTTCTTAGTGCTAGCAATAAATAAGCAAATTTTGGAGGCACTATCTCATGCTATGTCTTCACCTTGGCAACAGCGGTGTTAATTTTAGCTTTTATACGTTCATTAGCTTACGTTTATATTTTGCTGCGGTGGTGATGAGAGCAAAGCCATAAGCTAACCCAATGATAGTGAGCCCATATGCCAGTGGGTGTCTTAGCACTTTGTCGCAAATGGCGCCGCATAAGAGTGGACCAGATACAGAACCCTGTGGGACACCGACTATAACATAATATGCCTGCGTTTCTCTATAACTCTCATTTATTAGCTTCTTGTCCTTAAATTTGCTCGCTATTCAATTAAGGATGCAACTTGATGTCTCCATCCTTCAAAGATAGCTGTACACGGTTTCAGAGAGGACACTCTTCCTTGAAAGTAGCTTCTTATAAACAATGCGCTAAGAATCTTACCCATCGTGTGCTATAGGGTTGGGCAGTAAGATAACGGTTCACCAGGAAATTTACCCCAATTTGCGTACAAGCAAAAGCCGTTGCTGTTTCTATTTTGTTAAGAATATTTCAACATCCAGGCATTTCTGAAAGAATTTCAAGAATACTTCCGAATCTGGATTGCTACTTTCAGGGCAAAGCTTAAACTACAATCCACTTCCAGGAGTTCCATGTTTCCAAATTTCTAGTAGGCTTCATTAAGTTTTTTTTAATAGGCTTCATTAAGTCTCTTTTCTTATGTTGATAGGTGAATTGAGCACTGTGCACATTATCTGGGGTGTTGTATTTTTTCTCTCTCAGGTACTTTTTTCTATATTCCTTGCACAGAGCCCCACGAGTTGATATCACTTTCCTCCTATAGGCGGATCGTATTCTCCTTGTTGGAGGTTTTCATAGCTGTTTTCAAAAGAGTGGCGCAGATTTTTGAGCTCTTCGAGAAGTTCATCAAATTTGGTTATTGTACTTAACTGTTGACAAGCTTTGAAGCTTTTCCATTGTGTTAAGCTAATATTCCACCAATAACACGGTTCACCTCGTTTGCAGAGTATGCGGATGCATAATATATTTCGCTTGATATTTGCGTTGCGGGTCTTATGATGTGAAAATGTGAGTACAGCCCATAATCGTAGGTTTCTTGTTTAAAGGACATGTTTTTCCACTTCAAGTCACTGATTTTTGGATTTCGTTTACTTCCGTCACTATGATGATATTTGTTTATCGTTTAAGCTTAATGATAACTATTTGTATCCTGCTCTCTTGGCCAGCACTTAGTAACGCGTGACCGCTCTCGGCTGTAGAAAGAAATGTAAATTTTTGATACAATCCAAGCTTCCCTGAAAGTATCCTTCTCATTTAATTAAGAAGCACTACATTTATTCTAACCAAGGATTCAAGGAAGCTGTAACCCTTTCTGTGAATGTCTCAGCTACCCCGTTTGGTTGACCATGCGATGACGTCTTCTTCAATACTATTTGCATACTTAAATACAGCATCTGCTACAAATTTGTTGAGCAAGATTTGGAACCTGTCGAGGGTCCAACTGTAAGGGATGTAAGAGTAATAGAAATACAATCTGTTTATTTTTGTTCTGTTGAATATCTTGTATTTGTCATTCAAATCACATGCACAGATAGACACTTTTTTATATTTTTTGCAGCCACTATTTCGTCCGCTTTTTTACGGTCTACTTAAGATGGCAAGTTTGATACCCTTTTCCTTCTCCTCTTCAGGGAGCATATCGTGTATGATTCAGATTAATGTGTACTCAGACCCTCAGAGCCGAGAGATTTAAGGAAATGAAGCAAGCTTATACACATACGAAATTTAGTGAAGCAATTTCACTACAAAGATAAAATCTATAAATATAACAAATTAAGAGAACTACTACCTCAAATTTTCCGTTTGGTTTCTCCGCCACCTAAGTTCTATGAGCTTTTGGTTGTTATTTGTCAAATAAGCATACACATGGCCTACTACCTCTATCTCTTTCTTTGTTTTCACGGAGGAGAAGACTGCCAAATTTGCTCATAGTCTCATAGTTTTCTTTCACTACTTTCCCTAGTAACGCTCAGATTTAGGTAAATTGCTCCACCTCTCACTGCTGTTTTCATTTCATCTTCCAGTTCGCTTCCTGTGTCCTTTTGAGAAAAGACATTGGCTTCAGCCAGCTGCATGTCTAGGATTTCTGAAGGCATCCTCTCTGCAGAACATACAACTTGGCTCCTCTTTACTGTCTTTTGCATTGTGCCTCTTTTCTTTACAAATGCTTTGATTTTTTGACAGGTCATATTCGCTCTAGAAGCTCGTTGAAACTAGAAAAGAGTAATGGCTCCAATTGTGTGTGTGGTCCCTAGTTTGAATGCAGGTTTCGAGCAGAGTTTTGAGTTAACATTGCTCTGAATAAGTACCTAATCAGAGGCAAGTGAGTCGTAGAACTAATCACTCCAAACTCGTATACATTTTTTGTGTCTGCGACAACTCACCCAACCTACTTCATTCCGCCCTTCTTCTTTCAAGAGATAATTTGCGTGATTTTTAGAGAGATTTATGTTCACCATTCATGTCCCACCGTACACCTGCCGCAGGCTTAAAACTTCCTCCAAATCAATGTTTTTATTGAACTGCAACTTGATAGCTTCACAAACATTCTCTTTTTAGTAATTTCGTGGAAATTCTTAATCTTGGTCAATGATTTCTGCTTGAGTGTTTATACGAGTACGTGGTTATTTTGGTATTTATGGGAGTCTGCAGAGGGTTTGAGGGAGGGTTCGGTCGCTTGTCGTCACCTGTTTTAGTTACTTTTAGCCAACTGCAATGGTGCTGAAATTGCACTTCCCGCCGTTTTCAGCTTCGGTCTCCGTGGGGTGCTATCATCACATTTATGTGAAGGAGAAGTTTGTTTAAATGTTTAAATCACTATCTTTGATTTTTGAATTCCGACTTCAATAGTGACCAGCTCTGTCTGTTTGATATATACGAAGCTCTGTGCCCGTTTCCAAATTGTTTTTTTTTTAAATTTTCTTTTCATGTGAACTTACGACTGATCAGATCAATATGACATTCACTGGAAGTAACGGCGTTGATAAGCAGCAGGCTTGCCGAAAGATATTTAAAAATGTGGACAACCCTCTGAACCCACCATCTTCAAATGTCTTACATCAAACAAATGCTTTCTTCTAATTTAACTTCCAATTCAGTTATCAGGTTAAAACAAAATTCATACAGTAGCTTCATGCTGATGTAAGCCAAATTTTGCAGATATTTGCTTGCAAAAGCAGACTACAATACGGATACGATGGTTATGGTTATTTTTGCAGTCCAGAGATGCTCCCAATAAATGTTCAAGTTGCAATCAGTTTTCAACAGGCACACGTAAAATAAGCTTAAATTTCGTGAACTTTGAAATTTTTGCGGATGACAATCGTAAACATCTCTTCACCCTTATAACTTACAATGCAGTTAACAGATCCAGCCGAAATTGACATGTCCGATTATTTTTTGAATACACTGCTAGCGAAGGGCTGCCAGCACGATACATTTTATCATTGTAATTAGCATTAAGTTTTCGTTAGATTAACAGCCTACAATGAAAATAAGCAACAAATGGTTAATTTTCCTAAACTCTGAGACTCTGCAGTAGTCGGATCGAAAGAAGATTGATATTGCAGCCTAGTTTCTAAAAGAAACACGTCAAATATAATGTTGCGTGTGTACGGTTCGCGGCCACTAACTTTGTATCTTTGCAGAAGAAACACAAGAATAGAACAATTAATTATTTTTATTGATTTTGCCAAATTCTAAAACTCTTTGATCTTATTACTAATGTTTGAAGAACAGTCACTGTGGCCAAAAATTCATATTTCTACATATATAGATATATATATATATATATATATATATATATATATATATATATATATATATATATATATATTATATATAATCAAAAAATTTAAGTGAAAAAATCTCAGGAACGCGCCATCCGATTGAACCCAAGTTTTCAGGATACATTAGTGTATATGCAGAATAGTGCCAGGTCTCACAAAAAGTTAATAATCTTAAACCCTTTGGCACCGGCCGCCATTTTAGTGATGTTTTAATTTTTCTATTATTCTGTCAACAAATAACTTTTGCGAAAATAAAGTTTACGGAATGTATTTCAAACGTGTTCTTAATGCAAATATGATAATATTTTTGAAATTGTTAACCCTTTGTGTGCGCTAAGCGCCTAAAATGAGAGTGGGAAAGTTTGAAAACGTTTTGAATTGCGATAACTTTTGACCAGATTATCATATTATTATGAAACTTAAAGGACATATTGATATTACTAAGTTATAGACTCGTGTAGTTTTTTATGAACGTGCTGCAACCCTGCAGCTACGGCAGGCATTGAAAGTGAAAACCTTCAAACCATCGACTCTCCTGAAAAATTTTCGTCTTTTACAGTGAAAACCAACTCATATAAAAGTCTTATGCTTGTCAATAAATTGAAAATTCACTCAGGAAAAAAGTACAGTCATGAAATCAAAACGAATTTCATATGATAAATAGAACTTAATATAGGCATTATTCAGAAGGAATCTGGTAAAAAAACGATTATAGGGCTGCCGGCTATTGCTGGTTTTGTATTTATTTGCAATATCTTTATTAAGTAATTTTATCGTAACATTTTTAAACGATAATGGTCTTGTAGTGACAATAAATAACAAATATTAAGTTTTCGAAAATTTGAAAACTTTTGCGACTGGTAGCCCTAAATTTCTTTGTATTCCTATAGCTTCCAATGCAGTCATCGGATTAAAACAAAATCCGCAGGGTAGGCTGATTTCAATGTGAGGTAGGTATGATATATTTTTGGCTTTGATGCTAGCGAAGGGCTGCCAGCGCGTGGCGTTTTTTTTTGCTATTTTCGTCTGAATAAATGCTTACATTAAGTATTTATTTCGCGAACATTTTCAATGAAAATAAGCTAGTAATGTTTAAATTTTCCAAGTTCTAGAAATTTTCCGGCCCCAAACATCTTTCATTTTTTGATCCCAAACATCTTTCTATCCCTGTAACTTTAGACGAAATCATCGGATAAAATTGTGGGAGACTTTTAGTTGCAGTGCTGGTAAAGTGCTGCAAGCACTGAGCATTTTCTTTGTTTATGTTAAGTTACATTGCTTTCAAAGTTTTACAGTTTTTGGCTCTCTTTAATCTTGAAATTCATGCAAGTGGTCGTCCTAAAATCCTTTCCACCCTATGAGTTTAAATGCATTGTGAAGATCAAAGTGGTTTTGAACTTGAAACAGGTTGGAACAAGTGTGGTGAAATATGCACTCAAAATCTGCACGATTCTTCTATTGTTCATCGAACATTAGTATTTCTAGCGGTTCAGTTGCGCTAGAGTTTTTTTTTATTTTTCAAGGCCTTCTTATATCATTCGTCTAAATTTTTTTTTGCTTTACTGTCGTTGAATGAATTAGCACAGTCGGCTTACAATTCATGTAACAACACCTTTGGTGAGGATGACTGCGATTTGGCTCTTTTCTTCTGAGAAAACCTAGCATAAATTTTTTATAAACAAAAAAACCGACCTGAGGATGATCAATCACATAAAATCTGAAACAAAATCCACGTTTGCTCTGCTTTTCTTCAAAAATTAGTATTTCTACCGGTTCCTATGTGAACATTTTTTAATTTTAGAACAATTTGAATCAACCTCTTTTAAACTGTTTTTACACGTATATCAAAGAACATCTGATTCGTTTTCGACCCGAAAATTATTAGTTAAACATCAAATTAACACGTAAAATTGTTTTTTGTATTCAATCAAGCAAACCCATTACGTAGCTAGCCTATTGACTTTTTACAATATCGCCTGTTCTTTTAAAATCTAAAAAAATCTATATCAAATTTTGTTTACAAAAATTATGAAATTTCAAGACCAAGTAGTATACATTATTTATCAATTATATATTTTTTGACCATACTGCGAACGAATTGTCATAAACACTGCAATCTCCAGTCGTAATTCAGGTCAATAGCAAATCACAATCTCTAATTTATGTGACTGGAAATTTCGCTACCACATTTCACGCAATATCCCATCCCTCCTCACTTCGCTTAGTGGCATCTGAATAGACAATTTGCTCGTCGTAATCAAAAGAAAATAACTCTATCGCTAAATACTGCTGGTATTCGACGCGGAGCACTCGAGGTCCGGGTGTAAACAAATGAGATGGACAAAAAAGCCTCGCAGTCATCCGATAATAATAATTGTGACCGGTGCTAAGCCACTAATTTGCAAACTATCAGATCATCCTCCATATTTGCAATAGTAATGAAGCCGGGTGAGATGGCGAAGATGAAGTTCCATTGCCGGCTAGTTGTGGTGACTACGATGTTGACGACGACGACAATTCGAAATGGTACTTGCTGTGCCAGCTGGGCTAGGTAAGCGAGTTGTTTCAGTTCGAGTTTATGAAAACGAAGGAAAACATCGAGCCATTATGTGCGAGTTGCAAGATAAAAACGGAAAACCGCCTAACAGATACTCGCAATGATATATATTAATCGTTTTTTAATTACACCTTATGGCGTCTTGGTCATTGTGTCTTTGGTCGGGTAATGGCTTCGGGTGTACAATTACGGGATAGGTGTCGATGGCGGATAGAGGAAGTTTTCGTGTACGTCATTTAAAACACCTGGATTATAGTTTTAAGATGAATGACGGCAATTTCTTATCACTTCAATAGGCTGGACTAGCTAACAAGCGTAATGTCTTGTACTACTTTCACGAGGCTTGCAGTAATGATGCAATAATAAAGCATGACGAAATGAAAGTATCCATGAACTGTTGATGAAATTAAGGATGAACAAGCATGATAAAGTGTAGTTTATCACTCGATTCGAACCTTGGCACATCTTTATGTAAATTACTGAGCTAGCTATCACCATTAACATTCAAATGACAAGCATTGCTGCAAACAACTCTTTGCATCTTAAGAAGCTGAAGGCATTTCAATGGCAGCGATGATGTCAGGATGTAATCACAAAAATCTTATTTATTATAACGCTACGATTTTTTTAAGCGCAGATAAAGTTTATATTAGACCAATATAATAAAACTCGGACACTAAATTATGGTGTGAGTGAGTTGAAAGCATTTTATATTCTCATTAACGTTTGTTCGATTTCTTCGAATTAACAGAACGTCTAACAAGTTAGCACATCTTAAACCTAATTTATGGCTTGCAGCAATGTGAAGCGTCATGGCGCACTATATTTCATACTTCAGCGTTAAGTCAATTAGAGAAAAAAGGCTGATTTGAAAACGATTACGTAATTAAATATATAGGAATGTACATCTAGAAATGATAGCGTAGGAGAAAATGAAACATATTAGTCATTTATTTATTTACCAGCCCATTTTACGGAGTTATGGAATAACAAAATGGAAAACAACAATTCCATAGAAAATTAAGAAAGCTAAAAAGCTAAAAGCTACTTTATAATATTAAAAATGCTACCAAAATATCCTCGACCTCGATATTTCGATCCGCGTAGAACTTCGTGGATGAATCGGTGGATCGATTGTTCTCCCTTGCAAAGTCCGGAAGTCTATCATACGAGCTCAAAGAGTCCGAAGGGTCTGCAAATGGTGGCATTAGGAATATCGTTTGGCTGGAATTTGATGGTTAACCTTAGTTAGATCTACTGTGGAGAAGATTGTTTTGTCAATCTAAAAAAGAATTGTGGCATTATGGCGTCTGTAATAACAACAAGGGCGTCATTTGCCATAAACCTTACAGAATATGTAGAGTGCAGGCGACCAGCTGCTATGGAAAGGTGGCATATACTCTGCTGGAGCAGGAGATCAAATTCTTCATTACAATTTTCGGGTACAAATTGGTATGATCTCGGTATTATTGGCGGGTCTGTGGTTAAGATGTGGTATGTAACCTTGTATTTGTAGGGTTGAGAGAACCCTGTGCTGCTCTTGATGGCATTATATTTATGGAGAAGAGCATGTATTTGTGGGTCAGAAGGCTGCAAGTATCTTTTTTTCGCCGTTGGATGGTTCACCGACTAAAACTACCTCCTTCTTCCACACTCCCCACGGAAATACTTATACAGCATTACTTTACGGGGGTGGATCAGCCTTTAGCTGTTTCTAGACATCCTTGCTTCTTCCTATCCCGTTCCGTGTCACGCAGTTTGTGGTGTATATTTTCTAGGGCTGTTTCGACAGCATTCCACGCTGTTTGTGATCCCAGCATATGTGCACGATATATCCGACTGATATCCTTGTGCTTAGTACCATATCTAGGCTACTTCTACATGCACCAAAGCGCGGTCAGCTGAACATAACATGTTCCACATCCTCGAGTACATTTTTACAGACTGGACAGTCCTGTGAGGTGTCGTGTCCAAAACGATGCAGATAATAACGATAACGATCTGTACTTCGTTTTGGTAGAGTCGAAGCGCTTTATCCGCAGTAATTTTAATCGGCAGCATGCTGGCTATACCACACGTTGTCTCATAAAACGTTCTTGGAAAGGAGCAGAAGTGCAATCAGTCGATAGGCTGCTTGAATTTTTCACCGATTCGATTTTATTTATAGCGCTGGTGCCCACATTGGTGCTGCGTACATTAGAATGGAGCTCACCACACCTTTCTTTAGATATTGGCGGGCCGCCAATATTGGGTAGCACTCTAACGAGTGCTGAACCAAGAGCGGATGACTTTTTTTCTTCTCTGCTTTCTCTAGATTAGGTTTGAAGCTTCATTTATTGTCGATAGTTACGCCTAGATATTTTATAGCAGGCTGCGGGGTAACTATGCAGTCGCCAACCTTTATCCGTACTACTGGTAGTTTCCTCCGTTTTGTGATTAGTTCTTTTTCCGTCTTATGGTCGGCTGGTTTAAGCCCAGTGCAACAAAGCCATGATTTTATTACCCGGATTGCTTCGCTTGCATAAATTTCGATTTCTTCGAAATGACCTGCTGCAATCACGATATTAGCCTTTGGGGTGATACCTCCTCAATAGGTTTATCCTGCTTGGGCAGGAGAACCAGTTTTTGCTGCTTCGACTGTTTTGCAAAAAACGCCTTTGTGTAGGCAGGTTGTAAATAAATCGGCAAAGACTTTTAGTATCCCCTTTACCGCCAGTTTAAGTGCTTTACTCGGTATCGCATCCAATCCGGGCGCTTTGTTGTCACCGATTTTTCGTATGGCTGCCAATATTTTATCTCTGCTTGCCGCTAGCACGTTTTGAGGATCTAGATAGCGTTGTGACTGTTTTCTGGAACGTCTTCGGACACTTTATTTGAGGAGAAATCTTTCGCTTTATTGTAGTCATAACGACTTTGTACGCTCCATCCCATGGATCGGAATCGACATCGTTATACAGCTTTCTAGAGTGCTCCCTCTTGCTCATAGCGATCGCAAGTTAAAGGTTCTTGAGGGCGTATATATACTGGCTCTGTAAATCCTGGTAATCTGGGGTATTCCTGTGGCGCTGGCTACATCGCCTAGTTTTGAGACATGTATCAAGTATCAGTGGACCTAATTTAGTGTCTCTGGGTCACAGCTCACGATTATGTACTGTATTACTCCTAGCTCCACTAAACGCAGCAATATAGTTATACTTTATCAAGGATGTTTTATTTCCCCAATAAAGCAAATTGGCTCTCCAGCTGAATGAACTACGATTTCGGCTCGTCCTGCCAAAACGTAGGGTGTTTAAGTGATGTTACGTCTGTTGAGAGCTCTTACTCTTTGTCGAACGACATTTGCTATCAAAGAAGAACAAGCTTTTGCAATCTCCGGCATTTCCGCAAGATTTGTCGGCTAAGCATGAATTGAGAAAATCAGTGAACATTGCGGACTTCAACCTGATGGCCGTCTTGAGGAGTTTATTCGTTGTACCATGCAGTTCGGGTGCTTTGTTATCATTAAACCGGCTTCACACGTTCAAAAGTTCCATATCGGTGAATGAAGGGATATTCTCTGTCGTGTGTTGCGCGACAAGCTATGGAAGAGTTTTACCATTTGTTTGATGATGAGGCATTTGATGTTTCTCGCTACATGATTGGTATCATCTTGTTTTAAATGGGTGCAAAAACCCAGTTTGGGTCTTTCGATTATTCATTATTGAAATGGTCCACCTCGTCACAGCACCTGCACATTTCTGACCAAAATATTACGATGATTTTCACAGTCGTGTGCAAAATATCCTGCCCATATTCGCAAACAACACAGCCAATGCGCACTTTTCTAGCTGCCAGTAAAGGCTCCACCTGCTTTGCCGGAAGGCAAACTGTGGTGGGTTCACCCTCACCATGTGACTTCCGCAATGGAATAACTGCGTTGAATTGGTTAGCGAATGCTGTACGAATGCCTTCTTAGTGCTAAGGTACTATTACCATCTAGAAGGCCAAAATAAAGCACATTTTCAAAATTTTATATCTCAGTCTTTTTATGAAGTTTAGCTATGAAATTTTCTTTAACACTTCATTTTATTAATATATTATGCAAAAAAAATATTTGATTTTTAATTCAATTTAGTTTATCGTTAACACAAGGCCTCAAAGTTGAGGTCTCAAAAACCCACCTCCCATGGCCGACAGTTAATCTGCGCATTGCTACAAATAAATCTTCAAAAGCAAAATGTCAGACAAGACAATTCACCACATTTGATGAAAAACCGATTTAAATGAAAAAAACTCTAGCGCACTTGAACCGCTAGAAACACTAATGATCGAAGAACAGTAGAAGAATCGTGCAGGTTTTGAGTGCATATTTCACCAGATGAGCTGCTTATTACGGCCAAACTGTTTCAAATGCCACGTTTTACTTTGGTCTCAAGAATGCATTATAACTCATATGGTGGAAAGGTTTCAGATATTACCACTGGCATGAATTTCAACGTTTATGACAGCAAAACATGGGTTCATTATATTCGTCATCAGTTGCTTATTTCACAAAATTTTGAAAGCAACATCTCATATAACATCAATGAAGAAAATGCTCAGTGCCTGCAGCACTGTAACTGAAGTTGGTGTTTGGGGCTGCAATCCGAAAAATTTGCAGAACTTTAAATGGCCACCGGCGCCAAAGGGTTACAAACAATTGACATTTAGTGAGACCTGGACCTATTCTGCATATACACCAAAGTATCCTGAAAGTTTCAGCTCCATCGCTGGCGCATATATATATATATATATATATATATATATATATATATATATATATATATATATATATATATATATAGATATATATATATATATATATATATATATATATATATATATATATATATATATATATATATATATATATATATATATATATAGATATATTACCTAGACCTATATATATCTATATATAGATTACTAGACCTATATATATCTATATATATACATATAAATATATATATATATATATTTATATATATATATACATATATATATATATATATATATATATGTATATATTTATATATATATATATATATATATATATATATATATATATATATATATATATATATATATATATATATATATATATATATAATGTTCTTCGAACATTCGTAAAAATGGCGGACATTTAGAAAAAATTGAAAAAACCACTTGTGTTTTGTAGTTTTACTATCGCTTAAGTTTATTTTATTTTTATTTTTCCCCAAATTATAGTGAATTGCGCTGTAAAATATTATAAACAAACAAATTACACCAAGGTTTATTCAAATCAGATCAAGATACAATACTTGCGTGGATAGTTTTTATATATAGTTATTGAAATATATTTTCGTAAAATTATTTTAGAATATTATCTGTGAAGATCTAAGGAGTCGAAAATGTAAAAAAGAAAAATGGTACCTCATTAATTTCCTGGTTCACCTAGCTCTGAGTAGGTACCTGACTTAACCAGGGGTAAAGTGAGCCGTATAACTAATCAGTGCACACTCGTATTCACATTGATTGTCCATTTGTGATAAACCTTAATGTTGATAATGCTGCATTTGGCTTTTATCTCGGCTTTTCCTATTATCATCATTTCTATCTGCTTTTGGAGCTTCGTTACCGTTTTATTGACGGATGCTTTCATTTACCGCGATAGCTCATATTTATGCGTACTGCTAGGCACATATTCTCTCACCTCGTTAAAGCTCGGGTCAGATTTCATTTAGCCAAGGCATTTCACCTTTGTTAGGGATTATCATCACGTTTGGTTGGTTTCTCCTTGCAAACTGCTGCTTTTTCTGTGATTCAGCTGTACTTGATAGATTTATTCTTGACTTCTACTTTTTATTTTCTACCGCTGTCCATTTTACTATGCCTGTTGTTCTTACAACACTGTCAGGTTTGGTGCAATTTTTTTAAAAACGGCCCTGTCTAGCTTCCTCGTTGATCTTTACGCAACTCATTCCTGTGGATCAGCTTTTACTTCAATGTGACCATCTCTCTTAGCCGATTAATGATGTCAATCTTTTTCTACTAGGCAACTAAAGGACTGTGCTCACTTTCGCCACCAGCAACGTAGACCGTGGAAATTTAACATGGCGCTTCGGAAAAATTTGAGGAAAGCTGAATTTTGGTGTGAACCTTGGTATTGGTGTGTTAAACAAAATGTCAACGTTACTTTTTGTACGGGGTCAAAGGCCAACAAAAGTGACCTTTCCTAAATATCTTTCTTAAACATATGGAAAAGGGGTGAGGGATAACTTTTCGGAGCATACTTTTCCATCTACCCTGGAGTGTGGTAGATAAGTTTGTTTGCATGTTTTTTTTTCATGCACCTCTTAAACATAAAAATTTTTAGCGCATCAGAACCGCTAGAAAACTAATTTTCGAAGAAATTGTCTTTGAGTGACAAAAAAATGTGGAAAGACGTTATACACTTTTTTGTAAAATCATATCAACCATTCCTTATCCAAAGCAACAAAACTCAAAACTGTTCAGTGCTCGCAGCACTTTCCCAACGAAGCAGCATTAAGTTTACCATAATAAGCTCATACTTAAATCAACGTATCCTTTGAATTTTGTTCTCATAACAGGATTTCATGGAAACATTCAACGAATAAACGTTGTTTGAAGCTGCCATCCGAGAAATTTTCAAAACTCGGAAAATTTAAAAATTGGTTTCTTGTTTTTATTGCAAATGCTTTGCATATGAGTATGTAGTTTCAAGCATCTGTTGGTGCAATATTTCCGAAAATGGCTAATGCTGGTTACCCTGTGTTAGCAGCAGAGCAAAATATATACCAAATCTGCTTCACGTTAAGTTAAAAGTTAAAAGTTATACGGATGAAAGGTATATTAGTGTTCCCACCGTCAAAACTTTTCAAATTTTTAAAACGTTAATATTTGTTGTTAATTTTCATTGCAGGATGATCCCCATTTACAAATCTAATGACATAATCGCTCAGTAAAGAAATGCCAAAAAAGTACAAAAATGGTCATAGCTGGAAGCTCTTTCATGATTTTTGTACGAAATTCCTACGACATTTGGTTCTCATTAAGGTCCATTTATTGCATGAACTTCGTGTTGATTTCATGACTGGAACAGAAGCTATAGTGAAAAAAGCTTTACTTTGCTGAGCAAGTTTGCAAGATTTAGGAGACAAAAATCACCATAGCTGGCAACTCTATTCTAATTTTCCAGCCAAATTTTCACAAAATGATACCTAAAAAAAGATCCAAATATTTTGTGAATTTTGTTTAAATCTGATGGCTGAATCGGAAGTTATAGGCCAAAAAGCTGTTTTTTTTCTCAGTGATTTTTCAAGATAGTACCGCTGCCACAGGGTTGCCCTCATTTCAAAATCACGTTTATCAGACCTGGTCCTAGCTAATACCAACATGTCCTGTAAATTTCATTATGCTCGGATTATCCGGTCGACTGTTCTCGAGAACAGAAGTTTCGAGTGCTGAAAATAGAGGTAATTTGGTGACGGGTTGCCGTTCTTGTGCAAATCGAAATTTTAAAAATTTCAATTTATATATATATATATATATATATATATATATGTATATATATATATATATATATATATATATATATATATATATATATATATGTATATATATATATATATATATATATATATATATATATATATATATATATATATATATATATATATATATATATATATATATATATAAAGAAATAGGAATTTTCGGCGAAACGAGTTTAAAACTAATTTTCTTCGAAAATTAGTAAAAACAAACTCACAAACATTCCAAGTCGTAATCAAAATCGGATAATATCAACATGCCGTTAAGAAAGAGGATGCTGTTAGTAGCAAATGTTACGATCAATATATCTAAAAAATGATTATGGTAACAAGAAAAAGTTGTATAATCTTTTTTGTTGGACATTTTTTAAGCTACAAATTCTTCCTACATTGTTTTTCTGAGGACGTGACCGTTACTGAGATATATAGGAAAGGTCACTTTTGTTGACCTTTGACCCCGTATAAAAAGTAACGCAGCACTCGGATCGATGGGGACTTTTGACATTTTGTTCAGAACGCCAGTACCAAGATTCACACAAAAATTCAGCTCTCCCCTAATTTTTCCGAAGTTTCGCCTATTTTTATGTCGAATTTCACTATGCTAAACGGTATACCTCCTTATACGAGTTCGATCCAATATTGCTCCGAGAACGAAGGGGTGTTCTGAATGTGAAAGTCTTTTATCAATGGTTTAAAGTTAGTTGATACAGGTCCAAGACAGATCAAGTGGCTGATTCGACAAGAAATGTCGAAACAGCATAGTAAATGCTTTGAATTTTCTTTAAACA
Organism: Nemotelus nigrinus; assembly: GCA_947369275.1. NCBI lineage: Eukaryota > Metazoa > Arthropoda > Insecta > Diptera > Stratiomyidae > Nemotelus > Nemotelus nigrinus. The sequence goes on from OX376372.1 coordinate 164,793,732, forward strand.
TTAATTCAAAGTTTAGACAAGGACGATACAACCTTACCAACTGCACGAAATCTAGCACTCTGTTAGATTTCGTTAATTATCATGACAAAATAAGTTATAAGCAAGATTATACCAATTGCAATTCAATCCGACCAGGAATTAGGGTGAAGAGTGTAAAAGTACCCACAAACGAGAGATGGAATACATCGACTGGAGATACGGTTCTCGCAAGATAGGTCTAGCTACAGAAAATATAGCGACAAAATATTAATCATGATAGAACGTTGTAAATATAGAATTGATGCTTCAGCAGAAATCTTCGAATATCATGTACGAGTATGTGCGTCTTGGATGTGTCAAAGAAGAGTATTTGAAAGGATTATGAATATAAGCACTAAGGGAAGCTATATAATGATTTTACTGAAAACAGAGCCATGTTGACTTGGTTTCATAACAGAACTATAAGTAAATTTAAGTAATCATCAATACGAAACAACGGCTCAAACTTAAGTACCTAAGCGTTTTTTTAGTTGGTAAATTAAATTACGAAGTGAAGATTTTAATTGTTATATAATTGTTAATATGAATGAAGAATCACTGTTTTGAGTAGGCGAAAGATAGCAGTCTTCTCAAGCTGGAGCATATACTCATTCTAAATGTTTGCATTAAAAATTCTTGTGATAGAAATAGAAAATATTGAGTGAAGAAACGGTGGAAAAGTCTGTAAGCAGTCAGCGTGCGTAATTTTATAGTAAATTAGTTTAAGTAATTCTTGACTTCCGATATATGCTAATGAAATACACATCAACCTGCTTGATTACTATATTTATGCTCTACAATAGGCTTAAAATAATATGACAACTTTTCTAATTTCCGTAAAATTGATTATTGTCGACAAATCAAATACGCCAGCATTAATCAGCATTCATTAACCTCGATGCTAACTAATCTTAGTAAATCATTCTATTTATGTCGTTCAACAGTTTACCGCATAGCATAGCAAACTGTGGCATTATTAAACGCAAATGTAAACGCCGGCCGATCGAATGAAGTAATAATAACAGCTCTGCGAAAGGCACTAAAGCAGAACCGATTAAGCTGATATTAAAGCAACCCAAAGTGCTATATATTTGCATACCCACTCACGGGGTTGCATACACTCCTGAGATACCTGTGGCCAAGAAGCCATTTCCTACTGAAGACAGAGCACAAAACATGGATACAGCGTCGAATCGACAAAAGGCTTTTCATCTGGTTTTGATGATTGTTCTTTGTGCAGCCTATTTCGACTGTAGAAAACGACACCTTCGGGCTGTCTCAATGCTAAGCTAACAACGGCATCACTTCCCTGGCCAAGCAGTGCACACCGGCCTTGGTCCATGTCCATACTGAGGCGGCTTTCCTCCTATTAGCATAGACACTGAATGGAAAATCCACAACCTGTCTCTAACTGGTCTCTTTTCGGACTCTTGAACAAATCCTGTAGCACAATTCGACGTGCATTATATTGAATTTTGAAATTTTGCAGGCTATTCTTATTTGGACGTTTTAGACCGAGATCGAGCAGAAAAAATTCGAACCGTTTCGGGGCTAGAGAAAGATACTCAGTATATTTACAATTTATGCATACGCTCTAGGTCTTGCTCGTAATGATATTTAGGTCTGAAATATAATAAATCTTTGTAGCTTGCAGCCAGCTGCCTCAGGATAAGTTGTCTTGTGAATCGGAGAAGTAAAGGAGCCAATCCATTCCCGTGGCCGCGTCGAACATGTCGACCAGATCGCCCTTCGGATAGTTAATACGATACGAAATCTCGTATGAGTCGAATGCCTGAGAGAACATCGATCTAAATACTCGTACACACCAAAATACAAAGTGGGTTGCGGGTTTAACTTGGAACCGGGGGAGAAGCTTATCTGCAAATGAACGGCAACAACAAAAACAGCAACACGAACGACAACGTGAAATCCTTTTGGCAATTTTTCAGCGGGCACCGTTTTATGTGCACTTTCATAAAGATTTTTAAAGTCGATAGCAATCGTGATTGAGTGCCGATATGGAGTGAGATGAGTGTGCAAGAGTAGGAGAAGAATATGTTCCTTGAACTCATTATCGATAAATAAAACACATATTTTTGATTTAATATAGGACATCGAGAATGAAGGCAAGTTATATGTGTAAGTAATTTTAAATATTTAATGTGTGTTGATTGCGCCTAACCGTTACCAAAGTGGATTACTAACGGATGATGAATGATGGATAATGAATTCACCTAGAATGAAGATTGACGAAATTAGAAACAGCACAATTAGAGCCTTGGAATAATTGAAAATAATTGCACTGTTGGAATGACATAAGACCCTAAAAAGAATAATACGGAATTTCTTAAAGGTCCTTGTGTAAACAATATACTGCTGCCAGTATCAGATTGATTTAATAAAACTAACTAGCCTCAGCACATTGAATCGTTCGCTTTGCGGTTTGGTCGAGTGGGTGTTGACCATGTTGAGTTATTATATCCAAAGTCAAAACTAAGCAATATTTACTAAGTACACATAGGTACGCTGCATGATTAACACAAGCACATTTCTCAAATTGTGGTTAATAGAGTCGTTTATTCAAATGATTTATTTCTCCTATCGCTCCGAACCTTAACGTTGAACGAGTTTGAGACACCACGGATATGATTCCATTCGCTCAGCGTGATTGATTCTTAACATTGAGCCCTGTCGGTATACCCAACTACAGCATTTGAACAAAACCTGAAAATGTTAAGATAATCAAGGCATGAAGATTTCTATAAGAATTGGTGCTACAGTGTATGACAAAACTATTGCTATTAACTTTGATTTAATGATTTACTGTTGATTGTTGCAAGCCCAGACGGTATTGTCTAATAATTGCATAATATTTTCGCGATTGAAGACAAAAAACGGAGACGACGGTTTTATAAAACACATTTTATTGAGAAAGTCGCAATCAATATATGGAAGGGCCATAAAAAGAGCAAGCTTCTGTTCCACTTTCATACAGCTACGTATGCTCCTTTTACAACTCATTTTACACCATCATCTTCCAACCTTGGTTTTAGAGGTTTTGGTCCTTAAAACCAGGAACTTCTAGGATGCTTTTAATGCTAGTCTCACATCAGGAATTCCATTGTCCATACATTTCTTGACATAGCTAACGTACCATCTGGTTGTACCAATGAATCTTTGGAGTAATCGCCTTGGTGTGGTAAAATGGAGGGAGTCATTGCTGTTAATAGTTTTCACCTCGACTTTCTCTGTCATCTACTGTTATCTTCTCATCGTTTTGTTTCCTCTGGTACTCATGATTGTCATTAGCCTACTCAGTAAAGTGATAGCTTCCACAGTTTTACTACTCAAATATCTTCGAAATTTGGAGAGTTCTTCTGAAGTTGGTTAGTTGAATTATATCCAGAGAATAAGTTCGCGAAATTTTCCCAACTTTTTCGTCGCGTCAATTTTCGTAGGAATGACTGTTAGTTTCACACTCTTCGTCTATACTTTGGCTTAGTGCATATAGTTGGACGTAATTAATTTGTATGTTACGAGCTTTGAATGAGGCAACTCAAAGCAAATATTGATTCGTACCACCCGATTCCATTGCCTTTATTGGAAATAAACGAGTCATGAGTTCAGCCGCAATATCTTTTCCTGATGTGGGCCTGAAAATTGATTTTAATACTTTCAGATCGCAAGAAAGAGATGTAATAACAATTTTTACGAGCAACGAAATTCTTTTAAGTATTATGTATTAGACTCCTCAGCCTGGACTTCCAACTTAAGGGGTTACCCCCACTTGTAACGCTAAAAATAGGTCATTTTCAATAATTTTTTTTTAAGAAAACTATGAAACCTTTTTAAACATTTATTATATTATCTTGAAGTACATTTATTGACCACTATTCAGTAATTTTTTTATTGAAAAATATTACATTGTTAAATTACAAATGGGCGTCAAAACAAAGGTATTTTAGTTTTTACTTTTCGCGGTGACCAACATTGTGTTGACCTGGATCTGAAGCAAAAAGTAGCGATGGATTTAGTTAAATAATAGTATAAACTAGTGTTTGATCGAAGGATTCAAAACAACATCCATTTTGTACAAAATGGCGGACAGTCAAATTTAATGGCTCGATTTTCACTTAAAAAAACGGTCTTCTTTTTCTATAAAACGACCATTTTTTATAAAAAAAAAAAAACCTGAACGATCAAACACTACATTTTTATGTATTAAATAAGCTTGCCAAGTTTCAAAAAGATCGGTTTAGTAATTTTCGAGTGATTTTGGTCACCGACTTCAAAAATGTCATTTCGTGAAAAACGCGTTTATAAGTATAAGTAACAGTTGTATAAGTAACGGTTTCTTCTCTTTCAACGCTCATATCTCGGTCAATTTTGTTCGGATCGACTTGAAATTTGAAGGACGTATTCTCAGATAGTTATACTTAAAAAAAATGCAACAAAAAAAGAGAAAAATTTCAAAGTTACTAGTGGGGGTAACCCCTTAAATACCCCTGTTTCACTTGAAGCCCAGCCAAGAATCGTTTCACACTTTTATCCTACTCCAAAAACCCTCGTTTATAGTAAAGCATCGACCGAACTAGTTCACTTATTTTTGTTTGCAATAAGACCTGCAGTTACTGCACTATTTTGCCCCAGTTTGTATCTTCTAGTAGCGTAGTTTTTTACTATTTTTTCAGGAATGAATTGACCAATATCTGTCGTCAGCAGTCCTATTAGATGTGTTCATCTACCACAATGAAAACATTGTGTTCGCCGAGTCTTGGGCAGTAAGGCATTAATTAGAAGGTGTTTTGTACATTTATTTTTAAAAATACTGAAAGCACTCGTGTCTTGCCTTGCCGTGTTTAGTAACCAATCTAGCCGTGTTCGCTCACCAGCCAAGGCTCTAAATTTTTGATACCTCTTGCCTCATAGTCCCAAGAGTATTCATCGTTGCACCTAAGGCTTCTGACGAATTTCAATCTTCCTTCCATGGTAAGGAGGTCAATTTGAATGACTCCAGCGACAATAAATACAACTAATTCTAAGTCTATTCAGCATAAGCATACAAATCTAAGCGTTCTTAGTTTGCACTTGCTTTGGTTTCTAGTTCACCAGGAAGATCACCAAAATCTTCACGAATCTTAAAGTAGAATACCACATGTAATTCTTCCCGGAAGGCAAGAATTCTAGCATTGTAGTTAGAGGCCGACCGGAAATTTCAGTATGAAGCCCAATTACGCGCCAACACCTAGCTCGACCAGTTGGACCGAAATCTCAACCCCATACTTTTATTCCTAGTAGCAAATTTTTTAACTGGAAAGCTTTCCGAATCGCACTAGCTCAAACAACCAGATAAAAAACAACTGAAATAGCCAGTGATCGAGAGGAGTCACTAGATTTCCTTAAAAGTGTGATATTGCAGACAAAAGAGGACACTAAGGACCTAATCTTGTTAAAGGATGATCACAGTCTTTACGAATTCCCTAATGTAATAAAATTGTCTATGCAGAAGAGAAATCAAATACAGAAATGGGCGGGAGGCATAAGTGAAAATCAAATAGCATCAAAACAAGCAGTAGGAGAAACAGGTGCTGAGCATCGAGCCTAATGGAAACACTCTCTGGCGGGAGTCAAAGTATTTTGAATCAAAGAACAAACAAACTATACCCCCTCTCCCTGCTTGTCAAAGCCTGAAATATGATTAAAGGGCAAGCTGATTAATGGCAAGCTAAAACCTTTGTTGATAATTTAGAGCTGTAGTTCCAGAAAAAGTATCACATCAGATGATGACCCGGACGAAGAATAAGTCAAGGAGAGTGCTGCCAGAAAGATCTTTGGCTCTGATTTCTTTGAGACAGGGAAATTACAATTGGTGAATCTGGATGAGGTAAAGATGTTAGTAAATGACTATGATAACATCGTCTGTCTAACACACTTACTTGACAATATATTCTAGAAACTTGAGGAGATATCTAGATGCGTGAGAAGAAGCCACTTTCATAGCTTTCCCTAAACCATGCAAAATTCTCACAATTCCACAAAAATACAAGCTGCTTTTCTGTACCGCCAGAATAGCAAACTATTTATACTTTCTTATTTAAACGAAAAAGCAAACGGCATCCTTCCAGAAGAAAGGTTTCGTTATACAAGGTGGCTGATACATATGCTACATGAAGAAATTTGAATAACTTGTTGTTGAATTCACATAATTATTTTTTTCTTTTTTGTTGGGTTTTAAAAATAATTGAATTTCAATGGTCCTTTGGCGACCCTTGTCGGACATTTTATCTATTTCATTTTCAATAACTTTCATTACTGCCTGGAGGGTGGCAACGGGAATCGCCTCAATTACTGTTCGTCGCGATTGCTTTAAATCATTCAAATTTGCTGGTTTTATTTTGTAAACAAGAAAAAATAAGCCTGAGTAAGATCAGGAGAACTTAGGAGCCAACGGAAAGTGGAATTTCTAGACACAACTTTATTGGAGATTCTTTGCTGCAATTCTATCAGAACAGCACTGATCATGTGAAAAGTAATAACATCTTTTTGAAATTACACAGAGTTAAAAGGGATTCTTTTTCGGCATATTTCTGGAAAGAAAAACTCTTTCAACATCTTTAGCTTCCGATCTCCATTGCCCGCAACTATAAGACCATTTTCTTCGAAAAAGTAAGGCCCGATAATGCAACTTGATGAATCTACACACCCCACTGTGATTTGAATTGGATGCGATTCCGTCTCATGGAGTATCTGTGGGTCAGAGTCACACCATATTCGCCATTTTTGTTGAAAGTGCTGTTTAGATCAATGTGGGCCTCGCCACAAATAAAAATGCATTTCAAGATGTTTTCGTAAATTTCCACCATTTGAATGATTCTTCTTCTTCTTCTAGCAAAATTTATTCAGTTTGCTTGTTAGTTGAATTTTATAAGCAAATAAGTGTAAATCGTTTTGCAGAACTGTTTGCAGCGACTTTCTGCTGATACCCATTTGGATAGGTAAGCTCCTAGTCGAAACTTTACTTTGGCTTGTTTGGCATCGGCCACAGTAGCGATAGTTTCCTGTGATCGAACTGAAGGATCTCGATGATTAAGCCCTCTTGGGATTGTTCCACGCTTGGCATGATGGCTTGTGAGCCTCATCAGGACCCATCTGCTCGGAGGAGTGCCACCAAGTGTGTGCCTCAATTTTCTTTGAATATAAATCATAGATCCAATGCAAAATAGCGGCGCACAATATAAATTCTTGTTTCATTATCCAAATCGCCCATTTTCGTTAAATTTAAAAACGAATCTGTAATACATGTAAAAAATTGAACCGATTAAATAACTTATACACAGAGAAATATGCCGAAATTGCTCATTGCCAAAATATCCCTATTTGCGGATATCAGCTACATCTTTCACACGGCTAGGTTTGCAGATTCCGTTACTTCAACGCGCTTGTGGAGTACTTCCAAAAATGGAAAATCAATTTGAACACTGACAAAACGCGGACGATCTTTATCACACGCAAAATACAGCAATCACTACAAAAATTGATCACAGAGCAATATTGAGAATATATAATCGAACTAACGAAAAAAGATTTCCTGAATTCTGTGTGATATGGTCTCTGATGGAAAAAATTCTGCAAATGTAACTGCTCATATCGCAAAGCTCAATTAAAGACAAAAATAATTTATTAATAATAATTAAAATATCAATATGGCTTGATATTTATCATCATCTACTGTTCTCAATTCTGTTTCTTTATGACTGACCTTATGATACAGCATGCAGACAGCATCGTCGTATTTGCTTTCGTCATCTTTGTCGATTCAACGCCTGAAGGCTACCTGACGGCGCCACAATCGTGCCTTGGCCGTGCAAATACTTATGTTTATGCTTAAATAATATCGAGTTCGAGTATATCTCTTTTAGCAATGGTGTTTTTCCTACATCACAAGGGCTTGTACATCCCCGACTGTTGAAATATGATTTACTGCACTCAATCGCTGCAACTGCAGAAAGTCACCATGTGGACTGGAGCTGTTCGCGAATGTGATATTTCTGCAAAAGAAAAAGCATACAGCAAATGCATACTAATGGCATTTTAATCTAATCGAATCCATCATGATGCATTTTACCTCAAGCGGGGTGCTACAGCCGGACGGGCAATGCAAGTTGAATGCAATGAGGGCTTGAAGTTAGCTATACACTCCATGCGTACATATTTATACATATGCTGGCAGTTATACTTGGCATTTGATTGCAGTGCAGCCAGGGTTCCCACTTTTCATACATTTGTATAATTTTGATACATTTTTATTTAAAACTTATATTTTTTATACAATGATACAGCATTTCACTGAAACATTGGGCATTCAGTAAATAAATTCAATTTTTTTAATTTTGCTGCCATGTGCCAACCAAATCTCCTCTCTCTAGTAGTAATAACTGCCAACTTCAATCTACTTTACACTCTGAACTACGAAAGATATATATTATGTGATGGACTCTGAAGATTTGAAATGTTCAAGCTATTCAAATAATAACGATATCTATATGGTTCTTTTTAAGCTGAAGAATTCATTTTTTTTCGTGGAAATCTAAAACGACTTTCAATCAAAATAATCTGCGTTCCGTATTAATGTCGTGAAAATTTTGAGCGCATTCGCAAAGAACCTACATTTTGTCATAATTTTATTTTGTGTGACTTCAATATTAATTAAAATATACCGATGAATACAAAGAGCGGATGCAATTTGTGATATTTGTTTAAGGCTCTATATTATTCAATAAATGTAGTAGCTCCAAACTAAGTTTTTTTTTATATTGTTATTTATAGTTTCAGTACCTCGAACCAACTTTTTGAACGTTTTAATACATTTTTACCAATATTGATACTTTTGCAGAAATTTGAAACGGCCGAAAATTTTAGAGTGGGAACACTGCGTGCAGCCCTGTGGGTACTTCTTAATACGAAACGAGAACGATTTCGAAAGTCAACAGAAATGGAAAATGGAGCGTGTGGGCCGGTCAGGATGACAGTCTTCACGATCATCATTACATATGTATGTTAACTTGATACATGCCTTTCATTTGCAAAATACATACATACTCCATTGAATTTTGTACAAAATGTAACAGTGCCCACACACATCAATGAAATGGGAAAAACGTAATTTTTGAAAATTAAATGCCATTTTCGACGAATGTAATTTGTTGAAGAAACCTGACAGTATAATAAACACCGTTGTAATCGCGTAGGTTGGCAGTCAATTACATTTTAACGCCTGAAAAAATATGAAACCGCTTCGATATGTCACGCGCGTATTTAAGGAAGGCGAGATTGAGGAGAAATCCAGAATTTAGTTCAATCACTTCACATTATATGAACAATTAATACGTAATATTCAGGTTAATTTATCGACACTCCAGCCTCCAAGCACCAGAGTGAGACTTCGATAGAGTCTCAACCACAAAGAACCTGTAACCTACCTTAAATTAAATAGATGGCTGCGAGCAGTTTACCGGCGGAGCTTCTTCGAAATAAAATAAATTTCGAAATTTTCGGTATTCTCTGTACAGGCGAACCTGAACTGGCTGGCATGTAGGAAAGTAGAGAGTCATGGCAGCGAACGGAGACATATACTCGTGTGCTCCGCCGCAGGCTTAGTACTATAAGAGCAGAGAATTGTTGCACTTAATTCTTTAAAATGTCCTCGAGCAAGCAGATATAAAACCGCCACCCCTTGTCACGGCCAGCACTGCCAGCGTGTAGTTGTTGGATGAAATCAACTGCGGCAAAGGCATAATGGAATGAAGTTACCAACAATGCAAAACCAGAACTTGAATGAAGGAAAACGAAGCCAGTTCTTATATTTTCCAATTTGTGTTTGGCCCCAAGGTGACTACGATGAATTATATGTCTGAGGATACAAAATCTCCTGAAGGGCATTCCATTCCTAAGTGCTCGCGGCATGCTTAACGGTCTCTATCTATGCAAAGGGCATTTTGTAAGCTCACATCCGAGGATACGGGAAACGGGTGTTTTCTAGTACTTGTTATCGTTATTCCCGTTGAACTATAACATTCTCATAGCTTCTTCGATGCCGAATGACAATTTCAAAATAGTTTATTTAATAGTTCAATCCTTGAATTCACTGCGAGCAATATTTAGCTCTTTTTAACACTACCAACTCCAGCAGATTTCCAGCCAAAGTTTGGAAACATATAAACAAATCTGGATAGCGCTATCAAATGACTAACAGGACGAGATTTCGAAAGTGTGCCAGAGTGTCAGCGTGCACCTTGATCTCCGATAGGAAGCGCAAGGACTCAGAATATGTGCATGCAGAAAGTCGTTCAGAAACACTGTCTCCAGGGCTGTGGCGAACGCCTCCTTGGATAGAGAATGGAAAACACTCCACCTAGAGACACGGTTTGTTCTGTTCCGTTTCTGTCTGCAGCGGTACAAAACGCCAACGAGCGGTGAAATGAATGCTCTCTCTTGCAAAAGTATAGTATTGGTGATAAGCTACGAATACGGGAAAGAAGATGGAAAAGCTTAAAATGCTCCAAGGTATTATTTGAGAGCATATATTTGAATAGACGTTATGAAGTTTTAATATTGCGCCAGAGATTTGTATTAAAATACGTTATGTTTCTTTATATTATATTTTTCGGCTTGTTTTTATCGTGCGGAGCAGCAAAGTCGACAACGTGAACGCTTGCTATACGCTTTATCAAGAACTCAACGAAACGAAGCTTGTATGGCTTGGGGCTGCATTTTCTCTGGAAACTTTGATTTCTAACACACACACACATCCACACGCACCGACTTCTATGCGAATCAGTCCAGAAAAAATGTCTCTCCGGCGAATTTGTCAATTCCAGTGTTGATTTTCTACCACTCCTCGAGAATTTAATTAATATTTTCATTTGCCGACAGTTATGAGGAAAACGCTAAAATGATGCGAATGCGAGAATTTTTGCGATGTGCTGGTGTGTGATGTTTTGTTTTGATCTTCAAAAATATTTATGAGAATAGAAATGCCCACGGATATTCGATGGTATATAGATTACTTGCCAGCTCGTGAATTTTTTATTTAGGTTATGAGTGTAAGGATAATATTTGTGGAAAAATTACGCGGTTTATACCTACTCCTCTTTCAGAAGATTGAGTGAAGTGAAACGTATGATTGCTTTATTACATTTAGAAATCGGATTGAGTGAGGATTTCGAATATTTTGATGAAAACCACTGAATTATTTCCAGTGAAGATGATCGTTTTTCATTGACCTGCAGCATATTATGGGGAAGAAGAAATTAATGTACCTAATTAAAAAAATATGAAAGATTGCGATCAGGCATGCTTTTTGAGAAACAATAAAAGAGAATAAATTATATTCGAGTAGTAATCAATATGTCTAGGTCATAGCATAAGAACTAATGAATAGCATGGAAAGAACGGCATTGTGCGATATTTGCCTGATGAAAGAGAATGGCAGGGAGTGAAGGGTTTGCCATCAGCTGGCACCTAAAAAGAACCAAAACCAAAATAAGTTCACTTTATCATATGCAAAACAGTGCTGCCAGACAGGCGCTGCGGCTTACCCCCAGACGATTTCTATTTATCCCTAAAATTACCCTAAAGCTGGAGTTACAATCAATACAACACAGCATTGTTGCACAAGAAAACAAGTTTGAACACATGAGAACGTATGAGAGAAGTTACAATGATGCAACTCAACTTGCTCATATCCCTCATACCTCGAACTTTGCATGGCAACAGTATTTTTGAAAATATTCAATTTCACCAGTTCCTATGAACGTCCGGGAAATGGGAAATGTCATATGCAAATGAAATTCAGAATTTGTTTCTTGTCTCGTTTTTCTTTGCAACATACTCTGCAGCTTTAAAAGGATAAAATACTCACTGATATTACATTCGGAGACTTTAAAGGATCCATATTATCAAACAACAATTTCCTTAATATAGCTAGTGACAGATGACGGTAAATGTTGTGTTGCATTGTTTGTAACTCGTTCCACCGGCAAAGCATGGCAACAAATGTTGCGTTGCATTGATTGTAACTCCAGTGTAAGTAGCCATAGTGATGTCATTTCCGGGAAATTGTTCGGCATTCTCAGAAATTAGGTTATTTAAATGTAGATTTTTATATGTGTAATTCTTCCGTCACATGATGAAAACTTCTTTCAGGTGAGGTGAAACTTTCCCCCGCTCATCCTTTTCTTTTATAAAATAGACATGCCATATTTCGAGATTATTTATTGAAAAATCCGTTCCGGAAAAATTCATTATCAAATTTCAGAATGCCCTAAACAAAACCCTGAGTATTTTTTTCGCCTGTTTGTCCTCTGAAGTTTTTAAAACATCCCTAGATCTAGGGTTAAATTCCCTAATATGGCAGCACTGATGCAAAAGTGAGAAAAGCATACTCTCAAACGACAGGTGAGAATGGATACCTCCGTGTTAGCTGATAGGTGAGGTTGTGTTGGCGTGCGTATAATCCCATAAAAAAACAATAAGCGCAGCGAACATTCGCTGGTAGCAAACGAGATTCTCTGTAGTAGATTGCATAAAAGTGTCGGAGATATTCTTTTTGCTCGCTAAATGGTATCGAAAGTAGCATTCCGCGTTAACTATCTTATCACTTATCATTTTTATACTCAGAATAGTTTTTCAGAAAATCAATATTGCATAAATCGCCATTCGTTAAAATAGTTTTTTTTTGCAAAGCACATGTATATTGCCAAGTGGGAATGAGAAACGTGTCTGATCGTATAAAGGGGGCGTGTCTTACCTTGACGGGGTACTTTCTGTCTTTTTTCAACTTGGATTTGGATATTGCTATCAACTTCTCGCAATAAGTGGGGAAATATCGCAAATTGAGTCGCAATTCACTTTCTTTCCGAGCTATATAAAGTATTTAAGCTATGTCTAGGCATAGCTTAAGAACTATATGTAGTTCGGAAAGTACGTGAATTGCGATACAATTGCGAGAAGTAGATAGCAATATCTAAGTCCAAGTTGGAAAAAGACACAAAGTACCCCGCCAAGCAACCCTGCTACGATCAAATATGTTTCTCATCCCCACTAGGCAATATACATACATGTGCTTTGCCAAAGAGACTATTTTAACGAATGGCGATTTATGCAATATTGATTTTCTCAAAACATTTTCTGAGTATTAAAAAAAATCAGTTTATTCGTCACAGGCAGAGCGAGCATATATACTAATAAATAGCATGGAAAGTGCGTGATTTGCGATATAAATTACGAAATTACCCCATAAATTGCGAAAAATAGATAGCAGTACCCGATTTCGAAAATTCAAATAAGAAAAAAAATGCCCCGTCAGCGGCAATGCTACGATAAGATACGTTCTTTCATTCCCACTAGGCAATATACATATACTTTTCAAAAACACCTATTAAACGATTAGCGTTTTATTCAATATTAATTTTCTTTAAACCTAGTCTTGTATTAAAATGGTCGGCAATAAAGTAATTGACGCGGAATACTATTTTCGATTACATTTTGAGAATAAAAACAACACCCTCGATACGTGTATGCTATAGTTAACATACCCCTGAGCTCCACTGAGACAATGCTGATCGAGCATTTCCCAGTCAGCAGGTCTAACGGAAATCAATCAATTGTTTAAGTGTGTAATCGATCTTTATTGTAATTGATTTGTCATAAATAGAACTTACCTGCAAATGTTAGCTTCAGTCGAGAAATACATCTGTACCAATTAAGATGGTGTTTTTACTAATGTTCGAAGAACATTAGTATTAAAATCAATTCGGCCAAAAATTCATATATATATATATATATATATATATATATATATATATATATATATATATATATATATATATATATATATATCATCAAAAAATTTCAGTGAGATAATCTCGAGAACGCGCCATCCGATTCAGCTGAAACTTTCAGGCTACATTGGTGTATATGCAGAATAGGTCCAGGTTTCACTAAATGTCATTTATCTTTAACCCTTTGGCGCCGGTGGCCATTTTAGTGATATTTTTAATACACCTATTATTCCGTACACAAATAATTTTCGCAAAAATAATGTTGACGAAATAAATTTTGAACGTGTTTTACATGTGAATCGGATAATGTTTTGGAATTTTTTAACCCCATGTGTGCGCGGGGTGCCTAAAATGAGAACGGGAAAATTTGAAAATTTTTAAATTGCGATATTTTTTGACAGAGGTATTCAATCATTACGAAATTTTCAGGAAATATTGCTATTATTAAGTTGTAGATTTGTGTAGCTTTTCATGAGCGTGCTGGCAACCCTGTAGCTAGGGCAGGCACTGAAAGTGAAAACCTCCAAATCATCGTCTCTCTTGCAAAAATGCCGTTTCTTCAAAAAAAAGCCACTTATATGTAAATCTTGTGCTTTGTTTACATAAACAAAAAATAAAATTTGATATGGTATAACGGGCACGCCTGGTAACCCTTGCCCAATTTACCTATATTTTTAGCATCAAAAACTTCTGTTCACGGAAACTCACGATCCAAGAAGCAGAAGTAATTGAAATTTGCAGAATGTATTGGTCTTAAATAGGACCAGGTCTGATAGAAGTGATTTTGAAATGCGGGCGATTCTGTGCCAGTGGTGCCATCGTGAAAAATTACTAAAAAAGATAACTGCTTTTAGCCCTATAAATTCTGATTGAATCGTTCGATTTTAACGAAATTCACACAGTAGCTGGACCTTATTTTAAAACACGTTTGGTAGAAATTTGGTTGAAAAATTCGGTTGGAGCTGCCAGCTATGATAAGTTTTGTGACTTAAATTTGAAAAAATAAAAATTTGGAAGCGAAAACATTCAAACCATAGAATATCCTAAAAAATGTCCGTTTCTTGCAATAAAACCAATCTGTATACAAATCTTATGCTTTATCTACACGTTCAAAGTTAAACTTTGGAAAACTCATGTCGGACAAGAACGGTAACCCTTTCCCAGTTAACTTATATTTTTAGCATTAAAAACTTCTGTTCACGGGAACTGACGAACCAATAATCAGATACAACTGAAATTTACAGAATGCATTGGACTCAAGTAGGACCAATTTCAGTAGAAGCGATTTTGAATTGTGGGCAACTTTGTGCCAGTGATGCCATCTTGAAAAATTGCAAAGAAAAAACACTGCTTTTTGCCCTATGAAATGTGAATAAGTTACCAGATTCTCATGAAATTGACACAGTAGCTGGATCTTACTCTAAACTCTGTTTGATGAAAATTTGGTTTGAAAATTCGATTGGTGCTGCCAGCAATGGTAATTTTTGTGTCCTTTGGTTTTGAAGATTTGCTTAGGAAAATAAAACTTTTTGCCTTATAACTTCCAGTGCAGTCATGAAATCAATACGAATTTCGTACTATTAATGGAACTTATTATAGACATTATTCAGGCCAAATTTGGTTGAAAAGCCACGATAGGATTGCCAGCTATTGTTGGTTTTGTGTTTGTTTGCAATATCTTTATTAAACGGTTTTATCGTAGAATTTTCAATTGGTAATGATATTGTTGTGACAATAAACAGCAAATATTAAGTTTTCGATTATTTGAAAAAACTTGCTGCAGGTAACCCTAAATTTTTTTATACTCCTATAACTTCGAACGTAATAAAACAACGTGAAGCAGATGTGATATATTCTTGGCTTTGATACTGGCGAAAGGTTGCCAGCACGAGTCGGTTGTGCTACTTTTGTGTCAATAAATGCTTACAGTTAGTATTCATACCGGAAACATTTACAATGAAAATAAATAACCGATGTTTCAATTCCCAAAGCTCTGCAAATTTTTCGGATCGCAGCCCCAAACACTAACTTCAGTTATAGTACTGCAGGCACTGAACATTTTCTTCATTGATGTTATATGAGATGCTGCTTTCAAAATTTTGTGAAATAAGCAACTGATAACGAATATAATTAACCCGTGTTTTGCTCTCATAAACGTTGAAATTCATGCCAGTGGTAATATCTGAAACCTTCTACCATAGGAGTTATAATGCATTCTTGACACCAAAGTCAAACGTGGCATTTGAAACAGTTTGGCCATAATAAGCAGCTCATGTGGTGGAATATGCACTCAAAACCTGCTCGATTCTTCTACTGTTCTTCGAAAATTAGTGTTTCTAGCGGTTCAGGTGCGCTAGAGTTTTTTTATTCTCGCCTCCGTTCAAGAAACGTTAACTCTATCCACTACAGACAATTGTTGTTTGTTGCCAGCGAAAGTTTGCTGCGCTTACTATTTCTTGATGGGGTCATACGCTCAACAGCATGTTCTCACCTCACATTGCTTTACCATAGCTTTAGTATAGCTGGTGATCCCTCTATAATTCTAAATCGATCGTTTGTCGCCAATTTTGATGTGGGAAATACATTTTAGCCGAGGCCAGGCGAGCCAAAGTCAGACGAGACCACCAACATGTAGACGGCATTTGACAGCTCGTCCAAAATCGCTTTAACTCGTGCTCAAAATCCATTCCGATCGAATGTGGCACGAGCGCCAGCGAGCCCTGTCAAAGTCGCTCGTGTGGACCGTCCACACACTTGGGCTCGCCAGATCTCGCCTGGGCTCGCCCAATATCTATTAGGCACATGAGAATCGGCGTATGATGGAAAAACTTCCAAAAACAAGAAAACACACCGCATAATAGCGGTTTGTTGGAAACTATTTGCAGGGGTGAAATAATCGTTTCTGCATTCTTAATTATGAAACTTAGAGGAAGTAAGTCTGGTTCAGGAATTTTTGCTCTTATAACTTTTGTAATGTCCTCTCTAGTTAAATAGATTTCATCAGTGATAGACAGCTGAGGCTTTTGGCAAAGTGGCGATTATGTTTAGAATGTCATATCCTAGTCATTTCCTCTAAAAACCAAATGCAAACAAAAACTCCAGCCGAATTTGGTTAAGGTGCCTTTTAAGCATTAACCGCATATCTGGCGGAACGAACTAATTAGTCCAGGGAAATTTAACATGGTACTTCCGAAAAATTAGGGGAAAGCTGGATTTTGATATGAACGTTGGTACTGGGGTGCTGAACAAAATGTCAAAAGTCCCCATCTATCCGAGTGCTGCGTTACTTTTTATACGGGGTCAAAGGTCTCCAAAAGTGACCTTTTCTAAATATCTCAGTAACGGTCACGTCTACAGAAAAATAATGTGTGGCAAATATGTAGCTTAGAAAATAATCATAACCGTTTTTGAGATATATTGATTTTATCATTTGTAACTAACAGTATTCACTTTCTCAACAAATTATCCGATTTTGATTACGACTTGGAATGTTTGTGAGTTTGTTTTTCTAAGTTTAAGAGGCCCATAAAAAATATGTAACCAAACTTATCTACCACACTCCAGAGTAGATAGAAAAATGTGCTCCGAAAAGTCCCCCCCTTTGCCATTAAATGGTATTTCTGAACTTCCATTCTCAATCTTCAGGAATGAGCTCATTGCCTACTCGTTGGCCACTGTTAAAGAAGATAATAATAAGATAAGAAGATATTATCCTGTTAATTGCCTATTCTTGACATCGCGTCGAACTTCATTGGACTATAAAAGAGCTTTTACTAGCTAAAGAGCTTTTACTACATGGCATTAAGCTCAAACTTTGTTTCAAAACCGTAAAACGGAGAATATTATTCTGAAAGCCATTTCTTCATGTAAAGTTTTGGTGGCATAACACCAGTGATGTCAACTGTTTTAAAGATTTTAAAGCTAGATTTGAGGAAACACATAGGAAAACCGGTTTTTTTGTAGCTAAATCTAGCTACAATATAGCTAAATTGGCATCTCTGAACACAGCACACAAAAATATTTACAGCAAACAGATTGCAACAATGACCAAATTAAAGTCCCCTTGTGCAAACTACTGATTTTTTCTTTCCTTAATAGTAATTTCATTGTTTTTATCGCACATAATTTCCATCAAAAAATAATCGATTGTCTCCACATTCCTTTCTGGGTGCATTTGATGATCATACTGCGTACGTTATAAATTGCTATTTGGTACAAAATGCATACACATTCCTAAAAAAAACTTATGTATTAATCAATTTTACCAGGCTTCTGACGTTTTCCAAGTAGTGTTAAAGAAAGCTGATTGAAAGCTGATGAAAGCTGACAATAATCATAAATCATCATTTAACATAAATCATCATTTAACATTAATTAAGGATACTGAGCCTCATTTGGAGAAAATAAAATTTTAACAGCTTCTATGGGAGCTAATATTAAATAAATAACATTACTTAATGTTTATCAATTAT
The DNA here is from genome assembly GCA_947369275.1 of Nemotelus nigrinus. Lineage (NCBI taxonomy): Eukaryota > Metazoa > Arthropoda > Insecta > Diptera > Stratiomyidae > Nemotelus > Nemotelus nigrinus. The sequence continues at coordinate 164,812,063 of OX376372.1, forward strand.
TGTATTTCTTATTTTTCCACATTTCCTTTGAAAATTCGACAATTGCTTATCAAGTTGGAAGATTGATAGCTGATTAGCTCAGAATGTTTTAAAATTTCGTGTAATTCTTTGAATTTCCGCTTGGTCCACCTGCTTTACATTTAAACAAGCATTCGATTCAAATCCCAAAATACTATTTGAAAACAAATTACACTCTCTCTATATCCGTTCCTCGTATCTATTCCAAAAGTAATTCACTATTAATTAATGCCTTCGTATAGATTATTGAGATGCGAATGCAAAAGCTTGCATTGTGAAATTCAACACAAAATGTGTAGCTTTTGCTAGCGCTGCACCTTCATCCCTATGTAGATGCACAATATGTATGCAGTTTCGTTACGATCGACCACGATACCCTTCACTACAGAGAGGAAGTAGATATGTATTTGTAAAATATATAGTTGATGGTATTTAGCGTATGTAGAGTATCCTTCAGTTTAGTAGTAATCCAGAGGGAGGCTATAAATAACGCAAATTCCAGGATAAACAGCGCGTTATTAAGCTTTTATGAGTGTACAATAGCTGGAGGCAAAATTATCATTGGAGCGTAGAGATGATACTTTACTATCAGTGTCTCAGTGCTCTGTTGTCTATTCGCTTTGACTATGTTATTATTGACACTTTCAGATATGACGATGAATGCACACCTTGCCGGATTCATTTGTGATTAATGCGAAAAATTCTACTTGTCGATAATTTTGGCATCATTCCGTAAAAGCTATTTAGATTATGTGAAGAAAATTCAATGATCTTTCATAAAACTTCAGGTGAATCAGCGTTCGTTACAATCTAGGAAATGTGTTGTACATGTACTTTTTTAATACAAATTTGATGGCAATAGTTGTGCAATAATATTGTGTTGGCGTTAAAAATAGTAGAAGAAGCAGAAGGAATTGTTGCAACATTCGCACAGTGTGCCTGAAATCGATTCTGAACTATGAAATATTAATTTCCCGAAATCGTACTGAAACTAAAATTGCAGATTTATGGCATAACACACACACACGCATACCAGACAGGCAATAATAATACAGAGTCTCCCTATAAATTATATCAACTGACATTTCGAAATCGAAAGTTAAATAAAAGAAGCTCCAAAGGCTGTTCTGTATAATTTTGGTGGAAAAATCTTGCCAAAATAATTTCTTTGGTGTTTTCTTAAATGCATATAAATCAGAAGTCAGTTAATTCAGTCGACTTCTTAAAAACGTCAAAATAAAGCAAAAAATCTAGCGCACCTGAACCGCTAGAAACACTAATGTTCGAAGAACATTAGAAGAATCGTGCAGGTTTTGAGTGCATATTCCACCACATGAGCTGCTTATTACGGCCAAACTGTTTCAAACGCCACGTTTTACTTTGGTCTCAAGAATGCATTATAACTCATATGGTGGAAGGTTTCAGATATTACCACTGGCATGAATTTAAACGTTTATGAGAGCAAAACACGGGTTAATTTTACTCGTTATCAGTTGCTTATTTCACAAAATTTTGAAAATAGCATCTCATATAACAACAATAAAGAAAATGCTCAGTGCCTGCAGCACTGTAACTAAAGTTAGTGTTTGGGGCTGCGATCCGAAAAATTTGCAGAACTTTGGAAATTGAAATATCGGTTATTTATTTTCATTGTAAATGTTTCCGGTATGTATACAAACTGTAAGCATTTATTGATACAAAAGTAGCACAACCGACTCGTGCTGGCAACCTTCTGCCAGTATCAAAGCCAAGAATATGTCACATCTGCTTTACGTTGTTATACTACATTCGAAGTTATAGGAGTATAAAGACATTTAGGGTTACCTTCAGCGAATTTTTTCAAATAATAGAAAATTTAATATTTGCTGTTTATTGTCACAACAATATCATTACCATTTGAAAATTCTACGATAAAACCGCTTAGTGAAGATATTGCAACTAAGCACAAAACCAGTAATAGGTGGCAACCCTATAGTGGCTTTTTAACCAAATTTGGCCTGAATATTGATAATAAGTTCCATTAATTGTATGAAATTCGTATTGCTTTCATGACTGCACTGGAAGTTATAAGGCAAAAAGTTTTATTTACCTGAGCGAATTTTCAAAACCAAAGACACAAAAATTACCATAGCTGGCCGTACCAATTGAATTTTTCAACCAAATTTCCACCAAACAGAGATTAGAGTAAAGTTCAGCTACTGTGTCAATTTCATGAAAATCTGGTGACTTATTCACATTTCTTAGGGTAAAAAGCAGTTTTTTTTCTTTGTAATTTTTCAAGATGGCACCACTGGCACAGAGTTGCCCACAATTCAAAATCGCTTCTATCAGATCTGGTACTACTTAAGCCCAATGTATTTTGTAAATTTCAGTTGTATCTGATTATTGGTTCGTGAGTTCCCGTGAACAGAAGTTTTTGATGCTAAAAATATAGGTTAACTGGGAAAGGGTTACCGTTCTTGTCCATCATGAAATTTCCAAAGTTTTACTTTGAACGTGTAGATAAAGCATTAGATTTGTATACAGATTGGTTTTATTGTCAGAAACGGGCATTTTTTTGGGATATTCGATGGTTTGAATGTTTTCATTTCCAAATTTTAATTTATTCAAACTTAAGATACCAAAATTATCATAGCTGGCAGCTCCAACCAAATTTTTCAACCAAATTTTTACCAAACGTGGTACTGTGTGAATTTCGTTAAAATCGAACGATTGAATCAGAATTTATAGGGCTAAAAGCAGTTATCTTTTTTAGTTGTTTTTCAAGATGGCACCACTGGCACAGAATCGCCCGCATTTCAAAACCACTTCTATCAGACTTGGTCCTATTTAAGACCAAGACATTCTGTAAATTTCAATTATTTCTGCTTATTGGATCGCGAGTTTCCGTGAACAGAAGTTTTTGATGCTAAAAATATAGGTAAATTGGGCGAGGGTTACCAGGTGTGCCCGTTATACCATATAACATTTTTTTTGTTGCCGATGTAAACAAAGCACAAGATTTACATATGAATGGCTTTTTTTTGAAGAAGCGGCATTTTGTTTCATGAGAGACGATGATTTGGAGGTTTTCACTTTCAAAGCCTGCCCTAGCTATGGACTTGCCAGCACACTCATTAAAAGCTACACAAAGTTACAATTAAATAATAGCAATATTTCTTGAAAATTTCGTAATGATTGAATAGCTTTGTCAAAAGTTATCACAATTTAAAAATTTTCAAATTTTCCCGTTTTTTTTTAGGCACCCAGCGCACACATGGGGTTAAAAAATTCCAAAACATTATCCGATTCACATGTAAAACACGTTCGAAATTTATTTCGTCAACTTTATTTTTGCAAAAATTATTTGTGTACGGAATAATAGGTATATTAAAAACATCACTAAAATGGCCGCCGGCGCCAAAGGGTTAACAATAATTGACATTTAGTGAGACCTGGACCTATTTTGCATATACACTAATGTATTCTAAAAGTTTCAGCTCAATCGGATGGCGCATTCCAGAGATTATCTCACTGAAATTGTTTGATGATATATGTTTATATATATATATATATATATATATATATATATATATATATATATATATATATATATATATATATATATATATATATATATATACATATATATATATATATGTATATATATATATATATATAAATATATATATATATATATATATATATATATATATATATATATATATATATATATATATATATATATATATATATATATATATATATATATATATATATATATATATGGGAATATGAATTTTTGGCCGAATCTATTTTAATACTAATGTTCTTCGAACATTAGTAAAAACATGGCATCATTCGGTTTCAGTTGCTCGTTATCATCGTATGTCTGCATTTTGCTAATATTCTTTCATCTCTCCTGTCTCGTCGGGTATGAAACATTGCCTGCCTTAAGGCGAACCTGAAGGACAAATGGTTTCTGAATTTATTTCATCCTTCACTATTCCAGTCAACCGAAAATGGGTTAAATTTTTCATGGAATTTTTGCAACCGCAACCAATACGAATATAAAAAAAAAGTATTAAAAGGGAAGGAATATATCCACGCATTGATGATTTTATGAAAATTGAAAGAAATTGCGTGTATGCAAACAGTTCAAATTGTGATGCGGGGGTCAAACTTTTAGAACGAATTCGTGAATTCTTAGTGATAAGATTTTAAGCAATGATTCGACCCGTGAATGAAATTGTTTTGATAATTTTTTTTTTCAATCTGGCCTTCAGATAATTGGTAGCATTGAATCTTAGTACATCCATATGCTTTGGAGAATTTTCAATTAATTTGTGTGATAAAACAAAAAAAAATCAGGGCCTAATTGCTCCGAAAAATCTACATAATTATTCAGCCGTTTGATGAAAAACATTTTCTTTGATTTTTTAATTGGAAATCCTGAAATTTAATGAGTGCTTTCATCGCCGATTAGCCTCTGTAATGGTAAGGGGTGAGATTTAAGAACAAAATGTATTGAGGAAAATGGAAAATGTAGATCTTATGCAACCAAATAAACCTTTTTTTATTTGAAAAACTGGTACAAAATTTTGATACTAAATGCTCTGCAGTCTTTAGAAAGCATAAGCAAAAATAATTTATGACTTTAAGAAAATGTTATTTTTCTATCCTTCTAATAGGTTTTTCTTATTTTTCTTCTAGATTTAGTTTCGATGAAAAAAAATTTGATGAAGTTTAAATTTTTCGTTTTCGGATCACCCTTGACGATAGCCTTATAAAACTGTAGATAATTTTTATTGATTTTTAGACAATAATTTTAGACAAAAAAGGCACTTCTGCCGAAAAAAGATCCAAGTGAGCATTTTTTTACGAAATTATGTATGTTGTGCCATGAAAACAAAAATGTGAAAAGTCCATTACGAAATCGTGTGTTCAAAAAGTGATTAAAGGCCAAAAGTCACACAATTCACGGTTTAAATATCTTTTTAACTATTGTTTTTTCGAGAATTTTTATGACATCAAATTTGTTTTGGATAAAAATCTGCACAACAAATTTCATAGATGATTTAAGCGGGACAAATAGCTTTTGATATATGAGCGTGAGAAAATTTTGACGTTTTATGAATCAGCAGAAGACAAAGTGAAAAACGATTATGCACAGAATCTTAGCAACGAATAATAACAAATCACAAATGATGTAGACCTTCGAGAATTAAGGGTTTGATTTGAGATATTAAGTAGTAAAGGATCCAGCTGTAGTTCTAATTATAATTGTATCTACAAAATAACGGTGAGTATGGGAACAAAAAAGCATCGAGAAAACTGAAGATGATCTATCCGAACAATAAACCTCACGTTATAAAAGTTTGGAACTAAGGTCATAACAAGAACAGATTGGGAGAAATTTTGAAATTCTTGTAGTTTAACTAGATGCATAGGTAAAAAAAAACCCCAGTGGTGGAATAGTGGGACTACAGCTCTTCGAATCCAATGTAGGAAGGAGTTTAATCTTACCAAAAAACTCAACGATTCGTCACATTTCAAAGTCAATGCCGTTCGTAAGATGAAAGGAGCTTCATTGAAATCTTTGTGTGCCAATAGTGAAGGTATAAAACTTCTTAGTTTAAAGCCTGTTGCTCTGATCTGCATACAAAAGTCTGATGGTAGTTGGAATCAAAACAGCTTCGAGATACGTAGTGTGTTGATGGACACGCACTTTCCTGGTAGTAATTCACACATCAAACTTGCATTCCCGTAGGATTCTAACGGTAATATCTCTGATATTACCGTTAGAATCCTACGGGAATGCAAGTTTGATTTCGGTAATTTCTGGCACAAACATAAACTGGGCTGTTTCTTCTGTTTTTCTGATTCAAGTCACCAATCGCGGCTGATATTCTGCGGATAGTAAAGTGCACTATGTCTGGGCTCATGATCATATGTAATACCTGCTTAAACTCGTATATTCCTTTCAATAGCTAGGAATCGAGAGTCGTATTTATCCCTAAGGTAGGGAAAGCCTCTGACGCTAAACGATCATAGACCAATTTGTCTAAGCTACTTTCTATTGAAGATTTTAGAGAGAGTTGTGAGGTATTGGATCTGAAAATCATAGCATGCTAGAACGGGAAGTAAATCTATCGAAACATCGCTACATATCCAAGTAGGACATGCTAAAGCATTACTTCTATTTCTAGATATCGATGATTCTTTCAAAAAAATGCTCTTCAAAATCTGGATGCTAATTAGCAATTAGTAGCATTTATAAATCAGCTACTCAAAAATTGGGTTATATAATCATCTTTGGCCAGCTCAGCTATCAAGCGAATAGTAAATACGGTCACTTCCCAGGGCTGTGCTCTTCAAGGCTGTTTCCCTTGCTTTGGAATTTAACAATTAATGAGCTTCTAAAGCCGGCGCCGAAAGCTACTACCAACACCCGCCAACGTTGGGCACTTGATGATTGAACGCATCGTGTGGCCCATGCGCCAGCTACCAGTGCCCAATGTCCAGCGTCCAACGTTGACACTGGAACATGTTCGATATGTTGCCAATCTTTTAATATGTGACTCAAACGTTGGAGGCAAACGTTTGAATCAAACATTCACCGCATCGTTTGGCACCGGCTTAAGAAAGCTTGATCAAGCTGAATGTAAAGTCATAGCGTATGTGGACGACATTGTTATTGCCATATTAGGGAAATTTATCTCGACACTATTGAAATCAGTCCTTATAAGATCTTTCTCAGTAATGTTGGGAGTGTGGCCTTAGTGCTAGCCCTAACAAAATTGAATTATTGCTTTTCACGAAGAAGGATAGGTTTCCATCCTTCGAACTGCTGAAACTCAATGAAACTCTTGTAACTCTCATAAACAAAGTGAAAAATTTAGGACTCATCCTGGATTCGAAGCTTCTACGGAAGGAAAATATAGCAAAAAGAGTTTGCTGCAGCGTTGTGTTGTTGCCTGAATTTATTAATAAATTAAGGTTTCACTCCTAAGTTTGGTTTCACTCCAAAGTGAAACCAAATTTGCTGTACGGAACAGTAATTTAGTGGCCAGCCATACTCAAGGCTGAGAATCAGAAGGTGGTAGAGAAGGTGCTTAAGCTGGCAGCCCTATTAATAGCTGGGCACTCCGTACTTTTCCAAACGAAAGTACTTGCTTCATTGACCTCTGACCGATATGTATGTTTCGCAACATGCGAGGTGCGCAGCGATAAGACGACATTGAACAAGGACTGACCTGGACTACGCTGAAATCTTGGTGTAGGAAATGCCTGTTCCGGTGCACATCGACTAGACTATTGCCCATCCGTCTCACAAAACATAGGGACATTGAGAGGAACTGTGAAGCAATAAGGTATAAATAAATTCAAAAGCGTGAGTTCTATATGATCGGAATTTTTTTCATGGGATTTTTTAGCTTTCAATCTGTGACGATTTCGTTCTGCATTAATTATCAATTGCAGGACCGACTGTAAGTAAGCTATTCAGAACAGAATGATACACCTAAACAAAATAATGTAAGAATAAATTAGAGTTGCATTAACATTTTTTACTTGGAAATGAAGCTTTCAAAACAGCAATGAAAAATCAATAATAATTCTGTCGAATTAGTGAAACAGCTTATTTTTAATTCATCACTTTTGCTTTCAAGCGATGAATATTCAACTTATTCAACCTTGTAATATAAAATTTTGACCTTTCTTAGAATGATTCTTTTCAATTTGTTGAAAATGGTTCCGTCTCTTGGAAACTTTTATTCGTTTTAGGCTAATATTGCTAGCTTATATCTTACATCAAAATCATTATTGTAATGTTAGAACCAAAACAAGTATTCTAAACTAATATGCTCCTAGTCTCCTAATGCCAAACTATATGAATATTAAGATATTTTGCGAAGCATAAATATTCAATGGGCACTTACTCTGCATCTAGATCATGAAAAATTCCATCGAACATTCACCCACCTACGTAGTTGAGAAATGCTCAAATAGCCGGTGGGGTTTCCATTTGAGTCTTCTACACTTTACCGCATAAGGAACATGAAGCGATCCGGCCAGGAACTTTTTCATGCTTCAGTTTCCAGTCCATTCTATACACTAGCTCCGGCTGTCGACTCTATCGTGTTCGTGTCTATATCATTTGCTTAGCCACGAGCGACCCCTTGAGTGGTCATATTATGTTCCAGGTCTTCTTCTAAATCCATTCTGCAGAATGCCCCAGGACACTAACTAACGCACGATAGAAGAATTTCGATTGTTGTGATTACGTACATACTTACATACATTGAGAGTTGGTTGCATGAACTCATGTCGATTCTTGATTATGGTGTACGATTTTGCAATAATGTCCACTAGCATTCATGATAGATTTCAAAGATATTTCAAGATTTTTCGGCGCAAACTAAGATTCTTTCAATTGAAGTAATTTCAATTAGAAAATATGCGATGTAAGTGAAAAGCCATACCATTATCATTATTATTGTTGTTCGAAGCCTAACACGCCATCTAACTTCGCTATCTTGTTACTATTTCTCGCCAGTGTAGACTTACCTACCTCACCTGCATAGCGACTTGGATTTTCGTCTGACTCCATACTCAGTTAACAACAACCACAGATATGGCACTCGGAGCATTATAAAATGAATGTGAACTTGAACCAACCGGCAAGCCAACGGGAAACGAGACGAAAAAAATAGATACGATGCCGTGAGCCAAACAAGCTGATCCTTTGTTCTGTTCATATTTACCTTTAATAGCCTGCAGGTGTTAGAACATCGCGAAGATTAGAATGGCGAAAAATAAGACTAGGTAAACCCGAGGAGCTCACAAAACAAAACGACTCGTAGCTCGACTTATTTCTAAAACAAAAAGAATATCAAAACAACGGAATAACAAGCGCTGAAGTAGTACGAATTGTGTTGTAGAAGGACAATTGAGAATGATTCAAATTGTTTCGTTTTGGGGTTCATTAGAGGATTCTCTTAAGGTTCGGCAGTGAACACAAAGAGTCTTGGAGTTTGTTTACATTTTTCTCTTTCGCTAGAGGCTTGCGCGTAAGTGATTACCAATTTTCAGGGACGGAGTAGAGTTGAAAGAATAAATAATACTTATGCACGTAAAGAGCCTAGGCTTAAAGTATGCCGAGTGATGTAAACAACTATTTAAGTCGCAATGTTTATTATATGCTTTGGAGAGACATCCACCCCCTAAGAAAATGCCGGAGTAATAAGGTGGAAAAATTGGAATTGTAGAAATCAAAACAAAACAGTAGAAAATAATGTAAAATGCATATGAAAGACATATAAAATAAAATTATGTAAAACAGTTGTAAAGCTGAAACAGTGAGCAAATTTCGACTTCTCCATTTAATAGTGTTCCGTCCACGCTGGGCGCAAAATTTTTTGACGCCGATCATTTAGTTTGAGAAAAGTGAGAGAAATTTTTTTTCAAGCTTGAACTTCAATTTTTCAATCAATGGAGCTCTTCATGGTGATAGATAGGCTGGATCGGGGCGGCGCCTGTAAAGCATTTGGGATTTAGATATTTGAAGCCACAGCCTTATTCGTAAATTTGAGCCTAGAATAAATAAATGGAACACGATTCGACCTTCAATTCAGACCGGAACTGGTGAGTCAGGGGGTTGCTGGTAGGCGGCTGGTGCCTCTAAGCACTCTGACCAGAATGAGCCAGTGAACTCATACCTCTACTCTTCTTGAGTTTCCCGGATCTATTAATGAAGTCCGGCATCACTGATAGGGGTAGGAGACTATCATTTGCATGCAAACAATATTGCACGCAAAGCACTGGTTTTTGGCTAATGACACTCGGCGGTTCCACCGAAGCGTTTAACGCTTCGGTTTGGTGCCTCAGTTTTATAAACACAGAGCTTTCCAGGCGCGTTTAAATACTTATTTTCTTTATAAATCTGTAATTGTCTATTTTCGGAAACTAGGTCTTCACAAATGTTTCATTTTCTAATACTGTATCCTAGCTATTCTTCAAAAATCAGTTTTCTTATCAAATTTCAAACAGGAACCGACTCATTTCCGAAACTGAGAGGCGGTTCACACCGCGGTGTGTGTCGTCACAGTGATAAATTAATGCATAGCTAAGCCGACTCGTTTTTCCTCTCGGGAAACGCTTCGCTGGAACCACCGTCATAGCATAAGTACTAATAAATAGCACTGAAAGAACGTGATTGATTGATGGGAGAGATTGGCAGGGAGTGAAGGATTTACCATCAGCTGGCACGTAAAAAGAGACAAAACCTAAATAAGTTCAGTTTATCACATCCGAAAGTGAGAAAAGCATACTGACAAACGACAGGTGAGAATGTATATATCCGTGTGACCTGATAGGTGAGAGTGTGTTGGCGTGCGTATTATCCCATCAAGAAACAGTAAGCGCTGCGAACATTCGTTGGCGGCAAACGAAATTCCCTGTATTGGGTTGCATAAAAGTGTCGGAGATATTCCTTTTACTCGCCATATGGTATCGACAGTAGTATTTCGCGTAAACTACCTTATCGCTTACCATTTTAATACTCAGAAAATACTTTAAGAAAATCAATATTGTATAAATCGCCATTTGTTAAAATAGTCTCTTTGGCAAAGCACATGTGAATTGCCTTGTGGGAAGGAGAAACGTATTTGATCGTAGCAGGGCTGCTTGGCGGGGTACTTTGTGTCTTTTTCCAACTTGGACTTAGATATTGCTATCTACTTTTCGCAATTGTTTCGCAATTCACGTACTTTCCGAGCTATATGTAGTTCTTAAGCTATGCCACCGTGCCTGTCATTGGCCTTAGATACGTACATATGCTGGTAATTCGTAAAGCAAATGCTTTAAAGGGTCAACCTCTTCCAAACAGAACAAGCAAACATCATACTGTGCAGCACCTATGCGGTTTATGTGTCTTTCTAAGTGGCTGCGTCCAATCAATGTGCCCGTACATGGTTTCGCAAACATTCTCACTCTTTTTGAGGAAGAATCACGCAGTTCCATGACTAGGTTCTGAGAGGTAGATTTTTAGGTTCTTGGCCATATCAAAAGACACTCTTTATGGGTATCGACTACCCACTTTTGCGAAATGTCAAATGCAGATTATGTCGGCACACCCAAGGCAGCCTTGTTTCTCTGAAACCTTATTCTTCAGGCTCAGAGTAGATTACCTTTACTGAGCCTAGTGACCAAGCTCAATCGTACCCTGAATTTCTGGGCATTTTTTGGTTGTATTCAGAGGTGTTGATATTAGTGGCAGCGCAGCTTGACTCCGACAGTAAAAACCCAACGGGAATCGCTGTAATGCATTCCGGACGGATTATATGCAGAAAACAATCTTGGTAATGAAAATGTAGTATGTTTTCAAGGCGTTTTCTAAAACTCCATAACTGGCCAATGAACATCACTCGCAGAAATAAAGGGAAAAGAACTTACGAGCATACATCGGCTATGAGTAGTGTGCTATATAAAGCGGAAAGATTAAAATTTCATAGCATTTCAAATCATCACGGGTAAGTAAAATGTATGAAAAACAAGAGTACAAATTCCCCCTAGTTCAAGATGCAAATTCGATGTCGACAAGCTTCGAAACAAGACGATCAAAGCCAAATATAGATCTGCTCTGGAAATGGAACTAGCTTCCACGCCTAACACCACGTCTATCAACGATGTTTGGACTACTATCAAAAGCGCAGTGAACGCAGTAGCCGAAAAAGTAGTGGGATATACAGCCGGGCAACGCAGAAATGAATGGTTCGACGAGCAATGCCAAGCCGCGTGCAGCAATGTCAAACAATGCGACCTACAAAATCCACATTGAACGACCGACTAGAGCCAAGAAAGAAAAATATGACGATCTTCGGAGGGTAGCTAATAGAATAATTAGACGTAAGAAACGAAAGCATTTTGACACCATGCTTAATAACATGAATGACAACTTTATGGCTAACAACACTCGACAAGCGTACAAAGTAGTGAGGCACTTAAAACAAGGCTTTAAACCACGAACTAGCCTATGTCGGGTTGCCGATGGAAGCATCATAAGTGGCTCAGAACAGGTGAAGGAAAGATAGGCGTCCTATTTCTAGCAATTATTGAACGGAAATGTCCCCGCATTAATTGGCACATACCTTGATAGTGACTCATCTCACCTTCCTACACTAGATGAAGTCCGACAGGCCATGGACCAAAGCACCGGGCATCGATGGTATCCCCGCGGAGCTCCTGAAGACAGGCGGGATTTTCGTTTTAAGGGCAATCCATGGATTGGTGACAGGTATCTGGCAACTAGAAACGATGCCAGATAAGTGGCGAAAAAGCGTTGTATGTCCCATTCACAAGAAAGGAGATAAACTACTATGCGAAAACTACAGGGGCATATCACTACTTTGTACGTCGTACAAGCTCTTGACAAGAATTTTAGAGTTAAAGATTTCCCATCACGCTGAAAAAATTCTCGGTGAATATCAAGGTGGTTTCAGACGTGGAAGATCGACAACTGACCAAATATTTACGGTCAAACAAATTTTGGAAAAATGCTGGGAATTCAACATTGATGTCCATCAAATATTCGTCGACTTCAAACAAGCGTACGACAGCATCAATCGAACTGCATTATATAACATCATGCTGCAGTTCGGAATCCAAACAAAGTTGGTACGACTGGTGAAAATGACCATGACTGACTCCACGTCACAAGTGCTAATTCAGAATAATATAACCGACTCGTTTTCGATGAATGCAGGGCTAAAACGAGGGGATGGACTAGCTCCGGCACTCTTTAACTTAGCGCTTGAGTACGTCATCAGAAAAATCCCCGTTGACATGAGAGGAACTCTATTATTTAAGTCGACACAGCTAGTAGCTTACGCTGATGACCTCAACATTATGTCACGTTCGTTTAACGACACCAAGGAAGTATTTATAGCTCTAGACGAAACCGCCAAGGAAGTTGGTCTTCAAATTAACGAACAAAAAACTAAAGTTATGACTCAATCAAGGAAAAGGACGCCAATAAGACAAAACATAACGATAGGGGACTATAACCTTGAAAACGTAGACAACTTCGTGTACCTATGGACGAACCTCTCGAAGGATGGGAATGAGCTTGACGAAATCAAACGACGGATTTAATTAGCCAATAAGACATTCTTTTCGGTGCTTCCCACTTTAAAATCTCGATGCGTACACAGGAATACGAAGCTTCACATCTACAAAACAATTATTAGACCTGTGCTATGCTGCGGAAGCGAAACCTGGACACTGACCCAGGCGTCTGAAAAAGCATTGAATACGTTCGAGAGAAGGGTATTGCGAAGGATCCTCGGTCCAATACGGGAAGAAGATGGATGGCGAATCAGATACAACAACGAGTTGTATACCATATATGACGACCCGGAAGTCTCTACCATCATACGACTCCAAAAACTACAATGGGCTGGCCACGTCGAACGAATGAGCGACAATCGAATCCCCAAACGATCTCTCAAGAGGCGAGCGAGCGGAGCCAGGCCAGTCGGTAAGCCACGCAAGCGCTGGGAGGATTCTATAGATGCTGACAGCAGGTCACTTTTGGGAGCACCGAACTGGAGGACGCGGTCACTGAACCGTGACGAATGGAGGCGAAATATCAAGAAGGCTAAGGCTCGATTCGGGCTGTAATGCCCCGATGATGATGAATTCCCCCTATTAGCAAAGATAATGCGCTATCGGAATTTCCAATGAGCATCACAATCACTCAGCATGCAATAACCACACACTTCGGGCCATGCTGAGGTTCGATCGGCCGCCGGCCAAAGCGTCAATTCGTATTCACCATAGATGACGGAAATGCGAGAATACGATGTCGGACTTTCCAAAAAGCTCTTATACATAAAGTTATAAAACTAAAAGCATAAATTTCCCCTTTATAAACCTCCCCAGCCAAGGACATGCAATGTTAAAAAGAAATAAACATGCAAAGGTTCGGTAATGCTTCCACGCATTGCGCGAAATGCTTACCGAATATATCGCGAAGCATTACTTTTCCCGTTGGGAAGGGATGTCCTTTTCAAGCTTAATTAGGCTTTAGGCAGAGCTCATCACTATACTCTGAATATGTATACTCTGAATATGTATGACCGATCGAGAAATGCATCAAGACCCAGCCCAAAAGTAGTCAAAATGGCACTACAACATATTCCTAAGCGTACATACTTTTGTTTGTAGTATGGGTAATTTTTTGACACAATGACTTCAGACTTCAGTCTTCATGTGGTGGCGAAAACTCTTTTGCACTGTCCCAAAGCTTTAATTACTCGAGTAAACTTCACTTTTACATGCTACTTTCAGATAAATTTTTGCTAAAGATTACTTCTAGATGTTTGACTAGATGTTTGAGTTGCACCTTTCACTTCTGAAATTGATAAAGTTTCGTTTTAACAAGATTCACTGTTAGGCTGTGCGCAGGTCTTAGGACACCAACTGCCAGTTAGAACCAATGGCGTTGAGTATATCTGCACTCCACATTCATACCCCATTGACTGTTAGTATGGCCACGTCATCAGCATAAGCTTGAGTGCAAAGTTGTTCTTGTTGCATAATTTAGTTAACCAGAAAATGAAGTGCCAACTCACAAAATTTTCACCGCTGGACGCATGCTGTTTTTCATTCAAGGAATTTAACTCAAGCACTTTAGTGCGTATGTGCGTTCCAAGAAGTAGATAGATAGATAAATAATAAAAGGCTGATTAGCCTAAAATGTCTGTGATCTGAATAGTAAACTCTTTCAAGCTTTGGCATTAATAAAGCCTTCACTTGTTGCCTAGGTGATGGAACATGCCCAAAAGGAGTGGGCATATTTATAATATTTCCTTTAGATCTACCTCAAGGTGGTCAGTTCTCTCCTTTGGCATAACCGGATGGATGCCACCCAGGTCCGGCAACTTGAAAGTCTCAAAGGACATGGTTACCAGTGCCAGTGTTTTTTTTACTGGCGCCAATGGCGGAGGCTTTAGCCAGAGTGGCAAAAGCCTACTGCGTTGCAGAAACCAAGACGCCCCGAAGGTGATTCATTTTCAAATAAAATTTGTGGAAACTACTTTGTGAGCCATCATCACCTGCCTTGCTCTTTAAAAGCTTTACTGAAGATCTTTCTAGAATCTTTTCTGAAAATTTGTAGTTCGAGTTCAACCATATAACAAATGTGCAATATCTACACTTATTGATCGAGCAAACTCCTTCATTGATACCTAATATGACACTACTCATAGCACTCAACTGAGATGCTTTAAACTTCAATGATTTTATCTTACCCTAGAACTCGCGCGCTGTCTACGAGAGCTCGATTGAACATAACTAAATTAGTGTTGCGTAGGTGTCTCTTAAGCCGGCTTTAGATATGCGGTGTTTGTCAAACACCTCCTATTTGCCAAATACCGAACACCTAGTCAAGTCATTTGGCTTGGTGCTTGTCGGAATGACAAGCACAGTGAATTAGATATTCGGGCATTGCTGAATGTTCGCCAAAACTGGAACATGTACGAGCTGCTCGTCGTTGTTCCCTCCTGCAATATTTTTGTGAAAAAAAAAAACTAAATATTTGCTAATAATTAATTATATTTATATAAATAATTAATTATATTTATATCTTTAAATATGGATGTTGATTCTGCAGATTCAGTTGACATTATATGTATTTATAAATACCGAATGTGGAAAGCGGGGATCCGAACATACCCAAACACAGTGCTCGTCTACTTTGACGTGTGCTGAAAGACCGACAAGCTACGCGAACAGCGAGCACCCGAATGTTTGTGCTTGCCCTAGGGCAAGCACTAGGCGAGCAACCCATCCACACATGCGTAGTTTGTCAAACTAGGTACTCGGTATTTGAGAAACACCGCATGTCTAAACCCGGCTTTATCCACCACGGGTGTTGGTTGGGATAGTATCCAAAGAGAAGAGTGTGTAGTGGTGATAACAGAGTGAGATATCATTCAATGGGCGCCGTTCAGTTATTGATACAACTATTTCAATTGAATTTAGTGACATAAAATCAGTGCTTCAACTCATTAACATCGTAGAAGTAAGATAAGCAAATATTATGTCTCCTCGGGTGTTGCTGCTCCTCGGGTACTGCTGCAACTGGTTTCTTTTTCATTCAAATTTCCAGTCTCCCCGATTTGGCGTACTAAACCAGACTTTTAAGCTTCTGCGTTGATGGTGAGAGCCAAAACTGAAACCGAAATCGCACGTTTCAGTGAACCATTATACTGGTACTGCAGCATGACGGCTCAAAGGTCCCGTCTCGAAAACTGTCAACAGATTGGAAAGCTGAACACAAGTTTTTGGCGTTGATGGCTTTTCGTCATAAATTGTGTTTGATCCATTGACAGAGCTGAATTCTTAAATCTATTCGCCTCGATAAGTATAATGTTTTGCTTACAAACCTTATGGCGGGTTTTGCCAAATTTCCGCTCATAACAATGGATTAAGGGCTTACAGAAAGAAATGCTTACATAGAAATGTTCAGAATTAATATCTCCATTGACATATGCTGACTGTAGCCGGGTCCTTTTTGCTTTTCTGCAACACCTCTGAGCAGGGTCGGACCTTCCTCTGGAGCCAAGGGAGCAGCTGTGCTGGGCACAGGTGAGAAGGGGCGCAAATATTTCGATCATCTTTAGTTCATAATAACAAAAATATCGAAATACACAAATATTCAAAATCCATTTTATTCAATTGGCAATTTATGCTCTTATTTGCTCTATTTTTTTTCAATCCGAACTTTGTTCTCACAGATCATTACATGCCTTTTAAGTTTCAAAGCAGCCCTATTCGCATATAAAATTCACTCGCGGTGAAACAGCAACATTTAGAGAAAAGATCCCTGTTTGGGTCGCAAAGATTACATTACGCACTTCACAGTATTAATTTTGATGAATGAATTTAGTTTACTTGATTCTACTAATTACTTTACTTCCTTTTATACTGCATTTCACCTTCAAAAATTTCAATACGATAATCCACAAGAGCAATTGCCCTGGCGCGAAAATCTATATTGCTCCATTCACCACTTCATTTCGTATGAATGAAAAATAGTCCACCGAAATTCGAAATAAAAAAGGCGAAACTGCGGAAAAATTGGGGGAAAGCTGAATTTTGGTGTGAACCTTGATACTGGCGTGTTGAACAAAATGTCAAAAGTCACCATCGATCCGAGTGCTGCGTTATATTTTACACAGAGTCAAAGGTAACCAAAAGTGATTTTTCGTAAATATCACCTCTACAGAAAAACAATGGCAGGTTGTGTTTGTTGACGTATATTCCCTTCTTGCATAGCATAGCATAGACAACGTATATCGTCTCTAAAGCTTATCAAAGCAGAGAATATTGATACGGGAAACTCGATCGTTTTGCGGAATAAGCCTCCGAAGTCGAATCAAATCGGAATTGTTTTTTGCGGGATGATTAAAATTGAAATTTTTTTTTATTTACATTGAAAATTTTTATTTGACAAAATGGTTTCGAAAGTATGCACCGATTCTCATCAGACACCAGCACACAGTGCATACTTGACTGATGTGACCACTTGCAGTTGGAAATCATCAACTTGTATTTATGCTAGTGGTGACAAATTTTAACATCTCGGACTTATATCCATCGATATAATTTATTTGTAAAGGTCATTTAATTATGATTAAAAAAACAATAATAAAAAAAAATTTTCAATTTAATCATCCCGCAAAAAATAATTCCAATGTTCCTAAACGTTTATTTATCGTGCGATTTCTAGCTTCGCAATTTTCAGCGTTTTTCTCAAGTTAGTAGAAGCTGTTGTGGGATTCAATTCTGATTTAGGGGAATATTTGAAGGGGATCCAGTGAAGAAACTTGCAACTGATACTTGATACGAAATTAAAATATGAAGCCAAAGATGAGCCTTTTTGAGACCCTCAACAAATCTTTAATTTATAAAATTACACTTCAGCATTGCTCAAAGCTTGAAGAAGCGTTAACAAATAATGGATATTCAGACTTAAACAGTGGCATTTTAATGAAGAAATTTTTATGCGTTCAACTCTTAGGAGCACGGCTCTTCCAATGATATCCTGGAGTTTATTTTCAGTATTGAAGATCTTTGAAAATAGTGCTGACTTTACTCTTAACAATTACAGCGGGAGAACGATCTTTTTTCAAAATTGAAAATTTTACAGAATTATTTGAGATCTACGATGACGCAAGAAAGATTAGTAAATTTGGCAATTCTACCCATAGATAATGGTCTTTTCTTCAAATTAAATAATGATTGCGTAGTTAAAGGTTTTGCGAAAATTAAAGTCTATTGCACTGTGCTTTCAACTAGACAAAAAAACGACTAATCAAAAAACTAAAAACTCTCCACAGAATGTGTAATTTTTGTGTATTAAAGCGATTGAGAGCAGATAAGCACATCGAATTTCACTCTTGCCATTACCACATAACAATCTGAGTTTTCCATATAATTTATGACATTAATATATATTTAAAGCTTATTTTTGTTTGTTTAAACGAACGAATAATTTGATTTTCTTATAAATATTAGAAAAAACAACAGCATTACAGAGCCGAAAATTGGGGATGAAAAATTTTTGCATATCGAAAACTTGAGACGAGAAAATTATGAGAAAATAGTGATATGCTGTAGTGCTCGAATGAGCAACTGTCTAGTTTTTTCATGAAAATTTCATGTTGAGTAAAATACTAGTAAGTGCTAGTAAAAACTTGCTAAGAATTCGCAGTCGTGAAAGAGGTGGTCAAAAAAATTAAAATCATAATATAGAGGGCGCCAAATGTCGTTCTGCGCCGGATGAAAATATGGCCAGAACCGGCCCTGTCTCTGAGCTCTGATTAACAGCAAAAGGCTTCAACTGTTCGGAATTAATATCTCCATTGACATATGCGGAGTGTAGCCGGGTCCTACTTGCTTTTCTGAAACACCTCTGAGCTCTGATTAACAGCAAAAGGCTTCAACTCTTTATGCAGAGCCCTTTTGTGCCTTCGGATGAAAGCTTTACCTGATTGGAGATCTCCAGTTTACGTGACTTTACAAGATGGATATCACCAGCCAAGCTTTCTTTTACTTTTCCAGGTAGAGTCTAAGTTTCCACTGCTTGGTATCCAGTTTCGTGGATAGCGTACAGCTTTTCTTGCATTGATTTCCCTGTTGATTTTTGCCTACAGCTCCCAATTTTCGCAGCATGCTTTATTGTCTCCAGTTGAAAGCCTTCACAGGTTAGCCAAGTTTAGAATACATACTACTCCTTACTTCTGCAACTAGGATCTTCCAATCTCATGCTCCTGCAGAAATTGAGCTCCTGCTGTACTGAATGAGCTCAGCACGGGTGGATTTCCATTAAGTTTGACTGCCGCCTGCAGAGATACAATCCTTTAGATTAGTCGTCATGCTGTTTTCCAGGCACTTTTGAAGTCACACAAGCCCTTTCCCCAGCAGAAGATGGTGCCCTTAAAATATGAACGGCAAATTTTTCAACAAAAACCCACCATAATCGTTCTAGAACATGTAGTAGGAAATAAGATTTATACTTATGTGAATGAGCTTTGGAACATTAACTTTATTTTATCCATCCAGATATGTTGAATAAGTAATTTACAAAGAATGTGTATTTTTCCAAAGTGAACAGTTCTACATTAGGCTAGAATAAAACGCAAATTTTATTCAATAAATTATCACGAGTCTTTTCCAATAACAAATCGGATCGTGTATTATCAAATCAGACATTGAGCAGATATTGACATTATATTCCACAAAAAGGTAAAGTATTCCACAAAAGATAATTCATGGAACTACTCAGTGCAGGCAACTTAACGGTGAAACGAGAAATTTTTCACCGTATTGAGCTACATGAGTAAATTTTTTAAAGTATGAAACAGAAATCGCATTAGTTCAATCCCTTATGCCTTTAGTAATAATGATACAGTACCTGCAACGTGTACATGGCTGACTGCGTTTAATGTATACTTCAATGATATTGATCTAAAATAAATGAGCTTCGCCGCAATCAATTTTGTTTTCGTTTTCTTATCGCCCGAACTGATTTTGACCAGACGCGAGCACTTGTAAGAGCCATGTTCATACAATTAGCCAGCAACTATCGCTCATCAACTTTTATTAGAAAACTTATCTCGAAGGAACGTTATTACCGCTAATTCCCTTCTTATCTCAAAGTGTGATAAGAGAAAACATTGAAACAAGAGATCTTTCCGATTTGGATCAGGCAAAAGCAATTTGCATTTCGAAAAACTGGAATACATATTTCAATGAAAAATTTATTCACATGACCGAAGGGGATATTGTGCAACGTACCCACCCCTGGGGTAAATTGATCCATGGTACTTGCATAAACTTGCTTGTTCTTTGAGTGCGATGGAAAATGAAAGATCGCATACAACACTGTACAGTTTGTGGTACGAAATTATTTACTGCCTCTGCTAAAATAAATTTCTTATGCATCTTTTCCATATTTATTTATATTTTGAAGCTTTTAGCAAGCGTTATTTGCTTACTTTTATTTGACGAAATGGGTCCCTTACGTTCATTAGCATTTCCAGGCGAAGCTTTTTTCTAGATGTATCGTTATGCTAACCAATGTACACTTCTGGAGTAATAGTTTTTGTTTCCATTGTTTTTTTACGATGCTGCAGATTATTGCTTCTAAAAAAATCACATAAGTCTTATAAATCACGAACACACCTTCAGGTGACAGTGTCCTCGCAATTTCAAGATTGGATTTGTTTATGCAATCATCCATCGGAGTAAGTCATCGTTCAATAATGCTAAGCGAATTAGATACGAATATCTTCAGGCGATTTACAGCATTCTGCTATCATTCCTTTCGATGCTTCATGTAAAGTAGACGGGGCAGTATGTAGCGGACATTTTTTCGCAGAAAGAAGATATTCATCATATCATCCTCAAAGTTCAATAAAACTAATTATTAACAAGGGCTAGATGTCGGTATGTTTAGTGAAAATTTTAACTTATTGTGATCTAATCTACTGTTTGAACTATAAATAAAATATGAAGTCCGGTATAATATGTGGCAACCATTTTGAGTATGCTCTTTGTCACCGCTAGGAACTACGTTTTTATTTAATTTTCAATTATTTGCTACGAAAGTTTCTTTCGATAGTAAATCTAGCTTGAAAAACTCCTCCTAAAATATCAAATACTATTTATGATTTCACTCCGACTATTGAAAGTCCTAAGTGATATATCACCGAAACAAAACCTCCTTCGTCCGAAAATTCAAACTATACGAGCATATCCTTGCATGCCATTCTACACCATTCAGAAATTTGTAGCATGGACGAAAACAAGAGTGCAGAATCGTTCAAACAACATATAACGCCCAGGATGGCTCACCTGTTCAGAAAGTAAAGTTTTCCATTATGATATGCAAATTAGTCATTTTAAATTTTGTACGCCGTTTTAATTTATCTCATCCGCGAAATACACCGAAAAACATTTTATTGCCTCGTGGCGTAATTCATTAACAAACCACCGGCAAAATATGAATGAATGCTGAATGAATTTAACTTTGGCTTTGTTGGACGGATTATAAATACAAGAGAGTACGTTAAGGTTTTGCTGCAGGAGATTTTCAGAACTAAATACTTTCTTCAACCTCCAAGTAAATTAATACTGAGACAAGTTGTGTGATGGGTTTCGAACGGAAAGATATTTTGAAATTGATTTTTTTGGAATTGGGTTTCTTTGTTGTTTTCTTACTATTGTTTTAATCGAAATTTCTACATAAAGAAGTATATGTGTACGTTCGCATACTATCCAGACAACAACAGAAATAGCGTCTCGTTTAGTTTTGAATTATGCTATGGCTAAAGTTAGAGCTAAGATGATTTTAATGCATTGTAATTTAGCCACGTAAAACATATTCTATAAATGAATTGAACTTAAATATCAGTCTTTGTGAACATTTTATTAAAGTATTATGTTTCATATTAAACTTTATTGTATACCAATTGTTTTTCTTTCTAAATTGCAGGAGATAGTCAGGTTTAATTTTAATAAGAATAACCAAAATAACACTAATAATAACATACTAATTATTTTTCAACATTTAAGAGCTTATTACCAAGAGGAAGGATGTATATATGAAATCATAAAATCACACGAGCAACACAACACTTTAATGTGACTTTTCAAAACTTATATATATATATACTTATATATATATATGTGTATATATATATATATATATATATATATATGTATATATATATATATATCATCAAAAAAATTCAGTGACTATTTCTCGGGAACGCGCCATCCGGTTGAGCTGAAACTTTCAGGATACAGCTTTTGTTTAATCAAAACTTCGTTTTGATTTCATGACTGGACCGGAAGTTATAGGTACAAAAGCTTTATTTTGCTGAGCAAATTTGCAAGATTTAGGAGACAGAAATTACCATAGCTTGCAACTCTAGTCTAATTTTTCAGCCAAATTTTTTACAAAATGTTATTTACAGTAAGGTCCAAATATTGTGTGAATTTAGTTTAAATGTGATGGCTGGATCGGAAGTTATAGGCCAAAAAGCAGTTTTTTTCTCAGTGATTGTGAGTGGTTCCACTACGACAGGGTTGCCCGCATTTCCAAATCACTTCTATCCTAGTTAATACAAACATGTTCTGTTAATTCTCGTGAACAGAACTTTCGAGTGCTGAAGTAATTTGGTGATGGGAACCACGTTTATGAGAAATTGGGTTGAAAAATTCGATTGGAACTGCCAGCTATGGTAATTTTGGTGTCTTAAATTTGAAAAATTCCTAAATAAAATAAAGCTCTTTGCCCTATAGCTTCCAGTACAGTCACTGAATCATAACGAAATCCAAATGGCAATTAAAAATTATTGTAGGCAATATTCAGTAGAAATTTAATTTCAAAATAATGATAGCGTTGCCAGCTATGGTCGTTTTTTTGTATTTTTTGGCATACCTTCATGAAGCGATTTTATCATAGAATTTTCAAATCGTAATGATCTTATAGTGAAAATAAACACCAAATATTAAGATCTAGAAAATTTGAAATTTTTTGCGAATGGTAACCATAAATTTCTTTGCATCCCTATAGCTTCCAACGCAGTCATTGGGTCAATACAAAACCCACACGGCAGGTTGACTTTAACGTAAGGCAGATGCGACATATTTTTTGCTACGGTGCTAGCAAAGTGCTGCCAGCACTAGGTCTTTTTGTTATATTCGTTCCAATAAATGCTTGCATGAAGTATTTTCATCGCAAACATTTGCAATGAAAATAAGTAAACAATGTTTAAATTTTCTGAGATCTGCACATTTTTCGGATGACAACCCCAAACACCTTTCTTTCGCTATAAATTTCAATGAAGCTACCGAAATTAAAATAAGCTTAGATTCTTTTATTGCTTAGGGTGTATTAGTTTTAAGTAGGAAAAGTAAGTAGTGGTAGAATACACACTCAAAATCTGTACAAATCCTCTACTGTTTGTCGAACATTAGTGTTTCTAGCGGTTCTGATGCGCTAGGGTTTTTTTTAATCGTCCACTTAATTTGTAAACATTTTGTGAATTTGGCATATGACTGTTCTTCATTTATTTATATTTTGTTTGTTTATTTATGCGTTCTTTATAACTTTTCTATTCATCTGCATTTTTTTTTTATGTTTTAGTTTGTTTCATATTTTATACTTTGCTTGGTAAAATGCTTGGAATGTTTGGACAAAAAACACACTTCGCCTATGATCAATTGTGCTGGTTTTCGCGCGTTAACTTTTCATCCTCCTTTCAACTCCGATGATGCGGGCTGGAGAGCTTCACGGTCATTTCTAGGGCATCCTGCTCGAAGGGCATTAAATTATTCTTTTGCCTACCTCATCACAGCTGCACTACACATTACATTGCATTTTATGCACAGGCGGTTTGGTTGGAAAGCATTTTAATAGGCATCAGTCCAACTCACGCCCGAAATTCGAGGATTCAAATTTCAGACTAAGAAGTTGAATATAACGGTGCCAAACGCCCAGAATATAGCAAACTAAATTTCATTGAATCTAGCTTGGGATAAGCAGTTTGAGACGCTGAAACAACGAAAAATAACTAAAATACTTTGAAAAGGATATCTATGAAAAAAAAATCAAGTACGAATACGAATTTTAATCTGCTTGGCTTCGATTTTAGAAAATATATTTTAGAATTAATTAAATCACAAGTGAAGTTTTTCACAAGTTTACTTTTCTAACAGAATAATAAATATTCACTTTTGAAAACTAGCTAGGCCAACGCCAAAAAGTATAACTTAGCATGAAAGGACTGTTATAGTCTTAAACACTTAAACTGTATCATTATCTAATCGAATTTGATACACTAAATAGAAGTTTTCTATCTATCGATCTATCTCTTTATCAATCTACTTAAAAAAATACAAAATATTTATTTTTTCTTTTCAAAAAGATTTGAAATATATGTATGTATTCTAATTCACAGAATTCTTTTGTTGAACCTAAATGTACACCCAGTGTGTTTCACAAAAACGTGACTCATGTTATTTTTTCCTTAATGAATGCACACATACTACGTGTAACAGTAAATTACTTTAAATAATCTTTTACCAATTTCGCACCTCATTAATTTTGTCAATATAATAGGAACTTTCGTGAAGAACATATATTTAATATGTGAGTGCCACGTACAAGAAGCGTTTTAAAATTCTATTTTTTTTTAAAGAGACAGCAAAATATACGAAAACAAGTTTTTCGTTTGTAAAGAAGTGGACAAAGAAGTATTAAGAATGTGGGGATGTCGATGATGAGCCAGGTAGAAGCCGTACTAGAGATACTTCGACAAGGGCTGATAAATTAATATGTGAGATGTTCCGGAAAAACCCAAAGCTTAGACTGAGACAGACCAGAGAAAAACTTCTTAGAAAAGGTGTTTGAGTTTCAATTAACACAATTAGACGGAGACTCCAAGAATTTGGCATAAAAAACCGAAGAATAAACCCTAAACCCCGACTGACAGCAATACAAATAGAAAAAAAACTCTAGCGCACCTGAACCGCTAGAAACACTAATGTTCGAAGAACAGTAGAAGAATCGTGCAGGTTTTGACTGCATATTCCACCACCTGAGCTGCTCATTACAGCCAAACTGTTTCAAACGCCACGTTTTACTTTGGTCTTAAGAATGCATTATAACTCATATGGTGGAAGGTTTCAGATATTACCACTGGCATGAATTTCAACGTTTATGAGAGCAAAACACGGGTTAATTATATTCGTTATCAGTTGCTTATTTCACAAAATTTTGAAAACTGCATCTCATATAACATCAATGAAGAAAATGCTCAGTGCCTGCAGCACTGTAACTGAAGTTAGTGTTTGGAGCTGCGATCCGAAAAATTTGCAGAACTTTGGGAATTGAACATTGGTTATTTATTTTCATTGTAAATGTTTCCGGTATGAATACTAACTGTAAGTATTTATTGATAAAAAAGTAGCACAACCGACTCGTGCTGGCAACCTTTTGCCAGTATCAAAGCCAAGAATAAATCACATCTGCTTCACGTTGTTTAATTACATTCGAAGTTATAGGAGTATAAAGAAATTTAGGGTTACCTGCCGCGAGTTTTTTCAAATAATCGAAAACTTAATATTTGCTGTTTATTGTAACTGCAGTATCATTACTATTTGAAAATTCTACGATGAAACCGCTTAATAAAGATATTGCTATTTAACACAAAACCAACAATAGCTGGCAGCCCTACCGTGGCTTTTCAACCAAATTTGGCCTGAATAATGTTTATAATAGGTTCCATTAATTGTATGAAATTCGTATTCATTTCATTGGAAGTTATAGGGCAAAAAATTTTATTTTCCTGAGCGAATTTTCACAAAGCAGCACCAATCGAATTTATCAACCAAATTTCTACCAAACAGAGATTAGAGTAAGGTTCAGCTACTGTGTCAATTTCATGAAAATCTGGTAACTCAATCAAAATTCATATAAGATGGCACCACTGGCACAGAAATGCCCACAATTCAAAATTGCTTCTATCAGACATGGTCCTATTTAAGTCCAAAGCATTCTGTAAATTTCAGTTGTATCTGATTATTGGTTCGTGAGTTCTCGTGAACAGAAGTTTTTGATGCTAAAAATATAGGTAAATTGGGCAAGGGTTACCAGGCGTGCCCGTTATACCATATCCAATTTTTTTTTGTCCTTGTAAACAAAGCACGAGATTTACATATGAGTGGCTTTTTTTGAAGAAGCGGCATTTTTTCAAGAGAGGCGACGATTTGGAGGTTTTCACTTTCAGTGCCCGCCCTTGCTACAGGGTTGCCTATATATATATATATATATATATATATATATATATATATATATATATATATATATATATATATATATATATATATATATTTATGGAAATATGAATTTTTGGCCGAATCGATTTTAATACTAATGTTTTTCGAACATTAGCAAAAACGCTGAGCTGGGCAAAGGATAACTAGAAACGTGATTGGAGCAAAGTAATATTTCGACGAATCATCTTTTGTTGTCTATAACTACTGGCGGAAGGCTTGGATACAAAATGGAGAAACATTTTTGTAGCGTACAGTTAAACATACAGCAAAGTTGCATGTTCTCAGAGAAGGGATTCAGAGAGTTAATTACTTTCAGTAGAAACCTTGGATGTTCAATTCATGCTCACTTATGCTAAGTATAAAGCAGGACTACTGAAGTCCACAGAAAAATTACATGGAATTAAAAACGACAACTGGATTCTACAAGAGGATAATGGTCCTAAGCATGGAAGTCGCCTCTGCATATCTTGGAAGCAGGAAAATGGGATACAAACTTTGGATTGGCCATCACAGAGTACAGATGCGAATCCCATTGAAAATATGCATTCGCTAATGAAGCTTAAACTAAAAGCGAAAAGAATATCCAGTACACGGTAACTTATACATCTTATACATCAAAATTGAACCAAAACTGTCGCAGAAGATGCGAAGCAATTATAAATAATAATGGTGATTGGACTCCGTATTGAGATACTTTGCGAAAATTGAAGCAATGCATTTTTTTTTCAAATAAATTAGAAAACAATTAATTATTGGGGATTTTAATGCTTTTTTCTGGAATGTACTGTTTATTCATATTTTTAGCCCTAGAATGGTACTGCAAATTTTTGGATGATTTTAGGTACATGTTTTTTACTAAAAAGAAGGCAACAATAGTATTATGTACATTTTTTATTTTATCATTAAACATAAAAAGATTATGTAGCTTCTAGACTCATGGCAGTCAGAGTGGTCAACTGGCTAATGCGCGGTGAAACATATACCGCATGTGAGTAAAATTTACTCATGGGTACCATTCCAGGGTTATGTAATGTCTCAATTATTCTTTTAAGCTGGTTTCGTTAGCAAAAAATATCACGCTAGTTTTTTTTAAGCATTGAATTGTTATCAAATGCGCATTATTGCTTCATTTTAAATTTAATTTGAAATATAGTAGAAGGCCAAGGTGAGATCTTACACCGACCCTGTCTGTGTCCAAAGTTGTCAGTGTTACATTTTATTGTATAAACATAAAGCTATTGATATAAAATAATTCTTCTCATAAGGCTGAGACCTCCCCATCTTTCTTGCTACGAATAACGTACGAAATCGCAATGTCAGTCTTCACATCTTAACGGATATGGGACTTGGATATCAAACAAATTATTAATTAGAAGCCTGCAGGCAACCAACCAAAGCCCACAAACCAAAAGCTGTTCGAATTCTACCATCACTCATTCACCACAAATAACCCACTAGCCAGGGATGTAACGTCGCCAACGGCCAAAAGAGTTTACAGACTTTCAATAAGAAACGCAAAGTAGCAAAACCGTACTCATCTCATTAAAAGCGAAAATGAATGCTCACAACAGCAATCCCATCTCATTTGGTTCATCGAAAATCGCCCACGGCGGTTTATTCATTTATTTTGAAGATTTCATTCAAACATTTCCCACGGGCAAGTAAGCCACATGATATGCATGCTCCTGCTGTTAGATATTCGTCGAATGGGTAGAGTGGATTTTGATTTTTATACCCTCCCCCTACTATTGTAAATACGAAGTGCTAATGGGTGGAGATGGAAGCAAAAGCAGAGTGAAACATGTACAATTGAGACGTTATTCCGAAAGTTTTGAAAGGCTTTCGAGCAGAATTTCATTTGGCGATGCTGGAAAACTGCTTCTGAGTCCTGACTGAAGCAAATCACCACCAAGTTTTCAATAAAGTTCCATTTGACGGATCATGGTTTTTCTGTGGTGATTCGCGATGAGAATATTAGGAGATGGTCTGGTGGTGACGTGATATTACGTGCATTGAAATAAAGAGACCTATGCATGTTGGCGCATACAGTGTTCATTCATTTTCATTGTACTCAAAGCTTAAAATTTATTTTTATTATTTATTTATTTATGATTTGAATTGACATGGTGTAGCTTATCAAGCACAAAAAGAGAGCTTAAAACTGATGATTTAAAAAAAACAATCTAGCGCAGAAGAACTATTAGAAAGACGGATTTTCAAAAAAAAAATGGATTCCGTTTCATGTTGAATATGGCTGATGTGTTTAATGAATCAATTACTTGGCCTATGACCGGATAATCACGCTACATCCAAAGCATATAAAAACTACTGATAGAATTTATCAGCGCACAAGTGGCTAAATATTTGGTGACAATGACTGCATCGGAGGCTATAGGAATAGATAGACTGGGACTTTCTGACAGGAAAAAATTAAAACTCCAGCTTCTGCTTGTTTCCATTATAAACATAAAAATTTTAAATTTGTCATCGCTTGGTACAATAACGACAAAATGGCTTGCGCTGGTGGCCGTTTGGTAGCACCAACATCGAAAGTAAATCAAATATGCTTCAATTTAAGACCAGCTTATTCTGTGATTTTCGTTTCGACTCAATGACTGGCTCGGATGTAGACATGCAAAGATCTCGAGGGTAGTCGACCGAAAAAGTTTCACAATTTAAGAAAACCGAACCTTTATTGCTTATTTCTACCTGAAAACTTAATGGTAGGATACAAAAATAACTAAATTCATCAAAGTGGGTAGCTCTGCCCTAAACTTATTACCACAAAATCACAATAAATTTGTCTTTTATTAAGCTCATCCTACTGATGAATTTCATTTTAATAAAAATCATAATAATAGAGGCCCCTTAATCTAAATCACCGTACACATACTTTACTTAATTTCTAAAATATGGTAATCCTTAAAAATAAGATTTACTTAAGGTATGCTTGCTCACTGAATGTATTGCTTGCATTATTAATTCCATAGCTAATAGTCCGTATAGCATTCTTTCCGTATAGCATTCTTTCAACAACAGTCCGGTGATAAGTTTCCTTAAAGATGTGCGTATGAAACAAGATCGAAGAAGTTGGTCCTTTCATAGCAGCTTTCAAACTTATGCTGGCGGATAGTCGATAAGTAAATTTTCTCGTATTCATGTTGAAGGGTTATTTGCTAAAGAAATTTTTGCAAATGATTATGATTGATAGACAGCAGAAATAATTTGATTAAACTTAAGGAAGTTCTCCCGTTGCCGCTAATTTGTTGTTAAAAACACGCACGTGAGTCCGTCATTGTGACGAGCGCGGCTTCAGTTTCGGTTTCGGCTTCAATTGCCCCTGCAGGCGTATTTTGAAAACTTTATGGTCGAGTCAAAGAAATTCTATAGCGAAACGAACAAAGTTTACAAGAAATTGTTCGGCTATCACTTCCATGCCGGTACCTAAGTCGAAATTTATGACACTTTGAATTTGATAGGGTTTGGCCGCTAACTGACAGCAGTACATGGTGAATAGAATTAAACTGTGAAGGTGCTTGCCATTGGGCGGTGAACTTTGAGACATTGAAAATAAATATTAAATAAAATATAAATTAAAATAGATATTGAAAATTGTAATCTGAAATAGCTAAAATTGTGCTTAAGTTTGTTCTAGCTGTAAATATTTCACCAGCAGCTGTTGCGTTTTGGTCAAATAGTTTAGTCTTAATTGCTAAATTTTTGTGAATTTTTTGTCTCACTTGTCCTAAATCGTGGCTTACATTGATTTATAGAAGTTTCACAGCAGGACGTATCTGAACCTAACGTTTTCGGCGATTATAATAAAAAATACGTTAGCACAGAGCAAGAGTTATATTATCAGCTTCTATTACAACTTGATTCAACATAATAATGTCACCAACTGCAATGAAAGGACTTTAGACTTAGTGTTTTCTAATCTGGTTGGCGGCAATAGTTTAAGAGTCATAAACAATAATTCACTTTTAGTGCCCTTGAATCCACATCATCCAGCACTTGATTTGTTTGTGAATTTGATTAATAATTGCAATAAGAATGAAAGCCTTGCTGATACTTTTTACAATTTAAAAGGTGCCAATTACGATGTTTTCAATGAAGAGAATATGTACGTCAATTGTGAAGTGATGGATGATTTGTCAATCTATGACGCCGTTGATCTTTTTCATGCGAAATTAAATGATATTATTACGAGGTACGTACCTACAGTTTCCAGAACTAACAGCCGCTTTCCTCACTGATTTTCTTCAGATCTAAGCAAGCTTATTCGTGATTAAAAGATTGCCCACACTAATTATAAAATATCTGGTAGCTTAAGTGACTACAGTATATTCTCTAATCTTAGGAAATTATGTAAAACCAAGTCGCGGGCTGATTTTGAAGTTTATATTTACAAAATTGAGTCTCAGATACCACAAAATACTAAATATTTTTGGAATTATGTTAAATCCTGTATGTTATGATAAATCAGATGCAGCGCTTCCGGATAATATGCACCTGGATAGTATTCAATCTTCTTCAAAAACAGAAATAACTTTGATTTTAAGACCTTTAATCATACCTAGTCAACATGGCTGTTGTTGTGGGAAATGTGTCAACTCAAATATTATTACTTATCACAGCTATATTTTCAACTCCTTTGCGTCCTCACATCAGGTGCACTCGATATACACCGGTTTTACCAAAGCGTTTGACAAAATCAATCATGAGCTATTATTTAGGAAACTTTTCTAATTTTGGTTTCCATGGTCCATTGTGCAATTGGTTGTGTGAGTAAGTAGATCGCTTGTAGTGAAAATTGACAATAATTACTCAAACAGATTTTTCCAATCCTCGGGAGTCCCCCAAGGTTCTCATCTAGGTCCACTCCTATTTTTATTATTTATAAATGATATAAGTTTAGTATTCGACAATGTTGCATTTCTATTATTTGGTGATGACTGTAAAATTTTCAAAAGCATTTTATCTAGTTCTGATATGTTAATCCTTCAGTTCAATCTGAATAGTTTTTATGAATACTGTTTGAATAACGGTCTGGAATTGAATATAAACAAGTACCATTATATTGTTTTTAAACGTAACAGAATCGATTACAAATTCACATATACCATTAATGGCACGCCCCTTCAGTCCTATTTTTCCGTTAATAACCTCGGCGTGAGATTTGACTCTAATTTATGGTTTAGTGAACATATCAATGAAATAGCTGCTCAAGCACGTAGAATGTTAGGTTTTTTGATTCATAGCTCCCGGCCACTTCATAAAATATTCGCTTTAAAATCACTTTACTTTTCTTTAGTTCGTAGCAAATTGGAATTTTCTTCGATTGTATGGAATCCCTATTACCAGTCTCATTGTAGGACACTAGAAAGAATCCAAAATAAATTCCTTCGGTACATTGGCTTCAAATTCAGATTAAACGTTTGTGATTTAGATTACGCTTATGTCATGTCAGTGCTTAATATGAGCTCTCTTGAGGTTAGTAGAACCTGCCATGAGGCCATATTCCTATATAAAATCTTAAACAATAAGTTGGATGCTCCCAAATCTTAAGGCGCGTACACATACAACCAACGAACGGCCAATGACAGTTTGATCGAATCTTGGTCGTTGGCCTTGGCGTTGGTCCTGCCGTCTACACAGGGAAAAATTGGGACCAATGGCTTGGAGCCAAGGCATTGGATGCGGTTCGGGTTGAGTGTCATTGTACATGTGGTGATAGACAGCGATTAACTTGGGGTTGTAAAGTATAACACATTTATTGTAGTAGAACGCATTTCGACACCATACACTATATTTGACGATATACAGCTTAGCTTAACATACTACTCGATATTATAATTACAGCCAACTCGACCAACCGTCCACACTACAACGGAATCCCAAGGTCAATACATCACCAACGCTTTGAAGTTCCCGCCGGAAGAGCGAACAGCAACCAAGGCCAAGGTTGGCTGTTCATACACACTAAGCGAATCCGAGCCAACGAATGGCTTGGCAGTTGGTCTTGGTCCTATGTGTACGCGGCTTTACAGGAATTACCATTTAGAGTTCCTCAGAGAATGACGAGGTCTAACGTTTTATTTATGTTGCAATCATGGCCAGTTTTCTCCGTTGGAGAGGTTGAACCGCTTAGGCAATGTATTATGGGAGCATTTAGTTATTTTCAACACAAATTTGCTCGAATTAAAAAATGTGGTAATGCTCATTTCTAGCTAGCGTTGTGATATTTTCGTCCTCTTTTCAACTTGGTGATTTCTACTATTATTTTGTCATTTTCCGTTGTTTTTTAATTATAACTACTAGTATTATTATACTTTGTTATTCATGTTGTTGTAATTTCAAATCTAGATTATATTACGTAGTTCATACTTTAACGATTTATTTACTTTAGTTGGCTTTAGCTTAGTTTAACAACTACTGTCGTACCTTTCTCTGTATAATGGATTTTCTTATCCGTGAATGCATATAAATAAACAGAAAACAATTCCTCGTTACCAAGCAACTATGTTACCAAGCTAATTAAAATTCGATTATTACAAAAGAAATTTATTATTATACACTCAGAAAATTTGACACCATTGAAGACATGATTACGGTCTTGTAAAAACAAAAGGGTAAAATTTCGCTTGAATTCCTCAGAAATTGGACGGAATTAATAGTATTTTGGTCGTAAATGTAATAGGATCAAAACAATCAACCGATTACTTATTATCAATAGCATACATTGCGTATTTAATGGGATGATTCCATAATGTCAATAGTATCTACTATTAACAACAAGCAGGTACGATCTTTAACTAATGTTAGACAGTATTGAAAGTATGGGCTCGTGTCATACGAAATTGTGTATACTATAGTGCACGAAATGTTATACGAATGGTATAAACTATAGAAATAATTCGATCGTCTCATAAAATCGTACTACGTTGTTTTGAATTTCCTTTGCAGATTTCATTAAACAATTGAACATTAAAGTGCATTCGTCGTGCTCCGCTTTGTCATTTCGCTTAATATCAACTCAAAAACGTTGGAGAAAAGTCTACTTTTGCTCGGTGTACTTTAAAAAAATCGTTTTTGTGATTTACTTTATAAACATGGATTTTGTTTGATCAAAATGAAAGAAGAATTCCCCTATTTACTTGAAGTGGCAGATATTTAACGATTGGCGATGAAAATGTCATACATTTTGATTGCAAAGAGTGGTCTCTGAAATGTTTTTCTAACCATATTCAATTGTACATAGTTGACAAATGGCGGTGAGAATGTGATTCGACTCAAAAGACATTAGAAACTTAAATTTTTGTAAAGTTAAAACTCAGTATAATTTTACGCATTGATTTGAAGCAAATACCAAATTATATATGTTGGTTGGATATAAGAGAGTTTCTTATTAGACTTATAGGCTTCTGCGTATTACTTGAATTAGAGGTAATAATAGAAGATATAGGTTAAATGATATACTTAATTAACCTCACCATTATTTTCATGAGTCTTTCACGTTATCTTTATAGGAGATATACATATTGAATTAAGAAGAAGTAATAATAGATAGTACAGTTTCCATCTCTTTAAATTTATTAGCCTACCCATTGTTTCAGTGAGTTATTCACATTCGTTCTATGGGATATATGTATATAGCAACTTTAATAATTTTTAAATTGTTGAAATAATATTATAAATCACATTGACCATATTTAATGGGAAAAATAATTAGAAAACTATTCAATTCTTATATCTGAGTGTATAAAAAGAACAATTTGCGCTGCACATACCGCCGCTTGTCAGTTAAAATATTATGAATTTGATAAATTTTTGACTTCTATACATATGTAAGTATGTTAAATGAAGTTTTTTTCATAAAACTAATTAGCGGCATATCAATATATGCGATAAGTGCTCTTTTACATTTATCAACTAGACAAAAAAAGTTGTTCATGATTCTCTTTTAGTTGTGCTTATATTCTTTCAAAAAGTGATTCTTTTTTCTCGTAATATTGATTTTTTTTTATTGATTCTTGACAATATTTGAAACCAAATTTGTGAGCTGCTCCAAAATTTAATGAGTGATTTGGGTTTAGACTGTATAAAGCAGCATAAATGAGTAAACAAAATTTTCTCAAATTTGAGCCCGAAAAAAGAAAAGTGAAAGCAAAATATCATAAAGTTAATGGTACAGGAATCAACGTATCCCATAATCAAAGTCAACGTATCTCACCATCTAAAAACTTGTGATAAAGGTAAGAGGATATTACGTATGCACTTTCGAGATTATAATATTTTCAAAATAATGTGAGCTGAATTTGAATAAAACAATTGTTGTTTTTTACTGCATTCACTGTTCAGTCTTCATCATTCCATTCAGTATGTTCAGTCCGTGTGCAGCTAATAATCGCACATATAAGATTTAGTCCTAGTATTTCCAAGAGAATTGACGTATTAGTGTTAGGGATAGAAAAATTGCAGTCAAATAGGTTTTGTTTACTAAGATCATTACTGTTCATAATATATGCCATTTATACTTCGAACTCCTTGTCAAACAGTTAATAAAACCGCTAAAGCGTCTGATATCAGAATTAGAGGCCATTGAAGAGGCCTCCATTAATCTCCAAATAGGGAATGACCAAATCAGATAACATTCAGTGGCTCTGATTTGATTCAGAATTTTAGCAAAATTCTAGCTACAACATCCCCACTTTGCCTAGTCATTTTTGGGGTTGATTTCAATGCTCACTCACAGCCCTGTGGATGGTTGTAAAGCCAATGCTAATGAATTGGCCATGAAGCAGTGGTTTTTGATCATAGTAAGTATGGTTTAACCCATATTCTCGTAAGAACCATTTTTCCAAACCTGGTTAGTTTCCTGCCATATTTCGGCACTTTTAAATAACAGGATCATAATGAAGAACCTGATCATCAGCTGGTCCAATTATTCACCCAACAGGAACTGAGCTTCCATTTTATCACCGCAAACCCATACCTCTTCTTTTCTTACGATCAAGCCAACTGGGAGAAATATCTCACTGAGTTGAAATTTTTTTCTTATTTCTCCTCCCTCCCACTCTCTCTATCACTCAATCAATATGCACGGTCCATTGGCATCAAAACTGCTCAACATATGTTACTTTCGTACTTTCCAGACAATACTCGTATATGGTATACGGGAAGCGTTTGAGCTAATATTGCCTATTTCTTGTCGTTATTACTTGTGTCCAGAGAAAAGTTTAGAAAAAAATCTGGTCTACGTCTTGGATGTTAGGTATTTGCTTTGCTCGAGCCAATTGCAATATTTTCCTAGATCATCATTTTAAATATATATTACATATTTTGCTGGAGATATAATTTATCTTCACCGAAATACAGTAGTGATGTGTCATCAGCAAATAAAACTATTTTCCCCAACAGATAAATGTCCTGTACGCCGTTAATGCTCCGTAAAAACAATAATGGCTCAAGAATGGATCCTCGAGGAATGCCGATGTTTATAGTGGATTCCTAACTTTTGACATGTTGTTGGTTGTAATAATACACCTGCTGAAGATAAAATTCTTTATTAACAGCTTGATGTTGTGATGGACTCCGTATATTTCGAGCTTCAAAAGTAGAATTTCACGGTTAGCGGTGTTAAAAGTCTTTCTTAGGTCCACGAAGATTGCCGCAACAAAGTCACCCTTATTGCTGATGAAATGTACTGCATCTAATGTTGCTACTAGTGTACTGCCGTTGTTTTTAAAACCCATATTGAACTGGCGTCAAAATTCAGCTCATCTTAATAAATTGCAGCAATTGTTTTTAAATGGTTTTTTCAAATATTTTACTTAGGACACTTGCGGCAGCTATTAGGGGATACATTAAAACTACCGGGGAGAATATAATCCGCGACCCCAAAAATTTTTTGATTTTGTTAATATGAAGCGGAAAACAAGCGGCTACTACTCTTCAATGTCCACTGAAAATTCGACGTTGTCCTTTCTCCTCATGAGATCTGCAACTTTTTTGCTGACCATTTTCAAGTAGTTTTTGGTCCAGTTGGCATCCCAATATTGTATCGATTTCCAAATGCGACTCAAACAATTTTTGCTGAAGATTTACCATACCGAGGAATGAAATAATTACTGCCATTATGGAGCTTGACAGCAACAAAGGCCCTGGACCTGACCTCCTTCCTCCTACTTTTCTGATCAAGTGTGTAAAACAACTGATCTCGCCCCTTCATATTATATTCAATAACTCTCTCTTCTCTGGGCTATTTCCTTCGTATTGGAAATCTTCTTATATTACACCAATTTATAAAAGTGGCGATAGACGTTTTATTCGAAATTATTAAGGCATTGTCATTCTATCTGCTTTTCCCAAACTTTTTGAAAAAATCACCTACTTCAAACTTTCTCCTCTGGTCGACGCTCAACTGAACAAGCAGCAGCATGGATTTAGAAAAGGTCGTTCTACTACAACTAATCTAATGGTGCTTGTTTCTGATGTTTTGTGCAAAATGGAGAAAGGTGATCAAATTGACGCAGTCTATAGAGACTCCAGCAAAGCATTCGACCGCGTTGATCAGTCCACTTTGATCCCCAAGCTGAAACAATTTGGAATCGCATGATCTTTACTAAAGTGGCTTGGCTCCACCTCCACGACCGCTTGCAATTCGTGAAATTCCAAGGTCTTATTTCTAACAAAGTCGACGTTGAATCCGGTGTACCTCAGGGAAGTCATTTTGGCCCTCTTCTTTTTAATATTTTTTATATCTGACATATCGGAGGTTTTATCTGGCTTCCCCATTTGCTATATGCGGACGACCTCAAAATCTACCATGTCATCAGGACACCATCTAACGCTACCTTTTTTCAGTCTAAACTGAACTCTCTAGACCATTGGTGCTCCGCGAACAAGCTCCCTCTTAACATTACCAAATGCCGCGCAATTAGCTTCTCTCGTAAAACTGTACGCGTTCATTACACGTACCGCCTCAATAACACGTCACTCAGCAGGGTTGACAACATATTACATCTCGGTGTCACCCTGGATGAAATGCTCCGCTTCAATCTACATTACGATAGAGTCCCGAGCAAGTAAACAACTTGGTTTCATTGAGCGACGGACCAAAGAATTTAAGAATCTTTGGGTTACTAAATCCTTATATATTTCACTCGTGCGTCTTTTTCTCGAATATGCGTGAGCTATCTGGAACTCGGCCTTCGAAATTCACAGCCAAAGATTTGAGTCTGTTCAGAAGCAGTTTTTACTATTCGCTTTGAGAGATCTTTTCAACCCTCATGATTTCAGTAATCTACCATTAATGTTATCTGCCTGCTCCAGCTTCGATGTCATCAGAGACGTGGTTAATGTCGTCTACTTGAAAGAAAAATTTGCACTCAATCAGCCCTTGAGCGTCACTAGATCCTGACGATTGCTTATTGAATACCAACACAACACAACATATGCAGCAAACGAGCCAATACTATTATATTACTATACTATTATATATATATATATATATATATATATATATATATATATATATATATATATATATATATATATATATATATATATATATATATATTTATAATATATATAATACTATTATAATACTATTTTATTTTATTCTTTTTATACATGTACGCCTTGCTTGGTAACAAATAAATAAATAATTTGATGGATCTGCTTGATCATCACCTATGAAGATTGAAGTGATTTTTGCCAGTTTAGGGCAATCAGGAAATGAGCCAGCTGTTAGGTGTTTATTTGTTACTGTAGTTAGAAGCTCTAAAATATGTTTTTTAAACAATTTAATATTCTCCGATCTTATACTACCCAGACCAGAAAAAACCATTAATTTAACCTTCACCTGGCCTCATGGGGTATGTACATACCCCACGCTCTTTCTCGTCGGCTTTCGATATCTAAATCTTTCAAATCGAAACTCGTAACGACATCTATCGGTAGTCAAGGGATACACTTTTATACCTATGCCAGTGGGATAGCGCTGCGACCGTTAGTTCGTCTGCAACAGTCATCAAAAGCAGTTTGGGGTGTGTACGTACCCCACCGTGCCATCAACGTCGTTTTTTCGTGAATTGGGGCATTTTTGTGTTTTTAATTTTGGTGTTTAGGAAGAAAAGAAAAATAAGTAATCAACGTTTCTATGCATCAATAATTTTTTTACTATTTTCAACGTTTTTTTTTTACGTTTACAATGGCGTATAATTTGCGTTCTCGATATTTACAAGAGCAGCTGCTCGAGGATGACTTGGACGAGGAACCAATGGATGATAATAGTGCCGATCATCTTTCAAGCTCGAAGAATTCTTCAGGCGAAAGCTATGAAGAATCTGACGATGCTATTCACAAGAACAAAAGGGAAATCCCAGCGGATTTTATTGCGAAGGAAAGCGTTAAGTTTTCAGCATGGAAGAACTTTGTGAGTGGCCGATCTTTGCCACTCACAAAGTTCTTCCATGCTGAAAACTTAACGCTTTTCAGCTATGCTCCGAAGAAAAAGAAAATTGAAAAAATTGTGCTTCTGGCCTCCTCGCTTCTTCACACAGAAGAAATGACCTAGGATAAACCTAATATTGTCCTTTATTATAACAAAAATAAAGGAGGAACGGACACTTTTCATAAGCTGTGTCACTCTTTCAATGTGCGTAAAAAGACGTACATGTGGCCGCAGCGATATTTTCAAGGCATCTTGGACATGGCGATCGTAAATGCTAGAATTTCGAGAGCGTGCAAAGCCATCCAAAATCAAGAAGAAATAAAAATAACTTCAGATTATTGCTTAAAAAAAAATTATTTACATTTAATTACACCGCATTTGGAACGTCGTCTTACTCAATTGAGGCTCCCCAGAGATTTGAAAGTAAGAAAGTAGAAAGTAGCAAAGATGCGCCTTATGTGATCGGAAGAAAGACAAAAAGAGATAAAGAATGTGCATCCTGCAAACGCCCTAGACCATAGGATTTTGATGTGCCCTGATTGTACCGGTCATTAATTTAAATTTTTTTTTTATAAGCTACAAAGCTTTTTTTCATTAACTCTACTTCTTTCAATGATTATTTTGTAATACATTTCTCTAAAAAAAAAATAAAAAAAATACTTTTTCCTATATTTCGAAAATCATTTTTTTTCGTAAAACCCATACCTTAATTTCTCAAAATAAATACCTTTCTTAGAGACCCACGAAATCTATTACTATTTTTTTTATAGTGATGTAACAGAAGAAGTCACAGCTAAAATTTCAGCCCTTCTTATCGAAAACCAAAAAAGTTATGATTTTTTTTTATAAAAAACGCATTTTTTTTAATTTTTCAAGTTTCCGAATTATTTATGAACGCTGATCTTGATTTTTCTCAACTCGGACTAGTGTACAGTTTAAAGTGGTTTCTAAAGATGATCTCTGATTTTTTTAAGACAAAATAATCAATATTTCAATTTTTGCAAAGATATTTCTCAATGGGGTTCGTACGTACCCCACGAGTCCAGGTTTGTTACTCAGGATGAGCATGCCAGGTGAAGGTTAAAGTTGTCGTTTATTTCAGATATTTCAACAGGTCCAGTGGGACGTAGCTGAATTAAAGTGAGAATATTAGGCTCAAATTGAATACCCGAACGTGATGAACGTTGCAGTTGCACCACGACTAGTGTTCCAATGGTAGCAAAGAAATTGTTTAACTGCTGTGCTATTTCTTTGAGGTCTGTAATGGATTTTCCATTTATCATCAGTTCTTCTATGCACGTTGATTATTTGTTATTTTGCTGTTTTGACAAGAGCTCATTTGCCAGTTGCCAATATTTGAAGCTATTCCCGGCTGAAGCTTCAAACATATTCTTGTAGAAATGTTTTTTGGCCTTCATGTTAGCTCGACTCGATGCCTTCTTCATAAATATATAATCTGCTTCTTGGAGGTGGAGTTTGGATTTGCTTTATGCTTAATCCGTTTTCGATTAGATGCATCAATTACAGCTTTAGTGATCCAAGATTATATTCGTACACGAACTTCTCTCGTTATTGTTGCTTTTGCCTTAGCTTTGGTTATCTTCGCAATCAGATCATCAGGTTGAAGATTATTTATGAAGTTCCTTAGCAAATCTTTATTATTAATTCTGCTCATTGATATTTTTTAGGCCATATTTTGGGTTTTGACAAAATTTTTGATGGTTAAGCTGATAACTTTATGGTCTAAACCAGGCCAGTCACCATCAATGTAAGCCATACGTTTACTCATGTTTGGATGTTTTATGATCACATGATCGAGTAGTGTTAAATCGAGTAGTGTTAAACACAACTCCATTACTTAAAGCAATTAAATCAAGATATTCGCTGGATACGGCTGAAGATGTTAAAATGTCAATATTTGTATCTGCTACAGTGATTGATTTCTCGATAGTCGAGTAGAATTCATCGATATGATTCAGAAACAGATGGTCTTCATGATTAGGTGCTTTATAAAAGGTGCCGATGTTAATTTTTCTAGCATTGAATTCAAGCTTCACTACTATTGTGTTATATTTATCGGACATGCTGACAAGCTTTGAGCGAATGTTTGACTTAACAAGTATTGCTGTGCCTCCTCCACGGCCCGGTTGTCTGGTGCAAAATTAGTCTTCTTCTTATCTATATCTTCTCGGTGTGTATAGTTCCTTTTCGTTGCGGTGTATCCAGATTCCATTAAAGACAGCAACATCGATGTATTTGTTGGAACATAAATAAATATTGATGTCGTCAATTTTATTTCGAATGCTTCTAACCTTTTCGTAAAAAATAATTAAAGTTTTTTTTTCGTTTGCTCTTGACCTGATATTCATAGTCGATTCGCTTTTGATTAACTTCAATCTTTCAGGATGTTGTGTATGCAGATGATTTTTAATTATGCATTTATTGCAACTTACATTCATAATCTTAAACTTGAGTCTACGCAAAATTTCCAAAATCTCAATCATATCCTTTTTGAAGTGATTGATAAATTAGCTATCACAAAGAAATCAACGAATTTTGCAATTTTCAATGATATACCGCTCACTCAGCTCTGCGTCTTACCCGCAGCTATCATCAATTTTTCAACATGGGTAATTATTCATGTATTACACATCTGCCTTGAACAACCGCATCATTATCTTATCGTGATCAAAACTAGAGTCCATGTTAAAAAAAGAAATTCGAAGAATGCATAAAAAAAGTCGTATGTCACAGTGATTTGTTCTAAAAAGCCATTAGGATAAATTGTCATAAAAGATTAAAGGGTTATTATTACAAACGGTAGCTTACTCCCTGGCATGCAAATGCAATCGATGCAACTTTCTCTAAAATCCATCGAAGAGAAAAGAACTTCGTAACAGTCTTCAAATCACCCGTTTCTAACTTGCTTCTGCAAAAACGCAAAAAATAAGCAAAAAAAAGCGATATAACTTTGGGTGCGTGCTGAATTTATTTAGGGCCTACTGATAAATTTCAGCGTTCCAAATTAGTTTATCATGATCAGCAACAGAATGACGTTCATTCCCTTTAACGGGGTTTTTTCTGATGAGTTACCTCTATATATAAAGTCCGCTAAAGCTCCATTCTTGATTCAATTATTTTCAAAATTTTCATTGCAAATACCGTAGATACTGCCAATAGCTTTTCCTGAAGCTCTTTATTACTATTAATAGAGATGGAGCTTAAAAATAAACACCAACAAAAGTGAACTGATCTTTTTTATAGTCGGATATAAGGACTTCGCAAAGTAAGCAATGGCTTTCTAAAAGGTCAAGTTTAACAGAAATAGTCAGACAATTTGTCTTTCAAAATTAATCAAATACTTGGGTATTAAACTTCACCTTTTGCTGGAATTTGGACTATGATATCCAATTCGGGCGGAACAAAGCAGCATTAGCACACCACCTTATCGGCTGTATCTTCAAGCCGAACTCCAATCTCTCTTCCAAGGTAAAGGTAATCGCCCACAAACAATTAATTAGACCGATTCTTATATACGATGCCCCTACCTGGCTTTTAATATCCTGCAGTAATTTCGAGAACCCCCGAAATGCCACCTCCCCATATTTAGGAAATTTTTGAAATTGCCTAGATCTAGAGAATTTTTGCATCCGCCGGAAAAATTTAGGAA
This sequence comes from Nemotelus nigrinus, assembly GCA_947369275.1. Lineage (NCBI taxonomy): Eukaryota > Metazoa > Arthropoda > Insecta > Diptera > Stratiomyidae > Nemotelus > Nemotelus nigrinus. The sequence goes on from OX376372.1 coordinate 164,854,602, forward strand.
TTTTTTTTGTCCCTTTACATGTTGATCACATATGTATGTACCACGCACCGATTTACGGATTTTTCGAAAATTAGCTTTAATAATAAGTTAATATAATTTAAAGAGGTTGAAACTCCAATATCTCCGTTTCCGTTCTTAAAATCTTATGAAAATCAATTCAAGAAGTAGGCCCTGGATAAGTCTTTCACTCAAATGACATTCATTTGTCATTTTGAAATTTCAATAATTTCTGTCAACATGTGCATTCCATCTGGCATATTGTCTCATACGCGTCGCGTTTGCAGCCTTTATAAGAGAGCCTTGAGAAACCTAGAAGACTGGTACGATCGAAGGCATATCTTTCGCTATCATGCAGTTCTATTGCGTCAACGTTTCGAGAAGTTTCGTTGCATTAAGGATGCTCAAGAAGCTGAAAAGATTGTATGGTGTGGCGAAAGGGAGTTATTTTCAAAACGACATTATCAGCCGAAAAAGTTTACCTGTAGTCCAGGTGGTGCTGCTTATGAACGTGAAGTGATGCCACCAGATTGGGTTCTCGACTACTGGCATCCACTCGAGAAAGCACAGTATCCTGAATACTTTTGTCGGCGGGAAGAGCGCAAGAAAGAATTCATCGAAGCCTGGAAAAATAAGTACATGGAACCTGATGAGGCATGCAAGTGCGAAGAAGAAGTGTCGAATGACAATGAAACAGATAAAGATAAATAAACTAATGAAACATTTTAAAAAGAAAAAATTAAATTACTTTAAGAGATAAATTCAATTATTGTGTTTTTTTTACAGTTAAAAGTGGTAAATTTTTTAATTTTATGGTTATTAGTAAAAACGAAATTAATCTACTAATCAGCTACGCACCATAACTGAGGAAAACAATGTTCTTTCAGCTATAAGTATTTCAAAAACAGAGGCAGTGGAGGCGCAACTATATTTATAAAAAAATCTCACATTCGACCTAGACTGATCATGGTGACAGACAAATATAGTTCTATTTTAGTGGCACTACAACTAAAAAAGGAAAAAATTAAAATCGGAACCATGATGATCGGAACATTTTACAAAGCACCTAATGACGACGACAGCGTTTTTCTACAGCACGTCGATAAACTTCTCTCGCTACATGACAAATTAATTACAATAGCCGATACTAACATCGATCTTTTAGCCACATCAACAGTAATGAAAGTATAGGGACATTTCACGTGAAGCGGACAACGAAAAAAGGGGAGGTTCTGGATTTCGTTCATATTGTGCTTAATCGTACCTCTAGAAGATTTGAATGTGGATGCACAAGTTTTTCTTTCTAAGAGGTTTAGCTGCCGAGTTATGGGCTTCTGGATAACTGACGAAATTGATAAAAGGTTTTTTTTTGGAAGGTCATCAACTAGTAGGGACCATAACAGGGGGGATAATACTCCTCCCTGTGGACATCCCCTCCTAGTATCCACCCTTAGCTTCGCCTCCCCCAGCTCCGCAACCACACTTCGATTCCTTAGTATTTTGCTCACCCATTTCACTACTTCTTGAGGAGTATCCCTCCTCTGGAGAGCGACGTGTAGCGAGTCATGTCTTGCATTGTCAAAGGCTCCCTCTATGTCCATGAAAGCACATAGTGCGACTTCCTTGCATTCCAATGCCTTTTCTATTATTTGTGTCAGCTTATGTGTGGCTGATATAGTTGATTTGCCTTTTTGGTAGGCAAATTGCAATTTGTGAAGTGGCATCTTTGTCAAAAGATCATTCCTTATGTATAGGTCAATCAGTTTTTCCATGGTCTTCAATATAAAAGATGTGAGGCTAATTCGCCTGTATGATTTTGGCAGGTCGGCCGGATTGTTGCCCCCTTTAGGGATGAACACAACCCGCGCCAGTCTCCACAATTTTGGTATATAGCTGAGTTGCAAGCTCGCTCTAAATATGTGTACCAGAATGGTTTTTAGTTTCGCTGTTGCTCTTTGTAGCAGAGCTGGGTAAATTCCGTCTGGTCCTGGTGATTTAAAGGGTTTGAAGGAGTTTATCGCATATTCAACCTTTTCATACGTGATGATTTGTTTGAGCAGAGGAGGTGAGTGACGTATCCGATCAGGACTGTCCTCTTCTTCCTCAGCCTCATTGCTTATTTCACACCCTGGAAAGTGTGTTCTAAGCAGCACTTCCAGTGTGTGCACCTATACTCTGATATAATTGTAGCCAATAGCGGGATTATTTTAAATGGAACCAAGCCAACAAAAGTAGCACAAACGTCTGAGACCTTGATAGATCATGTGATAATAAAACATCCACAATTATTAGATCGAATATCATACGAGGATAATGATTGACCTGGGTTAGACCACAAGATCATAAAAATATCGATCACTGAATGCGGAAAGATAAAAGCACAGCCCAGGATGATAGCCATCAATTCAAGTGATAAGAGGAAATTCGTGAAATATGTAATTGATGAATTAAAAATGAGGCCAAATGTTACTACCGAAGGCTTAATCGATATTATATCGAAAGCAAAAGAAAAAGCGACATCAGCCAAACACGTGAGAGTTCGGCAGGAATCATGGCGGACTAAAAAAGTGAATGATGCTTCTAAACGCAAAAGAACTGCTTACAAAAGATACATAGCAAAAAAAAATTGTACAAATAAGATTAGGAGTCAAATAAGATTACGCAAGAGGCAAAGAAACTTTTTTTTGGCAAAGAAATGTTCTTAAATTCGAGAAAGAAGCTGGGAATAGTGCTAAATATTGGAAAATAATTAAAGAAGTGACATCAACTTCAAAGGATACAATGCATATGACATGCATAAATGAACTATGTGTGAATGGAACCCTATTAAATGATCCCTCTCTTTTGACTCAACATCTAAATAGCTACTTTGCAACTATCGGGACTAGTCTTACACAGCAGAAGCAAGCTACCTATGGCTAAGATATCAACATAAAAGTGAATACTTTAACATCCATGCATTTACGCACTACATCACCGAAAGAAATATCTGAAATAATAGATGCTGGAGTAAAAGCTGGAGTATCCCCAGGCCTCAGTGCCATCACTTCCGAAGACATCAAACTATTGAAGAACTACATAATAAATATATTAACCGCCAACATCAATGAACACCTTAAAACTGGTTCCTTCCCTGATTGATTTAAATTAACAAGAATCACTCCTGTATTCAAAGGAGGTGATCGTGCAATTCCATCTAATGACCGCCCCATTGCTGTCACCAGTATTATAAGCAAAATATTTGAGAAGGTAATAAATTCAAAAATATTACAATTCTTAGAAGAAAATTCGATCTTGGCCCCAATTCAGTATGGGTTCCAACAACATAGTAGCACGTTAGCGGCAACCTTGGATGCATTGCACTTTATAAACTCTACGCTGGATAAGGGAAATCATGCCGCAGCTATCTTCGTTGACTAACAAAAAGCTTTCGACACCATCGACCATGGAATTTTACTTGAACGATTAAGCAAATACGGACTTGGGGATAAAGTAAAGCTACTAGCCAGATATTACCTAATAAATAGGCGGATAGTAACCAAAAATTATAATTACGTCAGCGAAGAATGTGAAATAAATATCGGTGTACCACAAGGATCTATCCTCGGCCCGCTTCTTTTCTGCTACAGGACATGCATACAGGACATTCAGCTATCTTGTAAAATTGTGCTCTTTGCGGACGATACTCTTCTTCTCTATTTCGGGAATGAAGAATTGACACTACAGAACACTATAAATGCTGATTTAGAACGATATTTCAACTGGTTTCAGCAAAATAAACTAGTTCTTAACATCCATAAGACCAAATACATTGTGTTTCAGCAGAGAAACTAACGTCCAGTGAACCTCCGCATCCAAATAAACGGGGTACAGCTTGAAAATGTAAATTCAATTAAATATCTAGGATTGGTGCTAGATAATAAAATGACATGGACAGACCACATAAACAACATCAGATGCAAAGTGGCACCTATGATAGGAGTAATAAAAAGGTTTGAATTTATACATTTGCAAACTAAGCTTACCATTTACCATGCATATATTGTTTGTTTAATCATACATGGAGTATTGTTGTGGAGCCAGACTTCCAAACACAACATTGAGCTTATTATTCATATTATTCATCAAATGCCCACACTAACCCCAACTTCAGCGGTATATGCTAAAACTGGGCTTCTAAATATCAACAAACTTGTACTGTTTGAACGAGGTAAATTGATTTATAAGATTTGAACGAAACAGCTCAAATGGCCAAAGATTCTTCGAACTGTTGGTGAGTCCACCAATATTCCAACAAGAAATGCGGGTAATTTATAAGTGCCAACTCCAAGGACGGAAAGAATGAAGACTGACCCTGTACAGGAAAGAATGCATTTTTTTAACACACTGCCTAATTCAGTTAAACATTCGGAAAACTTAGTAAAGTTTAAAGAAAATCTAAAGCTCTACATTGAGAGAGCACACTGCTAATGAAATTCAGAGTTTTTTGTAAACTTTTCTCTGGACGCACGTCTCGAAGACAAATGAAATGTACAAAACATGACCTAATGTATTAACTATAATAAGCAGGATGGTACTATCCTTTATACCAATGCACCAATTGTCTGGGAAGTACTATGAATAATTACTTAGTGATGATTTTGTGATGCACACGGACCGTACATATTGAGTGATGGAGAGAGTGGAATGAAGGAGGTAAAAAAAAACTGTATGGAAAGTTATGCATGGAATTTTAGAAATCCACGAAAATGTCTCTTTCATTACTTTCCACTGTCTTGTGGCAGCACATGCGATAAAAGTGTGACTCTTAATCAGTAATACCTGTAAGAAGAGTTAACAGCCGTGAGTCTCAGAAACAATTCAGCATCTCCTGTCGTACTGCGCAGCACTGGTGAAAACCAGACAGCGCTGCTTCGGCAACCCCTGGCTGGTGGATCTCTTGTACATGGCGGAGCAGATGCTCATGGACAGCGTTCACTTCGCGAATAAAGCCTGAATTACATTTCCATGCAGTGCAGTGCAGTGCACTGCTGTGCAGAAAAGTGCCGAAGCAGTGCACGCATTGCAAAGCACATTAGCAGTGCAGTGTTCTGGCAATTAATGTCAAATTAATTTCTGGAGGTTTGATATTTAGATTTTCTGCATGTTTTTCGTCCATTTACAATTTAATGCCTGGAACGGAATTTCCGCCTCAATTTAAATGGTTTTTGCCCGGTCAACTACTCTCGAACAAATGCCAGCTGATGCAGTGTGCAGTGTTTTTAGAAATTAGCGTAAAACGATGCAGTGCAGTGCACTACGTCGCACTGCACTGCACTGAATGTGAATTACCATATGGAATTACATGAGCTCTAAATTTGCATGGCAATGTAATTCAGGTTCAAGCTTGGGATCTTCAATGGCCATTCATACTGAATATTTTTATCTCCAGGCATCACTACGGACCAATAAGTATATGCGGGACCAATAATTATATGTAAGTATAAGCAGGTGTAATACCTAACCTAACCTATTGTTCACAAAAGCCGAAATTTCAATTAAAAATTCAAATGATTTGATTTGTAATTGTTTGCCCACTATATTATAAGTATTTGATATTATTTGACGAACAAAGTGTGGTAAATGAAATTATTTAGTCTGCACACAGTAGGATTTTGTGTTGTATCTAATTATTCATCAACACATCACTCTCAATGTTCCTTTACTTTTGTCTTATTTAAGAAAAAAATACTTCGGGAAAGTAACTAAAAGATACCATCCGTATGTCCCCTTTCTTCACTCGGGGGTTAATGATTGTTGATAAATTTTTAAATTTCAGAATAAACAATTAACAGAATAAGAAATCAACTTCACCCCTGTTTGTTCTTTCTTTGTTTTTTTGAAAGATGATTAATAATATTTTAGCATTATTTTATTATATTGAGTTGCTGTTCTATTTGCGTTCGGACATCCAAAGGAAGTTATTTTAGAAAGCAAAAGTATATCTGATATTTTAGAGTTTTGAAGGCCATGGACAAATGTAGGCGGGGAATAAAAACTTAATTAATTATCCGTTTCCTAAGTTTTCTCAAACATCTACCAATGATGCTAAATTAAATCATTTAAACACAGCTTTCAAACAATTATTTCATGAATGTATGTATAAGCATTCCTTAACTCTTCTCATATCATCTAATATTTGGACGCCAGTTATCGCATCTACGATTTATTAGGTGATTACGAGTTGTTCACAGATAACAACAATAATAGCAGCCCAATTGATTGGCCCAGAGCTGTTAGCACCGAAGCAACTTCAATTAATTAAATTTTCCTTTCGTTATCTTCTTATTGCCGGGCCGTACTTGATGATTCAATGGACCTTCTGCCGTGCTGTCTATACCGTTTGTTAGAGTTCAGGTGGATGTAATCGAATTGCAGCGGAAATTCAATGTTAGAAGTTTTGTATTGAAGATCAACAATGGCTATGAAGGATGGTAAGTTAGCTGAAGTAGACTAATTGTAAATAATGAAGGATACGTCGATGCCATAAAATTTCGGACGAAAGCAGATTAGCTGTGATGACTGGGGGTGCAAAAATACTAGTTATTCGCTAAATGAAACAAATTTAAAATATATGAGAACATGTAAGGTCTGTAGAAAGCGGTAAAATGTTATTGAATGGAGTGGAGATATTATAAGTATAGCTGAATTATAGGTTCCACTGGCTGCAAATCGACATCCAGCTTTTGGAGAGCATTCAAAATCACCTTGAGGACCCACAATATGGAACGCCCTTTTGAAATCTAGGAATGTAACTAGCAAATACTCTTTACAGGCAAGTGGTTTCTAAACCTGCTCTACTAAGGTCTGCAGCGCTATTTCGACAGATTTACCTCTCGTATAGACATAGTGTGATTTCGATATCAGAGAAGCTGTAGTTATCCAATATCTCACAAACATCTCTAAAATATTCAATACGAGGTCTAGATAAAACAGTCTATTTAGCGCCGATGCTTTCTCTAAAAATAAAATCTCGTTTTGAGCCAGCTGAAGGAGAAATACAGTAAGACCCCGCTTTACGCTGTTTCGTTTAGCGCTGTTTCAGTTTAACGCTCTTGTTTTTCAACCCGGGCATTCCCCGAAATCGTGCGTCGCGCTAGGTTTCCAAATATGTACTTAACATATCCGAAACAATGTAGTTGTGTTTTTTGTTTGATGCGGTGCTATACGGACGCATTTATATCATTTGAAACATTTCTTGACATTATTGTAAGTATAAATTTATATAATACTATAACGATTAATACAGTGACAAATATTATGATCTTTAGTTTTTATCATGGGTGATAATAAAAAACAAGAAAAGAAAGCAACCAGAAAAAGCATTTCACTGGAAACTAAAATGCAAGTGATTAGAAGATTAGATTCCGGTGAACATCAATCTCAAATTAGTGCTGCATTGAATTTGGCAACTTCAACAATAAGGACAATTCTTAAAAATAAAGAAAAAATACTGTCATCGGCAACTGCAACTACGTCAAGCTCTGCAACTAGAATTACCCGTTCTAGAAATAGCATTATTAAATAAATGAAAAAACGACTGTCTATATGGATTGACGATGAAGTTGAACGCAATATGCCACTAAGCCAATCTATGATAATGAAAAAGGTTAGAAGAATTTTCTTACATTCAGGCCGAGGCAAGTGACATAAGTGAAACTTTCGTTGCTAGTCGAGGTTGGTTTAATAGATTTAAACATATAAATAATCTGCATAACATAAAGATTACAGGAGAAGCAGCAAGTGGTGATACGAAAGCGGTGGCTGAATTCCCAGCGACATTAAAAACAATAATTGAACAAGGAAACTATCCACCAGAATTGGTTTTTAATGTTGATGAAACAGGCCTGTTTTGGAAAAGAATGCCAAAACGAACATTTCTATCCCGTGAAAAGAAATGAGCACCAGGATTTAAAGCCGCAAAAGATCGCTTAGCACTTCTACTGGGTGGTAACGCAAGCGAAGATTTCAAATTGAAGCCATTACTAGTTTACCACTCCAAAAACTCAAGAGCTATGAAAGGCATATCTAAATCAACCTTACCTGTAATTTGGGAGTCTAATAAAAAATCATGGATAGCTATGAAAATTTTCCAGGGTTGGTTCACTGAACATTTCTGCCCGTCTGTTAAACGTTATTGCGAAATGAAAAAACTTGAACAAAGAGCACTACTATTAATTGATAATGCTCCAAGCCACCCAACAAATTTATCAGACTTAACAAGCATTCCAGTCGAAGTGGTTTTTTTGCCGCCTAACACAACTGCCTTAATCCAACCAATGGACCAAGGCGTTATATCCAGTTTTAAGGCTTATTACTTGCGGCGAACATTTAAGCAGATGTTTGAAAAAACAGACGGAGAAGAGAAGCAATCAAAAAGAGAATTTTGGAAAAACTACAATATCTTGAATGCTGTAGAAAACGTAAACCTTTCTTGAAATGAGATAACAGAAAGATCTTTGAAAGGTGTATGGAAGAATATTTGGCCAGATTTAAGTAAGAGTGAAGACATTGGACACTCTGTCGATATGGATGAAATAGTGGCAGAAATAGTGGAATTAGCGAAACAAACCGGTTTAGATGAGGTAAATGTGGAAGACGTCGAAGAAATAGTTCAAGAAACAGCAGCTAGTCTTTCTAATTATGATCTCAAGGAATTAACTGAGCAAGAAGAAAACAAAAATATTGATGGTAGTGATTCCTAAGAAGAGCAAAAAGAGCTTTCGATGGCGTTTGTAAAAAGGAGTTTGACCACTAAAACTGAAACTATGGAGCAATTTGTTGAAAAAGATCCTAATTTTGACAGGAGTTCAAAAGCAAGACGGGGTGTTATAGATGCTTTATCCACCTATCAACAACTTCTAACAGAACGCAAATTACATTAGATGCATTCTTGACAAAAAGGCAGAAAATTGGAAACACAGAATAATGATCTGACTAAATTAAAATTTTATTTGTTTTTATAAGTATATATTCGTTTATATTGTTTTTATTTTTGTAAGAAATAAATGTTTGGTTTTATTTTTATTAAAAAAAAAACACAATTATTAAAGTTAATACCTAACCAATTTTCTATCCATCTTCCCCTAACCTTATTATTTACATGTTAAGATAGCCTCGTTTAGCGCTGATTCGCATTACGCTCTACTTTAATGGAACGTATCCCCCGCGTTAAACGGGGTCTTACTGTACGTAAGTTTTACTGGCCTATCATGATTCTCACTTCGAGTGAGAAAGTCGACTCACACATTCAGTCGAGTAAATGGATTTGCGTATCGTGAAACTCAACTATTTTTACTCGACTCGCCCTTGTCATACAAATTTATATTCCGTTATAATTTCCAATTTTTCGGTACAAAATTCGTTACAAAAATTGTCATCGGCCTGTTTGATAGTTGTCGACAGTCAATGTTTGTAGCTAATATTTGTAACTTTTTTTTACTTAAATGCTAAGTAATGTGGATTTTTATATGAATGAAGAGGATGAAATAAATTGTCGTTTTAGAGTGATCCGGAAAATAGTGTGCGACCACTCAGATGAAATCGTAACGGTGCCTCAATTAAGAAATAACAATTTTATTATTATAAGTACAAATACTTTACTTAGTTTTTTTTTTAAGTTTATCGGAATTTGAGCTAACTCTTACTATCGTTTACTGATATGTTCATCAAAACATATCAGTAAACATACTTACATTTAGTATCTCTTTATCAAATTACATTCTATCTAAAAGAATGCAACATAGGAAATTACATTTCTTATCAAATTACATTTTACATGACATTAAATTTCTTATCGAACTGTGAACAACAGGAAACCACCACGATAAGACATTAAATTCAAAATGCATATTCCAAGATGCAATTGTTCTAGATAACAGAATCTAATATATGTGAGTACAATTGAGGCATCTTAGTTCTTAAGTTTTCAATTGTTGAGTAGACAACAAGTTAGTTGCTAGTAAACCTTCAAATAAAAGCACTATTTAATTAATATAAATTTTTGTATTGAATATAAAATCTTAAGCAACCTAGTCAAGTGAAAAAGAGTGGAACTTAAAATCAGTGACGCGAAATTCACGTACTACATCGAATAAAGTATTCGAAACGTATATTGTGATATAAACATATATCCAATGTATATAATTCGCGTCTGGACGGATCTTCTCGACTACACTCGATTCTATATGCGGAGCGTAGTTGTTATCTCATGTTCTATGCCGTAGAATAATTCGCCGATTAAAATTCCTCCGTCTAGTTTGCTCACCAGCCCGGGCCTCGAACCCCGACCTGCCTGTCCCGGATCGGACGTGCTCCCTCCGCACTACTTAGCCGCCGATAAAAACCCCCATCTAGGTACGGCTTGTAGCCAATGCTGCTTAAATTCAGTCGTTCCTCCAACTAAGTACGATTCGCAACATATACTGCTTAACTTTTCAATTTTCGCTGATAGATTCAACTATTCAATTTAGGATGCTCGATTTCACTTCACCCAAAGACTTATTTTTGCATTTAAAATTCGTCTGTACAATATTTCGCCGATTAATATTCGTCTGTTTAATCTGCCTGCCAGTCAATTTTCTAATGCCCGAAAAAAAAATCCCGCACATTACAACTGATGTTCTTCTCAGCACCGTTGTCCCAATTTTTCCCGTTCATCCAGTTTCTCGGATGACAGCCCCAAACACTTTTCTATCGCTGTAATAGCCCGTCCAGACTACAGATACTTAAGTATCCGGATACATAAGTATTGTCCACACTGCAGCGACATCTGCAGATACATTTTACCCTTGCCATGAAAATCAATACTTAAGTATCTGTACTACAGATACTTAAGTATCTGTAGTCTGGACGGGCTATAAATTTCGATGAAGTTACCGAAATTAAAATAAGCTTAGATTGTATGGTATTATTACTTAGGGTGTATTTGTTTTAAGTAGGAAAAGTAAGTAGTGGTAGAATACACTCTCAAAATCTGTACAAATCTTCTACTGTTCTTCGAACATTAGTGTTTCTAGCGGTTCTGATGCGCTAGGGTTTTTCTTTCTTTTCTTTTTCTTTTCTTTGGTTGGTCGTTGCTGCGTATACGGCTACGCATCTGTGTTACACCGTAACTAGTGATGGGCGTTTCTGTTGTTTTCAAAAAACGAAAACGAACTGTTTTTTTTCCAAAAACAACTGTTTTTTAAAACTGTTTGAAAAAAACAGTTTGAATTAATGAGAGAAACAAATTTTATGCTGTACGACAATTAGAGTTGAGTCGTACTAGGATTTTCACGTACTAGGTATAACTAGTACGAGTACGAAAAAATACCTGTTCCAAATACCTATTTGAAGTATGTACATGTTTACATACAATGCATACGATTTGCAGTAGAGTAATGAAATTGACTAATATGCCCCCCTCCACCCTCCAGACACAACGTTCACAAGCTAGAATGGTGATGGTGCAAGATTAACTTAAAAGAATACCGAGTCATTAGTCTGTGCAGCTTGTTCGTAACTTTCCAATGGTCGGTCATTTATTTGGCAAGTCTTTCTCCAATCTAGGGGCCATATACAGAAAAACGATCAAATTCAATCCATTTAATTTGCTTTTCATTTTATTATATGCAAAAAACACCTCCTGTCGTTCAAATGACAAAAGTAAAAAAATTACTGAGATAGGACCAACTAATCCTCTTGTCATCTAAATATATGACTTTTCATCGAGCGATCTCTGATACCAAACTTTTCCTGGCTAATCTAAAACAGTCGGATTTCCACTTTGCCTCACTGAAGCATGAAATTTTTACTAAGCAATAAAAAAAAATGTTTCGTTTATTAAACATGCACCCACTAGGGAGCCAACCTCTTCCGTAAGGCTGGGAATGAGTTCAGGGGCATCTTACCTCCCATGGTCTCGTAAATTTTACAACCCCGTTAGGTATGGAGACACCCTGGTGGTGACCTGCAGTCACGAGGAGGGCCTTAGCACACCCGGAGACGCCAACTGGTGAACCAAAAAGGATCTCAACCTTTTCCTCCTTGGCACTTTTAGTGCTACTTTTAGTTTTTCCACCGGATTTCATTTTGCCGTATCTTCGAAACTAGGGCGCTTTTTCCCAGACTTGTATGGAAATTTCGCCCGAAACAACTCAGAAAGGTGCCCGAATTCATGCTAGATCAAAAAAAAAATTTTGCTCAAAATGGACGTTTTTGCCCAATATCCCCTATCAAAAATTGTTTGCCCTTAAAATATCATTAATTTACTGCCCGACCACTTTCAATAATCGAAAGCGCGGTAAAAGCAGTTTTTGCCAAACTATGCCCAAAAAACCCCTTACTCCCCTACAAAACCGAAATTTTTATATCACAGTAATAGGTCTTGGCCCGTTATGTTCCAAACCACTCTAACCCAAAATTGGCCGATTTTGTCCGATTTCAGCTACTTTTGCCCTAAAAACTTTTTGAATATTTGAATAAAATACTTGCAAGTACGAAAATACTCGCAAGTACTAAAATACTGTTTTCCGCAGCTAAACAGTTTTCCACTGCCAAACAGTTCGTTTTAACAAACGAAAAACTGTTCGTTTAAAAAAAAACAAAAAACGATGAAAAACGATTCGTTTTAAAAAAAAACGGTTCGTTTTTAAAAAACGAAAAACGAATCGTTTTGAAAAATCAGTTCGTTTTTAAAAAACGAGAAACGACTCGTTTGAAAAAAACAGTTCGTTTGAAAAAAACGAAAAACGATTCGTTTGAAAAAAACAGTTCGTTTTTAAAAAACGAAAAACGATTCGTTTGAAAAAAACAGTTCGTTTGAAAAAAACGAAAAACGATTCGTTTGAAAAAAACAGTTCGTTTTTAAAAAACGAGAAACGACTCGTTTGAAAAAAACAGTTCGTTTGAAAAAAACGAAAAACGATTCGTTTGAAAAAAACAGTTCGTTTTTAAAAAACGAAAAACGATTCGTTTGAAAAAAACAGTTCGTTTGAAAAAAACGAAAAACGATTCGTTTGAAAAAAACAGTTCGTTTTTAAAAAACGAAAAACGACTCGTTTGAAAAAACAGTTCGTTTTAAAAAAACGATTCGTTTGAGAAAAACGAAAAACGATCAGTTTTAGAAAAACGATTGGTTTTATAAAAACTATTCGTTTTAGAAAAACTGTTGGTTTGAGAAGAATGGTTCGTTTTAGAAAAACGATTGGCTTTAGAAGAGATATTCGTTGTAGAATAGTTAGAATAATTGGTTTTCGAAAAACTATTCGCTGTAGAAATACGGTTGGTTTTAGAAATGCTGTTCGTTCTAGAAAAAAAAGTTCGTTTTAGAAAAACTGTTTGTCGCTATTTGGAAAAACTGTTCGTTCGTTTTTTGCAGCCAAACGTTTTTTTCAAACTGTTTGGCGTTTTTGAGCCCATCACTAACCGTAACATACCTTCCCCGATTTCGTAGAGCTGCTCACTTATATGTATATGCTGTACACTTAAATGCAAAAGTAGGTGACATCGTTTTAATATATGACAGGTATCTTTTACAAACCGATTGAAAGTAAATTATAAAACAAATAAGTAACTTTTGACGTTTCCATTGCGATATAAATTACCGTAATCATTCAAAAAACCGAACAGATATTACAAAGTTAAGCCAATCATTAGCCATGTCATCTACAATACTAGAACATTGAAAGGTGTCGTGGGAGTTAAAAAATGCTTGACTCATATTTAGCTTAAGCACCGACAATTTCAATACCTGAATACCCTTAAGGAATCGCAAACGAATATAAAATCAAATTCGAAACCACCAGCGCAACATTTACGCAAAATGCTTCTAATAAACTGATGTAGCTTTAAGCTATGCTCGGCTGTTTGACACGAACATTAAAATACTTCGTTAACATGTTAATTGACATTTAACATTTTCAAAGAGACCGATACATGGCGCCGTGCCGCCCTTGTCCTTATGTTCGCGCCGTAGACCACCACCGTTCTCTGTCTTGTTTACCGTTAAATTCAAAAATGATTTATATTTCGTTTGACTGGCATGGCTCGAGCAGAACCTGAATGAACCATATCACATTGGAAAATTCAGTGCACATCGTGTACCACGGCCTGGTTATTACATCAGAATTTATGCAAAATACGTATCTCAGGTGATTCAATTAAGATACAAGCTCATAACTCTCTTAGAAGTGTTTTAATTGAATCTCACGTTATTTCACACTGTTGCATTGTTGTCAGATGATACAAATTAATATTGGATTGTTTCGTAAGGAGAGATGAACAGTGACTTCAAAGGATTATATTCTAAAACGGAGAGGATGACTTTAAACAAGCGAATTGAGATTTTCTTTTAGCAAAAATCAGAACATAAGTTTTGGGGGCTCGGTTTTTTAAAGTAAAAAAAAAAACACTGATGTTTATTCATTTAACAATAATAAAATGATGTAGCTTATTTTTGAATATTCCTACTTCAAACCTAAACTTGTAAGATACTTATATTTCAAATTACAATTTGCTTGGTATTTACAATGTGGTTCGATGATTTCTAATTGCTAAAGTAAATTTGATAAACCTGTAACATTTTCGAACGAGTTTTTCTTCCAATTGCTATCATGTATATATTATCTAATTACTCTTTCTAAGCACTTCAATGCATTCAGTACAAGTTTAACTACACAAATATCTTTTTCATATTTAAGTAAAGAGCGTAAACATATCACACAAAAATATTAATGTCAATATGAAGACCTAAATGAATAACTAACGTCAGACTTTCTAACAATATTTTGACCGCTCACATTCATATAGGTGTCCATAACGCGAAGCAGTTGCAATGCCTACAATAACCATGTTCGTATATCCTGAAATATACTTTTATATTGCAGGCATTTTGTTTTCGTCCGATTTTTATTTGTTGTGTTTGTACATATATGATACTTTTATTTATTTTTTATTTTCGTTGATGTATCCCTTAGGGCTGTTAATTTATTTCGCAAAATGATTTCTATAAAATGCCACCAGGGTCTCAGTTAAATAAAAGCAAACTGCGCCAGTGATTCTTTTTGTGCTGTTTGATTCCCGTATGAATTTTTAATTCATGAGAGGTAGTATAAATATATTTGTGTTCATAGATATTTTGGCACATACACGCGCACAGAAGTATTGACACGATAGCGATTGGTAACCAGTTTGAAATTTAAGCTGTTTCCGATGAGTTGCTTTGCTTAAATTGCATTTTGATTTCACAGTTTCTTCTTTTACTTTTCTTAATTTAATCTTCATTTTTGATTCGTTCAACACAGAATATGAGGGACAAACTATGAGAGATCGACTGCATTTGATGTATTTGTGATATTAGTGAACCTGATTATACTTTCTAGAATTACCTGCTGCAAACTACAAAAAAAAACTAGCTTCTGTCCTCTGCCTAAAAAAGTAAAACAAAGTCATGAATATTAGCACTCGTCCAACTTCCACAAGCAGGCATTCCCCGAGTTAGCTGAGCTTTAGTCGGGTGCCGAACTCAAATTCCGACCCATCCAAAATACAGTGCATGGACTCTCAATCCAAAGGAAATTTTGGAGATCACCAGGCACCTTCACCCTGATATTTGGACAGAAGATTGAAGCGTGTCTAAAATTGGTGAGCCTGTTGAAAATTGATGAGAGCCACTCTGCATTCTAAATGAAAAGGAGTCACTACTTTTAGAAGTGTGCAATTATATAGTATACTTGCACGAGCAGGTTTGAAAATTATACTTATCCGTGCAAGTATAATATATAGGAGTCAGGACTCTTAAGGATTCTGAGTCTACCGAAATCAACCTGAATCGAGAGGCTCTGACAGTGGATCAGGTATCTGAGTGAAAATCAGATGCGTAGCTCTCTCGGCTGATTCGGTTAGGGTCAAGATTATCTCTGACCTGAACAGCTCTGAAAACAGTGGTGGGGAGTGAAGTAGTCCTAGCGTCCAAGGAGAGCTTCGACTTAATCCTGATTGGTAATGTTTTTTTTCTATGATAATTGCCAAAGCTCAGCAGATTACCCTTTAAAGTGAGTGCTTAGCTATGGCGGTAAGGAGATGGGAGAAGCCGATATCAATTATTCCATTATTCTTTAAGTCCCAAATTTTTTTCGTATTTTATGAAGCGCTACTGCTATGCGCCTGGTCACCTCTAAAGCTATGATGTGGCATTTAATGAAGAGAGCGCTGGTATTATGCTCAGTAGCCGGCTTTTAAGACAACACAAGGCAAACAAATACAACCATGAGCACGGTGGAATACGAACCCACATGCATCGCTGCTTCGGACTGGAGCGTTAGCGAGCTAAGCTACCGGTCTCTCGAAAAATATTGAGAGCACTTCAAATTAACCTTCACGATTTTAAAACGGCAACAGCTGCCCTGCTTTACTATCTGTCTAGGAAGTTAAATAGCTATCAACAATCTAAGACCCTCGGCTGTAAACAACTTAGCTTGCAAATTGCGTGCCAGTAGATGCAGACGGATTACACTTGGTAGTCTAACTAGTATAGAAACCACGGGACTACATTCTTACCAAGAGTATAATTAATGCCTTTGTTCTTCACAAATTGAGTGATAACGATAATAGGGTTACTGCAACTGAAATCAATACCAGTTTGTTTCTGTGTGCCTCTTGTTTCAGATGCTGAGACTTATACTTATCATAAATGGTGTGAAGGTCGAGGTGAAGCATTCTTCAACTTCATTTTGGCCTTCAGCCTGTCTGTCGCGAAAGTGAACAACAAATTAACGTTCCTCCCTCATGTTCTAGAGTGTATCAGCGAGTCACATACACTTCTCCTAAAATAATGCAGGTGTATGCGTTCTCTGCTCACAGGTACATTTGATTTAATATGGGTGAGTGAAACTCAACTGAATAGTTTATGTTTATTAATACGAAAAAATAAACTGGATTATTTTCCGATCCGTGGTCTGATAGTCGCTGGAACTTTCTGTGGGTACATTGATTGCTGTCAAGATCTGGGTCAAGTGGTTAGCACTCTTGCAAGCTCCGTTAGCCCTGTAGCAAGGGAAGCGTGCAACCCACCCAAAATCCAAACTTACAACCCTACAGAGCGAGTGCGGGTAAGTGTTCAGAGAATCAAAAATATCTAATGATGGGCCACAGAATGAAACAATACTGAAGGTTTTTTAACCGTTTGAGGGAAAACATGGTCAATAGCTGTAGTGCTTGTCTTAATTGAGTGCGGAGAAGTCAATTTTATTTTATGTTATTAAATGTTTTAATTTACTTATTTACAACAACAAAATTAGCTATGTTATTTACGTGCGTCAGTAAAGTCGAGTCCTCTATTTCGTCAGTCTGTGACTGGACAGTCAGTTGTTCATAGCTTTCGAAATATGCTGGGATTTTTCAAAACAAAATTTGAAGAGCGTGCTATTGGTGCTTGGGGCTCAAATGGTTAAGTTCGTCGCACACAAGGTTAACAAAACCTGGTGGAGAGCCTTCTGTGGCAAAAAAGACATCAGTGAGTCAAATTGTCTTCGTACGGTCTTAAGCTCAGCACAGAACGCAGTCAAGCCCGTTAAGAGCCCTGACGGCAGCTGGTCTGATTCAAACACTGATATATTGGCTCTCCTTATGGACACAAATTATTCGGATAATCATAGTCCACCAAGATTCGTTAGGAAGAAAACCATCAGCTTTTCGCTGCCTCTAAGGATCTTAAACATAAAATAGTCGTGGTCCATAAACTTCATCGAGTCTTTTCGAAATTCAGGCCTTGATGGCATTTATCTTTAAAATGCAATGCACCCGTCAGCTGCCTGGAAAAAAGGTTGTGCTCATTCCTAAAGCAGGGAAAATTTTGGACGTTAAATCTGAACTCTTAGCTCTGTTTTACTAAAAATCGTCAAATCTCTCTCTCCTAAAAAGTTTACGCTTGCCACTTTTCTAGCCACTTTAGGGGAGCTTTTTAACTAGATTAGATTAGTTGCCGCAAGGTTGTTGCTTATGCGAACAAAGTAGCCATCAAAAAAATATCAAAATAATATATATCAGTGTCAAAATAATATCTATCTGTGCTTCTGGAGAGTTTGAATCATTCTTTTGATATATTTAAAATGGTGCAAGAGTAAAACGGGGCTAGTACTATTTACAAGAAAATAAAAATTTTCTCGTTTTTACTCACCGAAATTGAACTAAATTTCTATTGGCCTGAGACAAAGGGTATTATTTTTAACTCGAAGCAACTATGGAATTATAACAGAGCAGATAGAGCATGGAATACTTTCGGTAGACTTTACTGCTGCAAAGCAGATTATAATGTAAAATTCTAGTGTGTCAGACCACTAGAAACACTAATGCTCGAAGAAACATGGAGGAATTGTCCAGAGTTTGAGTGTATATTTTACTACACGTGCTCTTTGACACGGTGACATCATCGATGATGACTTCATTGAAAGGTACAGGGATAGAAAGATGTTTGGGGCTGCTATCCGAAAAACTTCCAGAACTTGGAAAATTTAAATATTGGTTGTTTATTTTCATTGTAGATGTTTTCCATTATGAATATTTAATGATAGTTTTTGATTACTGAACTCTGAGCATACCAGTGCTATTAATAGAGCGAATTAGTTAATAAAATAGTAGCGTCAATCGTATTAGTTTGGATAGGTAAGACCTTGTTAATATTTAGCATTAAATTTGATTGAACAACATTTAAAGTATTATAATTAATGTATAAACGCGTAGAATTCTTGTCTATAACATCCTGCAACACAAAAAAGTTTAGCCCCTAGATCAAACATATTCCAAAGTATTCCATTCATATCTATGAACTATCTTATCTATATCAACTACAATATTCCCAGCTCTTAGTCATCGGGATACAAATAGGGTTTTGGCACTGAACATTAGTTTGACAAACCTCTCATTGATATAAAAATATGGGTTGGCCCAATATAATTCAAAGCTCATCTCAGTTCTCCAAGTATTTATTCCATGCTAACAACAGTCTGATTCTTTAAAATTTGGCAGGGCTTTTATTTAATACTCATTCATTGAAAAAGGAAATTTCGATTTCCTTGCAAACATCACACTTAATATAAAAAACTCTAGCGCACCTGAACCGATAAGAATACTAATGTTCGAAGAACAGTAGAAGAATCGTGCAGCCTTTGAGTGCATATTCCACCACATGAGATGCTTATTACGGCCAAACTGTTTCAAACGCCACGTTTTACTTTGGTCTCAAGAATGCATTATAACTTATATGGTGGAAGGTTTCAGATATTACCACTGGCATGAATTTCATCGTTTATGAGAGCAAAACACGGGTTAATTATATTCGTCATCAATTGCTTATTTCACATAACTTCAAAAGCAGCATCTCATATAACATCAATGAAGAAAATGCTCAGTGCCTGCAGCACTGTAACTGAAGTTGGTGTTTGGGGATGCGATCCGAAAAATTTGCAGAACTTTGGGAATTGAAACATTGGTTATTTATTTTCATTGTAAATGTTTCCGGTATGAATACTAACTGAAAGCATTTATTGATACAAAAGTAGCACAACCGACTCGTGCTGGCCACCTTTTCCCAGTATCAAACCCAAGAATATATCACATCTGCTTCACGTTGATATATTACATTCGAAGTTATAGGAGTATAAAGACCAAAATCAACAATAGCTGGCAATCCTATCGTGGCTTTTCTACCAAATTTGTTCCATTAATTGTATGAAATTCATATTGATTTCATAACTCCACTGGAAGTTATAGGGCAAAAAGTTTTATTTTCCTGAGCGAATTTTCAAAACCAAAGACACAAAAATTACCATAGCTGGCAGCACCGATCGAATTTTTCAAACAAAAGTTCTGCCAAACACGGCTTAGAGTAAGGTTCAGTTTCATGAAAATCTGGTAACTTATTCACATTTCATAGGAATAAAAGCAGTTTTTTTTCTTTGCTATTTTTCAAGATGGCACCACTGGCACAGAGTTGCCCACAATTCAAAATCGCTTCTATTAGACCTGGTCCTACTTAAGTCCAATGCATTCTGTAAATTTCAGTTGTATCTGATTATTGGCTCGTGAGTTCCCGTGAACAGAAGTTTTTGATGCTAAAAATACAGGTTAACTGTGAAAGCGTTACCGTTCTTGTCCGACATGAAATTTCCAAAGTTTTACTTTAAACATGTAGATAAAGCATAAGATTTGTATACAGATTGGTTTTATTGTAGGAAACGGACATGTTTTAAGGATATTCGATGGTTTGAATGTTTTCACTTTCAAATTTTTATTTTTTCAAATTTAAGACACCAAAATTATCATAGCTGGCAGCTCCAACCGAATTTTTCGACCGAATTTCTACCAAATGCGGTTAAAAATAAGGTTCAGGTACTGTCTGAATCTCGTCAAAATCGAACGATTGAATCAGAATTTATAGGGCTAAAAACAGTTATTTTTTTTAGTTATTTTTCAAGATGGCACCACTGGCACAGAATCGCCCGCATTTCAAAATCACTTCTATCAGATCTGGTCCTATTTAAGAACAATACATTCTGTAAATTTCAATTAATTCTGCTTATCGAATCGTGAGTTTCCGTGAACAGAAATTTTTGATGCTAATAACATAGGTAAATTGGGCAAGGGTTCCCAGGCGTGCCCGTTGTACCATATCAAATTTTTGACTTTGGCTATGTAAACAAAGCACAAGATTTACATATGAGTGGCTTTTTTTGAAAAAAACGGCATTTTTTCAAGAGAGACGATGATTTGGAGGTTTTCACTTTCAGTGCCTGCCCTAGCTACAGGATTATCAGCACGCTCATGTGCTTATTCACAACTAAATAATACCAATATGTCCTGAAAATTTCGTAATGATTGAACAGCTCTGTCAAAAGTTATCGCAACTCAAAAATTTTCAAATTTTCCCGTTCTCTTTTTAGGCACCTAGCGCACACATATGGTTAAAAAATTCCAAAACAGTATCCGATTCGCATTTAAAACAAGTTCGAAATGTATTTCGTCAACTTTATTTTTGCAAAAATTATTTGTGTACGGAATAATAGGAATATTAAAAATATCACTAAAGTGGCCGCCGGCGCCAAAGGGTTAACAATAACTGACATTTAATGAGACTTAGACCTATTCTGCATATACATCAATGTATCCTGAAAGTTTTAGCTCAATCGGATGGCGCGTTTCTGAGATTATCTCACTGAAATTTTTTGATTATATATATATATATATATATATATATATATATATATATATATATATATATATATATATATATATATATATATATATATATATATATATATATATATATATATATATATATATATATATATATATATATATATATATATATATATATATATATATATATATATATATATATATATATATATATATATATATATATATATATATATATATATATATATGGAAGTATGAATTTTTGGCCGAATCGATTTTATTACTAATGTGCTTCGAACATTAGTTAAAAGATACCAATAGTAATTCCAACTGGCTAAAAAATGTATGATTCCAATATCTACAAATAGGTTTTATATTTTATATGCAAATATATTTTTATTTGAAAGTAAAATGCAGAAATGAATATAATGTAGGTTGACTGGAACTAATACTACTCCCGGCGGACTATGAAAGGGCCGTTAAACCTTTTGGCAAAAAAGCTTTTGTTCTCCGTTTTATTGTCACTAGCTATTTGTACGCTAGTGTCTGGATACCATGAATATGAATGCAGAGCCAATGAAATTTATGGTTTTTATGATGCGAATGGCAGAAAAACCACTTCAATACAGCTTTGTACTTGTAATGAAATATTCTATACCGAAAATAACATGTAATTATATTTAAAAATATACTTTTTTCTGCAAAATCGATTGTTACCTATTTAATTCATATGAATAGTTTGCTTTTAGTTTGCTTTAATACTTTTTTCAATTTCAATGCCCTGTAGCCATGAACAAGCAACGAAACGTGGCAGCGATTTGCCGGAAATGATTGACTGAAACAAAATGTACATCACGAAAGCGATTCAGTACGTTGCTAACCGTTGCTCTAACGCATTTGACCGGTTTTCTTGCTTTTGCAGCGAAACAGCTTGCCATTGACTTTTTAACCGATAAGAGGAATCACTTGAAAGCCTCCACATTAAAACTCGAAAAATATTTACTCAAAGGTTCGATGCATATTTGCAAAGACTCGTTCTTTATTTAGTCCAGTTAATCGAAAGGATCTTTACCGGCCGCTCTCTATGATACTGAAGTCTCCGATGAAAGCTGCTTGGAGTTCAGCTTCGATACATGTCGAACTGGTCGAGGACAGTATAGTTTACAATGAAACTGACTATTTCGAATTATTCCCGAGGGCAATATATGTAGCTTGAACCATAATAGGTACATCTATGGTCTTACGTACCATTCACTCACCCAAACTGTAAAAGACTCACGTCATTGGTCCTGTCTCAAAAGGGAAATGAGGGAAAAGTTTTTCATTTTGCCTATTGAATGTTAAACATTTGGCGAAGAGTTCAATTGGACTTTACTTTCCTTGTGTGTATGCAACTGTGTCCGTCCATTGATACGTAACGAGCAAAAGTATCCTCTGAAGCCCATATCTGAAAATGAATTCCGATATCGCCGCAGGCCAATCTAAATTACAATTGAAAGTTAAATGTTATTGGTAACTTTGCCGAATTTAATGTAGGAATGAATGAGTATTTGCATAAACCCCAAGTGACTACAATAAAGATTGTCGAGGTGTGCATGTTCTGTTTGAGAGGTTTCTTGATTTGAAATGAACCTGATGAATGCACTACGTTACCTTTTGAGTCCTATTGACGCTTCTGTGTAAAGGCTACTTAATTCTTCTGAGAAATTTTGGGAAGCGAAGAAGGAGCTGCCAAATTTGCATGAATTGTTGCAAGAGCACAAAACTTATATTGTTCAGTTGCTGAGAGAATTGTTGCTCTTTTATGTATGCTGTTTTACTTTCTTCGTGACTTTTAAATGCATAGACTCTCAGAGCTTCTTGAATTCATTTGATTTTTTAACATAAATTTTTAAAAAACACGCTTAAATTCAAAACTTAATCACACCAACGCTGTAGGAAATACTAGTGTTTGGTCCTTTGCTGGGTGAGTTGGTATGATTTTTGGCAGTTATAGACATTGAAGTATATTGCTAAAAAGAAATCCTTCGAGGGGCAACGAGAAAATAAGAAAGAAAAAGTCACTGAGGTGCTATAGAATACTAGATGAAAAATTTAAATATGAAAGCCACAGACTGCAATTTTATGGTTTATCAGCTAGTGCTGAGTATACGAAACAGCAAAATTTTACAGACACATTTGCATATTGGACTGATCTGCTCCATGTACAAAAACTCCAGTGCATCAGAACCGCTAGAAAACTAATTTTCGAAGAAATTGTCTTTGAGTGACAAAAAAATGTGGAAAGACGTAATACACTTTTTTGTAGAATCATATCAACCATTCCTTATCTCAAGCAACAAAACTCAACAACAACACAAATGTTGAAAATGTTCAGTGCTGGCAACACTTTCCCAACGAAGCAGCAAAAAAGTTTACCATAACAAGCTCATACTTAAATCAACTTATCCTTTGAATTTCGTTCTCATCGGAGGATTTCATCGAAAGTTTCAGCGGTTAAACGTTGTTTGAGGCCACCATCCGAAAAATGTTCAAAACTAGGAAAATTTAAAAATTGGTTTGTTATTTTTATCGCAAATGCTTTGCATATGAGTATTGAATTTCAAGCATCTGTTGGTGCAATATTTACGAAAATGGCTAATGCTGGTTACGCTGTGTCAGCAGCAGAGCAAAATATATACCAAATCTGCTTCACGTTAAGTTAAACCCAACCAGTAAATTTCGTTTCGATTGAATCACTGCGCTGGATGTTATACGAGTGAAAAAATTTTTAGGATTATCACCCTTAAAACTATTCAAATTTTTAAAGCGTTAATATTTGCTGCTAATTTTCATTGCAGGATTATTCCCATTTGCAAATCTAATGACATAATCGCTCAGTAAAGAAATTCCACAAAATTACAAAAATGGTCATAGGTGGTAGCTGTTTTATGGTTTTTGTACGAAACTCCTACGACATTTATTTCACATTAAGGTCCATTTACTGCATGAACTTCGTTTTGATTTCTGCACTGGACCGGAAGTTATAGGGAAAAAAGCTTTATTTTGTTGAGCAAATTTGCAAGATTTAGGAGACAAAAATCACCATAGCTGGCAACTCTATTCTAATTTTTCAGTCAAAATTTCACCAAATGTTACATATAGTAAGATCCAAGTACTGTTTGAATTTTGTTAAAATCTGATGGCTGAATCGGAAGTTATAGGCCAAAAAGCTGTTTTTTTCCTCAGTGATTTTTCAAGATGGTACCACTGCCACAAAATTGCCCGCATTTCTACCAGACCTGGTCCTGGCTAATACCAACATGTCCTGTGAATTTCATTATGATCGGATAATCCGGTCGTCAGTTCTCGTGAAAAGAACTTTCGAGTGCTGAAAATAGAGGTAATTTGGTGATGGGTTTCCGTTCTTGTGCAAATCGGAATTTTCAAAGTTTTAATTTGGCATGATGGAAAAAGGTTTAAA
Source organism: Nemotelus nigrinus (assembly GCA_947369275.1). Classification (NCBI taxonomy): domain Eukaryota; kingdom Metazoa; phylum Arthropoda; class Insecta; order Diptera; family Stratiomyidae; genus Nemotelus; species Nemotelus nigrinus. The sequence goes on from OX376372.1 coordinate 164,879,275, forward strand.
TTTATCAATGATTTGAATCTTTTGTCAAAGATCAAAAATTTTTGAGGAGGGTCAATGATTTGAAGGATTTTTTTTCAGGAACCTGCCGTAGCTACAGGGTTACCTGCACTATCTTGACAATTCATGTGTGTTTAATCTTAGCCAACGTCAATACGCTCTACGAATTTCACGGTGATCCAATGTTTTTGTCAGAAGTAATGACAAATCAAAATTTGAAAAAAAAATCCTTGCCTACTTTTAGGCGTTTAACACCCACACACGGCTCAAAAATTTCAAATCTTTATCTTAGACAAGCTTAGAAAATAATTGATTTTCATTCTCAATACTTTTTTAACAAAAATTTACACTGCTTGGAAATATAGGAGTACCTCAAAATTCACTAAAACGCTCGCCGCCGCCAAAAGGTTTAAGATATCTGATTTTGACCTACTTACTATATATATCTACGTTCTCCGAAAATTTCAGTTTAATCGAATCGGCCACTCCAGAGATTATCTCGGAAAATCATTTTGCTGATATATATATATATATATATATATATATATATATATATATATATATATATATATATATATATATATATATATATATATATATATATATATATGTATATATATATATATATATATATATATATATATATATATATATATATATATATATATATATATATATATATATATATATATATATATATATATATATGTATATATATATATATATATATATATATATATATATATATATATATATATATATATATATATATATATATATATATATATATATATATATATATATATATATATATATATATATATATATATATATATATATATATAAAGAAATATGAATTTTACGGCGAAACGAGTTTAATACTAATGTTCTTCGAACATTAGTAAAAATTGCAACACTACAGAAGAGAGCAATCATAGAGCATTAAGCTGCTATGTACCGCACACCGAGCTTTGAATTAAGCTAGCCCCGAATGAGTATCATAATTTGATGACGAGTAATGTGAGTCATAGAGTTTATCACACTAAACTTTACTTATTGATTGTAAATTTGTGAATTCAGCTTTCTACTAGCTTCAACTGCTAGACCCAAAGAGGGTTAGGCTAGGTATAACTAGCTAACAAAAGGTCTAACATAGACCTATTTAGCAGTAGTGATAACAGATAAAAAACCTGGAGATAAAAAAAAGATTCAGTACAAGTGGCCATGGAAGACTCCAGACCTTTTTGTAAACTGAAGGATGTCCTCCAGCCTCTGTTTTACATAGTGCAGGAAATCTACCAGCCAAGGCACGCCGAAGCAACACTGTAGGATTTTTCCTAGTGCCAGACAGTGATGGTGATTTTTTTTCTAAAACTCCCGGGCTTTGACACATCCTCCAGGCATCGCTTATTAAGAGCCGTAGTTTCATGGCTAGTGGTGCTATAAAACAGTGGCCAGTATGTCACAATAAATATTCATGCGATAGTGTACCACGAACCTTGGGCCCTCGATGAGGCCAAGAATGTAAATTCCGGGCGGCCTTCGCTCACGGAGAAAGGGGTGGGTAGGCGCCACTCGCTTCTTTACCGAAATTTACCGCACACCTGCCGTCCCGAAGCGAGAAGGTGACGACAGATTCCTTGATAGCCCAGTGGAAACAAAAAGGTCGAATTATACGAATTCCTCGCGATCACGCGAAGAAAAACCGGAGTTCCGCGATTGTGCCACAAATCTAGCTCACTGAATCTTTTCTTGTCCAATTCACTTTTATTCAACTTCGCTTATCTACTAACAAACACGTTTGAGCCGTTCTACCACTGGCTGGTAGGATGTTTTACATTGACACCTTACTTTTGTTACTCTCTACTCCCTACCGCGATACTCTAACATTTCTTCATCAATTCGACTAATCGGACACAATCAACTCAACATATACCTCGATATATAAGATTTTCTTAAACTAACTAACCTGACTCTATCGTTTCGTCGCTGACGATTCTCGAGCTGGTTCGTAACATCCCGCGCTGGGGCCCTTTCGTTTGATGTCCAGTTATCCTCACGTACCGCGTACCACCAATTACAATTCCGTCCAAAGGAAGAAAACTACGCTTCCTTAATTCAGTTTCAGTTGTCGCAGATCTATCTCGATGCTCTTGCTTAATTCTTCGCCAGTTTCAGTTGTCGCAGATCTATCTCGATGCTCTTGCTTAATTCTTCGCCAGTGTCAGTTGTCGCAGATCTATCTCGATGCTCTTGCTTAATTCTTCGCCAGTTTCAGTTGTCGCAGATCTATCTCGATGCTCTTGCTTAATTCTTCGCCAGTCTCCAGTCTCAATCCAATCACCAAAGTGTACCGGGAATAATAAATGTTAGAATTGTCTCCGCACAAACCACACCATCCGACTCCTTACCAGTCTCAAACCAAAAAGAAGCTCTTCACAGAGTTTTCGCCCAAAACTCAACTATTTCCCGCTAAAGCGGCTTTTCCTCGACCGTTGGGGGTATCGACATTTGGCTTTATCTGATTTGAAAATTCGCACTTTCCAATTCCAATTCAATTCACATGTAATGTTTTGGTATCATTATCGTTCCGACTTTTTAGTACTATTTTCCACTGATCTGTCATCTGACGTTCCAACCGGTGACATTCTGGAATCCGAATTGTCAACACTTCAACTGCATGACGCCAGCATGAAATATCATCAAATCGCTGAAGTTGCGATGAAACCAACATACTATCCGAGTCGTTCGGGGAAACTTTATTTCTCAGGTGAGTACAATGTTTATTCCTGTGTGTGCATCGATCAGAAGTGACGCGCGTACGCCTTTCATTTCGTCATTTTTTCCGCCGGTAGTGTGTGTGCTTTCCGCGACTGATTGCACTATTTTTCCGATTGGTTCACCGTCGATCAATCATTCCGTGTTGTTCTGGATATCTCTTAAACTAATCTCCGTGGCATCTTTTGAATCTCGTCTTAGTTTGAGTAGTGCATACACTGCTTGATCTATCTGGGTCAAATGTTGGCCCAGGTCAGGAGCCGCCAGCCCGGGCAAACAAAATTGTGCGATGCCCTGCGTTTTCATGCGTCGAAATTACATTTTCACTTTAGATTTGCAACTAACTATGGGTCGTTTACTCCCGTCTTAGTTCGGCTGCGATTGTATACATTTGAGTTGTCTCAATTGATTCGACTTCAGTTATCTCGGGTGTTTTGAGGCGTCATTGACCTGTCGCTTAGCTGCCTGCGGATTTCGCGTCCTGAGCTACTGCCCTAGCCCTTAAGTTAATAATTAGACCCGGTGAGCTGCTTCTTGGCACTTAACTACCCTCTACCATCCTTTCCTGCGAAGATTGGTAGAGGGTATTTAATTTTTTTTTCTTACACTTGAAGTTCGGGCGTTCTACATTCGACCGTGACACCCCCCTCTCCTCAGAGAATTCCCTGGGAATTCTCGATGCTTTTTCTCTAAGGCACCGCGCGAAATTACATTCTGACTCGGAGTTTCTTTATATTTCGGTACGCTTTAGTTTCTCGTAAAATTATTTCCGGTCGTTGACATTGCTTATTTGAATTCTGAATTACACATTCACGCCACGAATCACAGACATACCTTATCATGCATGCTTATGTGTCTCAACTAATAGCTCTAACGGGTGTTGGTATCTGTGCCCTCAATATTTCAATATTCTAATACGACCTGAACTCGATTTTAGGATAAAAACCGAGTGAAATTAAGGAAGAAAAAAAAACAAAGATAAAAATTGAGACGCGCAAAAACAAGACGAAAAAGGAGAAAAGAAAAAGAAAAGATAACCATCAAATCTACTCAACAGAAGCACGGAAGTCACGCCCCAAATTATGGTATATTATTTCACTTTTTTTTATCCCTATAATAGCTCATACGACTAACTCCTCAAAATTTAACTATTAACTAATACTAGGCTTACTTCTACTAACCCTTCACCAAATATTTTTTTTTCTTTTTTTTTACAACACTTAATCGACCCTTCACGGAAGTTACCTAATTTAATTTAATTTAATAATAGCTTTATTATATTGATCGAACGGATTTAGAAATATTTACAGTGTTTGAGATAAATCTAGAGTTTAGACAATGTCTTTACAGCTAAGTTACTAATAGTTGTGAATTTAGAAATGATTAATTGTACATAGAAATACAAGTTATTTCAGATCAGGCAAAATTAGCTTAAAACCTGCTAGAAAACTTAAAACTAAACTTAAGATAGTTTATACATCTACGGATTACAAACTAGGATAAGGAAATGTATTGGAGAATACACTACCTTACGCACGATTCAAGGATGCAATTAGTGGGTTAGACGAACGTGCACATTTATCAAGGAACTTTTGTTGCAGAGTAAGAGCTCTAGACTTGATTTTATTGACTTTTGCCAACTTGTGCAGGCGAGTGGTGGAGAAGTAGTAGGGTTTGTTCAATATGATTTTGAGGCATTTATTTTGGAGTATTTGAAGCTGGTTAACATGAGAAGCTGCACAGCTAATCCATATTGGGCAACCGTATAGGATAATAGGCTGCATCGCGGATTTGTATATTAGCAGTTTATTGTGTAGTGACAGCTTAGACTTCCTGTTGATAAGTGGGTATAAGGAGCGTAAGCTTTTCAATATTTTAGATTTGATGCCTTCAGTGTGCGAATGGAACGTTAATTTTGAGTCTAGATGAATTCCAAGGTATTTAATGTCTTTTGACCAATTAACAATTGATCCAAGAACATTTATTTGCGGATTCGGTAGGTTTTTTCGTGCACGTTTTTTTGTGAAGAAAATTGCTTGAGTTTTATTTGAGTTTATTTTAATCTTCCACCTTTTACAAAATTGATCTAAGAGAGATAACTGCTCCTGGAGAATGTTAATTATCAACCCTGGGTCAGCTTCGCTGGCGAAGATTGCAGTGTCGTCAGCATACATAGCAAAGTTGCAACGTGGCGATTTTTCGAGGTCAGACATGAAGACATTGTACAGAGTGGGACTAAGGACTGAGCCTTGGGGAACTCCGGCAGGTAAACCACATTTTTTTGATAGGCTAAGTGTCTTTACATTAAAAGTGCGCGAGTCTAAAAAGGAATGGACAATTCTGCACAAGTAGGTGGGCAGGGAGCATTTAATAAGTTTGAAAACTAGGCCGTCATGCCATACTGTGTCAAAGGCTTTTTCAATATCAAGCGCTATGAGACCAGTTGAGCGTTTTGATATGAAATTATCATTAATGTGGTGAACAACTCTGAGTAGCTGATGAGTGGTGGACATACCAGGTTGAAAGCCGAATTGAAAATCCGGAATAGTGGAGGTAGCTTCGAGTTCTTTTCGAATACGGGAAAGGATAACTTTTTCGAAAAGTTTACTAAAAGAAGGAAGTAAGCTGATAGGGCGGTAGCTACTGGGGAGTCTAGGATTTTTACCTGGTTTTAAAATTGAAATGACGATTGCGTTTTTCCACGCAGAAGGAAAGTATCCTAGCTTTAAGCAGCAGTTAAAAATAAATGTAGCTAAAATTATAGCCTTCCTAGGAAGGTTTTTAAAAAGGACGTTCGGCAAGCCGTCATAACCAGGCGCGGATTTCAATTTCAAGCTTTTGAGATGGGATCTTGTTTCTGCAGGAGAGCAAAAATCACTAGGTTGGAAATGGGTTCTGGCTTCTAATAGTTTGGCGATTTCAAGGTCTACTTGGAGATTGGTGTCGGGGTCACTGCAGAGAAGTGTAAGCTTGTGTGAGCTTAGAAAGGAGTCAGCAAGTGCATCAGCTTTTTCTCTTTGAGTGTATGCGACATCGCCATTAGGAAGGAGCAACGGAGGAAGCAAACGTTTTTTGTTCTTCAGTAGCTTGAGCAATTTCCAGAGACGATTTGACCCAGGTTCCTGTGCGCATAGTAAGTCATTCCACCGTTTATTACGAAGTTCAAGAAATGTTTTACGTATTTGGATATTCAGAGTGTTTAGGTGGGCTTTTAATTGGGGACAACGAGATCTTTGCCACTGCCTACGAGTGTCATTGCGGTGTTTAATTAAAGCAGCAGTGGCGTTGTCTATATGAAAATTGGAGATCACTCGCTTTGAAGTGGGGGTGGAGTTGTTTCGGGCTAATGTGAGCTTATTAGAGAAAGTAGAGATTAGACTGTCAATTTGGGAGACGTTTACAATTTTCGAGAGGTCATAATCGTTAAGGTTAATATCATCTTCCAAGAATCTACGATAAGCAACCCAAGAGGTTTTATTGTAATTGAAACAGGAAAACGTCGAAAGTTTTAAGTGTTTGTAGATGTCAAATCGAACCGGCAGGTGAATAGAGGATAGTTCGTTAATCACCGAGGGCTGCGACAAGGGAACATTGCTGTTGGTTATAATAAGATCAAGAGTTGAGGGATTTCCTCTTGGAGGGAAGCAGGTTGGACCATCGGGGGTATGTATAAAAGTGTTTTTCTCTAATGAAAGCTCAAATAAGATTTTTCCTACTTTGTTAGCATTCAAACAGTTCCAATGCCGGTGTCGGGCATTTAGGTCACCACCGATAATGTAGTTTGTTTTCAGGGAAAAGAGCAATTTTAGATCGTTATGGAACTGCTTTGTCTTGTGGGAATTCAATTTAGTGCCACTGAAGTAAACTGAAATAGCAGTGATGTTGATTTCTTCAATGTACACTGCTACCGTTTCAATAATTTGGGTGGGTAGATTATATAATCGTTGAAATTTTATGCCTTTTTTAAGAAATAGTGCTACACCACCACCAATTGCATCCTTTCTGTCGTTTCTAATTATATGATAGTTAGAATTATTCAGTACGTCGTCTTCTCTAAGCCAAGATTCGCTGAGAAAGAGAATATCGATATTCTTTTCATCAAGGAAAGCAAAAGTTTCGATCGATTTGTTTCGAATGCTTTGAGCGTTCCATGTAAGACATTGAATTTTATGTTTATTTATAAACAAATTTGGTCGCTAGTTCTACAATCACATTAAATTGATCGGTGCGCGTTTTACACAAAGTGAGACGTGTAATGAGTTCTCGAGACAAGTTAAGTAACTCAGTTGCGGAAAATAGGTCTCCAGAGCTTGGAGAAGACGATGCACCAGTAACATTGTGTAGGCTAAGAGTAGTACTGTTGTTGTTATTGATAATGGGAGCATTTCGGGCGATTGCACTGTAAGCTTTATCTGTCTCAGGATAATTGTATTGATTACCAATACGACTGCCCCTGGAAGGTAACGACGGAAAATTGGCACAGTCAAGAGCAGGCGGCTGTCGAGAAGATGTTGGATTAGAGTAGCTTTGAATAGTATTTGGGCGGCGGGAAGAAGCAATTTTACGTATTTTCAAAAATTCTTCACGTTTCGGGCAAAGCACGTGATTGCTCAAATGTGGGCCACCACAGTTGGCACAGGCTATTTCCGATGTGTTTTTGGCAGGACATTTTGATTTGTCATGGTCTTTGCCGCAAATTAGACATTTCGTCGGAAGATAACAGAACGATGTTCCGTGTCCCCATCCTTGGCAGTTCCGGCACTGAGTAGGATGCTGTGCTTTTCGTTGTTGAACGCTCCACTTTACTCTGACGTGACTTACGGAATCAATTTTCTTGAGATCAGATAACTTGATTGTTCCACGCGAGAAGTACAGTAAGTACAGAGTTTGATCGCTATAACGTCGGGATTCTGCCGCTGGGGAGATTTTCTTAATTTCTTCACATTTTAGATTGTGCTCTTCGGCTAAGAGTTTTTTCAGCTCAGAGCATTCGATATTGTGCAAACCACTTAAAATGAATTTGAGTGGTTTTTGGTCTGCACGTGCGTACGTATAAAATCGCACTTAGGTTTTTACCATATGTTCATGTATTTTGTTGAAGCACTCTAGGTTGGTGAGCAGTAACTTTATACCCACACTGGAATACTGGAGATTGTAAGCGGAGATGTTGAGGCTATTTAACATAGCTACGATCGACTGACGGTCGAGGTTGGGAAGAATGAGGGGAGGAATTTTAATCTTCCTGGGAGGCTGAGTGATGTTTTCATTACGGGCGACTTCACCATCATCGTCAGCGATGTTCGACAGCAGATGAAATGGGTTTGGGTTTTCCATGGCAGCAATGAGTGAGTCGGTATGGGCCTTTGGGAGCCTTAGCCGGTCTCGTAACAGAAGGTCGGTGGGAGATTCCTCCCGTTTGCGTTTCGAACCACTAGCAACGGAACTAATTATCACTGCACTTTAGCAACACGAATGAAATCACAATGATAAATGAGATCCTAGTTAAGAACAGTCAAACTCGACCACGAGGTCAAAAACAGGTTATAGACAGAATTGATGCGCGGTTGTAAAGAGCGATCCGTCCACTCCGAACTCTCGCACGGGGAAGTTACCTAATAATATTAATTCTACTCGCTGTAGCCTACCGATATTGTAAAACTAACTCCCACCACCTTTCTTTTTACAATATTTACTGCGTCAGCATCCCACCACCACAGAGACTTACTACTAATCTTACAAAAAAAATATCTCTAAATTCAAATCCCGCCACCAAATAAACGGTATTGTTTTCATATTCCTAATAAACCTTATACTATTGTATCATAAAACTACCCTATATATACGTATCCCTATACCTAATTCTAAAGTAAGATAAACTGATTCTTTTTAGGATGTCTACCTCTGCCCCGGCCACGGAACATCAAGATAACCGAACGAAAAAAACTAAAAAAACCTAAAAGGAAGGAAAAAGGAGGAAAAATAAAATATGAGCGGATACGAACTCATCCCCCAAATGAAGGTATTATTATTTTCTGTTTACCGATAACGATAAAACATCTCTTTATACATATATCTAACCCCAATCCGACCTTATGCCAAATCTAACACTGATCATCACATATTCTGGCCGCTGCCCCTCCTATCGGGACCACTTATCCTTCGCTCTTCTACCCCTGCTTTACTGTCAGAATCGCCGGCTCCCTGGCGTATTTATCTGTCACTATATGCATCCTAACTATTTAAAATCCCACCACCAACATAACCCTCTTATCTGTTATTTCAACCACCCAGAAACCTTGCTACTACGCTGACTCTCACTAAATCCACCCAGGTTAAACCTTCTTGATATCAGCTAGCCAAAAACCCCGCAGCTCACTTTTTCCCACGTTGGATGTCTCCTTCCTCCGGTTCTCCTCCAAAGAACGGCTTAAGGTCCTTCGCGTGCCAATTACCTACCCCCTTTCCCTTCATATCGGACAGTTCGAAAGTCCATGCCGATGTTTTCGCCTTTACGATAAAAGGCCCAACGAACGCCGGAGCTAGCTTGGCAGAAAATTTTTTGCTGGCATCGGACAGCACATAATTCCTTTTCCACACCTTGTCGCCTACCTGAAAGTCCACTGTTCGCCGGCGAAGATCGTATCGACGTTTACTTGTTGACGCAGCTCGCTGCATCCGGCGGACTACCTCTTCTCGGACTTCTGCCAACGCTCTTGCGTTCGACACGGGGGAGAAGTCTCTTCCAGACTCCACCGGAGGCTCCATTCCGTCCCGAAAAGTGACCATCTCCCTCCCAAAATTTATGAAATACGGTGAGAAACCCGTGACCTCGTGTTTATACGTACGTAAGGCGCAAGCTATCCTCGCCAGTTGCTGGTCCCACAAGCGGTGGTTTTCGGATGTGTAGCACCTGAGCATACACTTTATATCCTGGTTTCTTCTTTCCGCAGGATTGGCTTGAGGGTGATAGAGTGAGGTATAGCTCACCCTGGTTCCGTATTCTTCGACCGCTTTCTTAAACTGGTTGCCCCTGAACTGTACCCCATTGTCGCATACGATTACCCTAGGGACTCCATATACCAGGAAGACGTTTTCCTCCAAGAGACGAAATACGGCTGATGCCGTTGCGTTTCTCATGGGTAACAGTACCGAATACTTGGATACGTAATCAAGAATGGTTAGGATGTATGAATTGCCGCGTGTTGACCTGGGAAGCGGGCCTACCAAATCGATACAGATCATCTCCCACGGAATTTTTGCGTCCCCCGCTCGAGTCGCCATCAGCCCTACTGGTGCCTTCCTCTCCACTTTACAAGCCTGGCATACCTTGCATTTCTTAACATATTCCCTGATGTCCGCCCTCATCTGAGGCCAATAATAATCTTGAGCAACCCGGGCTATAGTCCGATCTGTCCCCATGTGCCCCGCCTTCGGGTCGTCGTGGCATCGATTTAGTATAATCGCCCTTTCTGCTTTCGGAACCACCCGTTTCCAACCCAGACTGTTCTTACCGCCACCTTTGCCGTCCGAAGTCTGTTTCCACAGCGCCTGCTTCGACCACCGCCAGCTCCCAAATCTCTGGGGTTCATTTCGAACGCTGGCTACCATCTTTTCGAACCACTTGTCGAGTACAGTGGGCACCGCAATGTCCCCTACTTCCGCAATTGCGCGGGACAACGCATCGGGTACAACGTGCTCCTTGCCTCGTCGATGAATCACCTCGTAATCGAACTGTTGAAGGCGTACGGCCCACCTCGCCAGCCTGCCGTTTGGGTCCTTCAGTTTATTGAGCCAGACCAAGGAATGATGGTCCGTGATCACCACGAAACGCGTCCCCTCAATATACGGTCGAAGCTTCTCTATCGCCCATAATACACCTAAACATTCTCTTTCTGTGGCCGAGTACTTCCGTTCTTGTTTCGAGAGCGCGCGACTTAGGTAGCACACCACCTTTTCACCTGTTGGATGCGCCTGGCTCAACACTGCGCCTATTCCTACATCCGATGCGTCTGTTTGGACCTTGAAAGGCAGGTCAAAATCGGGGCAGGCCAATACTGGAGCCGACGTGAGTCTCTGTTTACAATCCTCGAACGCCCGCTCACATTCGTCGGACCATGCGAATTTACGACCCTTCTTCAGCAGGTCGCTAAGTGGTGACACCATCGTCGCATGCCCCGGGATGAATCGACGGTACCAGGACACCATTCCTAGCAATTGTCTGACCTGTTTTACGGAGCCTGGTCGAGGAAAATCCCTAATGGCTTGAACTTTCTCTGGGTCCACGCGCAGGCCTTCTTCGTCTACCACATACCCTAAATATTTAAGCCTCGACCTGCAAAACTGACATTTTTCTTTGGACGCCCTGAGTCCCGCCTCTCTCAGCCGTACGAACACCTCTCGAAGGACCTCCATATGTCGCTCGAACGTTTCAGTCACTATAATCACGTCGCCCAAATATGTAAAAACGAAAGGCTCGAGTGTGGGCCCCAGAACCGTGTCGACTAATCTTTGCCAGGTGGCCCCCGAATTATGTAGACCAAAAGGCATACGTCGGAACTGAAATAGACCTCTTCCGGGCACTGTAAAGGCCGTGTACTGTTGGGACTCTTTGGACATTGGCACCTGCCAGTATGCCGATTTTATGTCTAAAGTCGACAAATACTTCGCGTTACGCAGTTTATCGAGGGTTGCCGTGATATATGGTATCGGGTACGCGTCCTTTTCCGACACTGCGTTGAGCTTCCTGTAATCTACGCAAAATCTGAAGGATCCATCTTTTTTTCGTACCAATAGTATAGGAGAGGACCAGGCGCTCGTTGATGGCTCTACCACCCCCATTCGTAACATCTCGTCCAATTCCGCATTGATCTGTTTTTGTACCGCTGGCGAAACCGGATAATACCTTTGTTTAATCGGTGGTGCCCTTGTCTTGATGACATGGCATACCGACTTTGCGCAGCCCAGACCATCTCCCATCAACGCAAATTGCTCCTCCAGCAATTCCGACAAGGTCTTGGCTTCATCTGCTGTCAGATGAGACCAGCTCCGCAGCGTCTTTCCCGGCATCGTTTCTACAGCGGCTACCGAAGTCCACTGCTGACCCTTCATATCAAGGACTACTCCGAAGCATTTCCAGAAGTCTATCCCCAATATTAACTCTTGTGGTACTGACGGGATCACCAGCACCTCTAACTCATGTCTACGATCGTTGAGTTCGAACATCACTCTCGCCGTTCCTGTCACCGGACACATTTCACCATTTGCCAGTCTCACTTCTTCGATCTCGTTCTGGGTCAGGGTTGCACCTCTTCTCCTTAGTTGAACCCATCCCTTCTCCCCTAAAATCGTGCGGCTCGCACCCGAGTCCAGCAGGCCCTCCATCGCTATGCCCATCACCTTCACCTGTAGATGCGGACGATTATCCTGGCTGCACTTCGCTAGTGCGTAACCCACCGTCGGAGAGGGTACCCTCTGTTGCGGCCTCTTTGAAGTGCTCGCTCGACCGCCTAGCGAGCACGTCGGTCGTTTCCCGCCGCCGGTGGATCTGATCGTGCCCGCGGCCCCTGTTCGTTCGCCCTCGTTCGACAGACAGGGCATGAGGCTCGCATAACCCCCTGCCGACCACACCCGAAACACCGCCGCGGCTCAGGACACTCCCTCGATACATGCCCATCTCGTCTGCAATTCCAGCATTTCACTCTACTCTGTTCTGCCATCGCTGCCACTTGCTCTACTCTTTCTACTCCCACGTAGGCCAAATCTGGCTCCAAACAGCGTCTGGATCTTGTCGTGGGTGGCACAAATGCTGCCACTGACACCCTCATCGCATCCACAGTGCGACCCATCCTCACCAGTTCCGCTACTGTCGTCACCGGTGTCAAGCACAACTGTTGCTGATAGAATGGTGTTATATTCCTGCGCAATATGCGCAGTTTCTTCTCTTCTGTCCAGCTAGTTGTCAGCCGGCTGAATAGCCGCTCCATCACCGCGACATAAACTCCCATAGATTCCCCCTCCCCTTGCGTCCGTCTCCTTATCTCTTCCCCCAGGCGGTCCTCGTAATCCAGAGGTAAAAACTCCGCCTTCATCTCCCGAACAAGTTCGTCCCACGACGACACCAGATCCCGATTAGCGCGGAACCAAATCAAAGCCCGCGAGTCGAACAACTCTACAGCTGCCCTGCACAACTGCGGCTTCGACAGACCCCTCGCCAGACGCAACTCCTCGACCCGTTCGAGGAAGGCGTTGATGGATCCCGACGAATCTCCACTGAATTTGATGCCCCATTTGGCCACCTCCGCTGGGCTCACTCCTCTTGCCTCCTTCTGCACGGGTACCGTCTGCTCGCGGACGCCTGTCTCTCCCTCATCATCGGTGGAATCTTCGGTCTTTCCAACCAGTGTCCCCATCGCCAGGATGAGCCTGTTTCGTGATTCCTTCACGCTATCCTTCTGATCCTTAGTGATGGCGCGCATATTGGCTAGTCGCCGAAAGCCGAACTCCGTCTTCACTTTCGCCTTCATGAATTCCGACCTCGCCCCATCGTCTGAAACTTTGTTAACTAATTCCTCTACCTCTGTCACCTTAGCCCGCATCTCCGCGTGGTCTGTCTCGAAATCAAAGGGATAGTCAGGTTCAACATAAGACCTATCCAATGCCGACTCAGACCTTAGCGTAGCCCTCAATGTCTTCCTCATAGCGTCAACGGTGTCTGCTGGAAACCCGCGGATGGCGAGCTCATAAATGAGTTCGTCTTTGCTCAGACGATCTACCAAGATCTTCATTTTTTTTTTCCTTTTTCGTTACCGCCAGGAAAAGACAACCCTCCCGAGCAAAAATATTTCCTGAAAGTTCGCGAAACACAAGATACCTCACTGACAACCGAACACCCACCAGGAACTCAATAGCTGCGACAAAACCACGTATTCTACGTTAAAAACCTGGAAAAGAACGGCCTCTTACTAGCTAACCTATACTATACTGCACTCACACTTCAATCACCATTTACTCCGTATAGTTCGACTATATACATTCACACCCGTTCCTTTTATCTTTTCCTTACGACACGCACCTTGATTCACCAAATCCAGAATTCAAATAGTTTTTCTTTTATAATATGTTTTCAAAAAGATAAATAGATATATATATATATATATATATATAGGTATCATGAGAATAATTCTATCTACTTCTACGAATTTAAACTTCAAGAAGATTCACAGCAACCTCGAAATCGTGATCATGCAGCCGATATCGCGTGAATTACTCTCAAATCTATCTTTAAAATTACTATGAATATCGATTTTACGCGCCTAACTGCCTTCCCACACTTTGGGACTTGGCCCGACGAGTTTTCCCGAATACCGTTTTTCACCGTTGCACCGTTAGTTGCCGATATTTCTTGCCCCACGTTGGGCGCCAATTTGTCACAATTATATTCATGCGATAGTGTACCACGAACCTTGGGCCCTCGATGAGGCCAAGAATGTAAATTCCGGGCGGCCTTCGCTCACGGAGAAAGGGGTGGGTAGGCGCCACTCGCTTCTTTACCGAAATTTACCGCACACCTGCCGTCCCGAAGCGAGAAGGTGACGACAGATTCCTTGATAGCCCAGTGGAAACAAAAAGGTCGAATTATACGAATTCCTCGCGATCACGCGAAGAAAAACCGGAGTTCCGCGATTGTGCCACAAATCTAGCTCACTGAATCTTTTCTTGTCCAATTCACTTTTATTCAACTTCGCTTATCTACTAACAAACACGTTTGAGCCGTTCTACCACTGGCTGGTAGGATGTTTTACATTGACACCTTACTTTTGTTACTCTCTACTCCCTACCGCGATACTCTAACATTTCTTCATCAATTCGACTAATCGGACACAATCAACTCAACATATACCTCGATATATAAGATTTTCTTAAACTAACTAACCTGACTCTATCGTTTCGTCGCTGACGATTCTCGAGCTGGTTCGTAACATCCCGCGCTGGGGCCCTTTCGTTTGATGTCCAGTTATCCTCACGTACCGCGTACCACCAATTACAATTCCGTCCAAAGGAAGAAAACTACGCTTCCTTAATTCAGTTTCAGTTGTCGCAGATCTATCTCGATGCTCTTGCTTAATTCTTCGCCAGTTTCAGTTGTCGCAGATCTATCTCGATGCTCTTGCTTAATTCTTCGCCAGTGTCAGTTGTCGCAGATCTATCTCGATGCTCTTGCTTAATTCTTCGCCAGTTTCAGTTGTCGCAGATCTATCTCGATGCTCTTGCTTAATTCTTCGCCAGTCTCCAGTCTCAATCCAATCACCAAAGTGTACCGGGAATAATAAATGTTAGAATTGTCTCCGCACAAACCACACCATCCGACTCCTTACCAGTCTCAAACCAAAAAGAAGCTCTTCACAGAGTTTTCGCCCAAAACTCAACTATTTCCCGCTAAAGCGGCTTTTCCTCGACCGTTGGGGGTATCGACATTTGGCTTTATCTGATTTGAAAATTCGCACTTTCCAATTCCAATTCAATTCACATCTAATGTTTTGGTATCATTATCGTTCCGACTTTTTAGTACTATTTTCCACTGATCTGTCATCTGACGTTCCAACCGGTGACATTCTGGAATCCGAATTGTCAACACTTCAACTGCATGACGCCAGCATGAAATATCATCAAATCGCTGAAGTTGCGATGAAACCAACATACTATCCGAGTCGTTCGGGGAAACTTTATTTCTCAGGTGAGTACAATGTTTATTCCTGTGTGTGCATCGATCAGAAGTGACGCGCGTACGCCTTTCATTTCGTCATTTTTTCCGCCGGTAGTGTGTGTGCTTTCCGCGACTGATTGCACTATTTTTCCGATTGGTTCACCGTCGATCAATCATTCCGTGTTGTTCTGGATATCTCTTAAACTAATCTCCGTGGCATCTTTTGAATCTCGTCTTAGTTTGAGTAGTGCATACACTGCTTGATCTATCTGGGTCAAATGTTGGCTCAGGTCAGGAGCCGCCAGCCCGGGCAAACAAAATTGTGCGATGCCCTGCGTTTTCATGCGTCGAAATTACATTTTCACTTTAGATTTGCAACTAACTATGGGTCGTTTACTCCCGTCTTAGTTCGGCTGCGATTGTATACATTTGAGTTGTCTCAATTGATTCGACTTCAGTTATCTCGGGTGTCTTGAGGCGTCATTGACCTGTCGCTTAGCTGCCTGCGGATTTCGCGTCCTGAGCTACTGCCCTAGCCCTTAAGTTAATAATTAGACCCGGTGAGCTGCTTCTTGGCACTTAACTACCCTCTACCATCCTTTCCTGCGAAGATTGGTAGAGGGTATTTAATTTTTTTTTCTTACACTTGAAGTTCGGGCGTTCTACATTCGACCGTGACAAGTAATGATGCCGACCAGCCGTTTGAAGTTAGTCCGCTTAAATTTGAGGAGGTATTTGTATGACCCTCACTTGTTTTTGGTTTTATTTACTCTGCAGGTCTGAGTCGCTTACCATCTTCAAATCGCAACTTGTATCATATCGAAGTCAGTAAGGGTTGTGGTGTAATTAGGCTAAGTTAGGTAATAGAAGAGGGCTGCCGTCAACTTGCCGCCAATGTGGACCCATTTGCTACCCTTTGCTTGCATGTTAGAGCTGCCAAGAGATCATTTCACATTTCATTTGAATTAGCTGACACAACGCAACAGCATTATGCACATTTGCTAGTGCTTGAAAGATGTAACAACCTAAAATATTGAGGCGTGTATTATTTAGGTCGGAGTGATCGGAGACAGTGTGCTTGATGGTGTCCTCTTCCATCTCATGCCTCTCGAATAATTTATTTGATGTCAGTTTTATTCTATTTCCATGAGATACAGTGAGGTAGTGCTCTGTGAGAAAGCCAACCATCGCTCTCAAGTAGTTTCTGCTGAGCTGGAGCGGTTTCTTGCATTCGCTTTAATCGGGCGTCTTGGTCATCTTGCAGACAGTCCTGTTTTCGCATTCGGACTTTAGTTTAGCCCATATGACCGCATATATTTCGCTTGTGGTACTGAAAGTCAGTAGCATGGCCTGAGTCCATAGCCATAGCATAAAAACTAATAAATAGCATGGAAAGAACGGTACTATGCAATATTTGTCTGATGGAAGAGAATGGCAGGGAGTGAAGGATTTACCATCACCTGGCACCTAAAAAGAACCAAATCCATAATAAGTTCACTTTATCATATGCAAAAGTGAGAAAAGCATACTCTCAAGCGACAAGTGGGACTGTATATATCCGTGTTAGCTGGTAGGTGAGAGTGTGTTGGCGTGCCTATAATCCCATCAAGAAACAGTAAGCGCAGCGAACATTCGCTGGCAACAAACGAAATTGTGTGTAGTGCATTGCACAAAAGTGTCGGAGACATTCTTTTTACTCGCCAAATGGTATCGAAAGTAGTATTCCGCGTTAACTACCTTATCGCTTACAATTTTCATATTCAGAAAACGTTTTAAGAAAATCAATATTGCATAAATCGCCATTCGTTAAAATAGTCTCTTCGCCAAAGCACATGTATATAACCTAGAGGGAATGAAAAACGTATCTGATCGCAGCAGCGTTGCTTGGTGGGGTACTATCTGTCTTTTTTCAACTTGGACTTGAATATTGCTATCTACCTCTCGCAATCAGTGGGGAAATATCGCAAATTGTATCGCAAATCACGTACTTTCCGAACTATTTATAGTTTTTATGCTATGCCATAGCACAGGTGAAGACTTAGATTCGTTGAATCTTTGATCTGTCTGGCACACACCCCGCATAAATATCACAATGTCATTGGCATACGCTATCACGTCAAAACCACAGGCCCTTAAATTCTTCAGTATCTCGTTGACCGCCAGGATCTGAAAAAGGGCAATATGATCTCCCTTGTGGTGTTCTTGTTCCGATTGATATTTCCGCTTTGATCACCTAAGAGGTGGCCTCAATTTGCCTGTTTTTGAACAAGTCCGATGTCTACGTCATCTCGAACCAAGGCATCAATTATCTAACAGTGACTTTTTGAAAGTGTGCTCGTTGTCCAAGAAGGCTGCTAACGTGAATTCCTTTTGCTGTAAGAATTTTTCTATTGTACAAACTACCTTGCGTAATGCCGTTTCTACTGATCTGGCCGCCAGATACGTGCCTTGATTAACGCAAAATCTCGCGACGTCAATCAATTATTTGATGAGCAAATCCACCAGCTTTTCTAGTGTTCTGAGCAGAAACGACCGTCATACTAGGCCATATAGCCACATTCACACAGAAAGTAACTGATCCATATCGACCAAGCTTCGACCTGGAAGATCAGCAATATATTGAATGTTGTCCCTACGATAGGATAGCTTTTATTGGGCTGAGGAATAAATTCGTTTCATTTTATGTTTTCTTTTATCCAAATACGGTTTTTTTGCGTATGGGGA
This sequence comes from Nemotelus nigrinus, assembly GCA_947369275.1. NCBI lineage: Eukaryota > Metazoa > Arthropoda > Insecta > Diptera > Stratiomyidae > Nemotelus > Nemotelus nigrinus. The sequence goes on from OX376372.1 coordinate 164,897,477, forward strand.
GCATAAGTAAAGTAATTCTACTACAACATTTCTACGAGTCTAGACGTTGAAGCTGGTAGAGAGCTTCATCACAAATTTACAACAAATATGAATACGAATGTAGAGTGATTAGTTCGACGAATCTTTACACCTGACTAACTCAGATACCTATTCAGTGCTAGGTGAACTTAAGGCTTGCTGCGTGGTCCCTCGCTCGAACTAGGATTTGAATCAGGGACGACAAATCTTTACACCTGACTAACTGAGGTGCCTATTCAGAGTTAGGTGAACTTAAAGCTTGGTGCGTGGTCCCTCGCTCGAACTTGAATTTGAATCAGGGTCTCCAGACACAAGAAGCCAGTTGTCAACCCACTAGGCTACTCAAGTAAAGTTTTTATATTATTTTGAATGAGCTCTTTCTGCTGTATAAAATTGCGCTAATCCTTGTTTTGAATGGTTTAAAACATTTTTAAACATAGAAACGGAGTATCCAGGAGGTACAAATTAGCATTTTCGACACCTGCTTTTCATCGCTTTTCGTCGAGGTCAAAAAGCTGCAGAGCATTAGCGATGTATACGGAGATGGTGCCATAAGTGGTCTATAGTATGGAAAGGATTTGTGAAGCTTGAAGAGGGTAACTTTGACCTCAACGGCTCGTGGAGCATGTGTAAGGCATTTCAAAGCACTGCAATTAGAAGACGATTTTCAATCATCTTCATTCAATGGGACTTTCGGAAAAATTGGGAGCCACGAGCTCAAGATCTTGCCCGCCACCGGTCAACACATAGACATGAGCAACGTTCTTTGTACCGAATCGTCACGAGAGATGAAAAATGGCACCTTTTCTTCAATACAAAGCAAAGAAAAAATAGGTGACTCCGAGAGATACACTGAAGCTGGGAATTAAGTAATATGACCATGATGGAAAGGTATATTCCTTTAGAAAATGTTTGATAGGAACAAGACGATCAACAAAGAACTTTATATTACTCAGCTGCACTACGTAAATGAGGCGGTTAAGCTGAAGAGACCGGATCGACAAGGCTAAATCATTCTTTTTCACGACAACTTCAGGCCCCAGTGACACAAGTTGTCAAAATCGCATTCCAAGGGCTCGAGTGGGAAGTATTTCAGCTTATGCCATCATCTCTAGATCTGGTGCCAACCGATTATTACGTGTTTCGCTCAGGGTCGAACGAAACGAAGGCCGTTACCTTAAACGATGAAAAAAACATCAGAAACTGACCCAACAACTTCTTCGATACTACGCCGGAAAATTTTTGGCGGAACGGGATCAACAAATTGGTCGAAACATGGGAGCAGCTCATAAGCAGCAACGGCAAATATATTATTGTTTATTTTATTGTTACAATTATTACATTTTGTGCAAATAAAATTTTTCTAAAATTCAATAGAATAAAACCTGAATTTGTTTCGACTTTTTGTTGACTTTGAAGCTACCTATAATGGCAAAATAAGGATTAAACAGGACCCGATCATAAGTGTGTTTAATATTCGAACCAATTTGAGAAATTGACGCGCTAATAATGACGAATATGCAAACTGAAACCCAAATGAACGCAGTAAGAACACTTCCACAATCATTCAACATCAACAATAGTCAACGAAGCAGCCTTTACTGCTTTCTCTTCGACGAAAGAATCATAAAAAATCCTTTATCATGCCGGTATCAAAAAAATCGTACGTCCCTAGAATCCGAGGGGTCATGAAAAACCGCCAAACCAACTCACTTTACTTCGGGAAAAATAACTATAAAGTCACTGAAAAAAGCGCATCTGAAAAAAACAAGCATAGCAGAAAAAAATCTTGATGATGATGACAATCATTGATGTTCTTGAAAATGATTATTTTTATAAAAAAAGTAGAGGATTGAATGAATGTTCTACTAAATGTACTCTTTATTACAACTGATCTGCATCAAAGGTCACGAGCAAGTTTTATCCAATGAATGCATCGGAAGCCGTAGCGTAGAAAAATTCCCAGGGCTACCAGTCGCAAGAGTTTCAAAGTTCATTAAAAGAGCCTTATCGTGTGAAAATTTCTTACCCGGAACACGATGAAAACTTTCAGTACTAGCAACACTTTCTTAGTACTGTAACCAAAAGTCTATCACAACTGCTCCGCATCAAGGTCAATAACCTTTGTGAGTTTCGTTTTTATCCTGCAATTAAATCGGAAGTTGTAGGAATAAAACAAAAGCACAGAACAGGTTACAAAACTTGGAAAACTTTAACATTTGTTACTTATGTTTATTTTAGATGTTTATCGCATTAAAATATAATGGTGGAGTCTGTTAATACTAAATCATCAAAAATTTCTGGTGCTGATAACCTTTTGCTATCACCACAGTCAAAAGTTTGTCTTAAACAATTTTATTAAACTGTTGCCTTCGTACAAGAAGCTTTAGTTAGTTTGAGTAGGACAAGTGATTTGCACCCTTCACAATTGAGGACGTACAGATTTTGGACGCAAGTTACATAAATGACTTAAAACTAGAAAGCAAAGCTTAGATCGGTGTACGATCGATATAAGAAAGTGACTACGCTAGCTGTTTTTCTACGTTAGAGGTGGAAGGTCTAATGTCGCTAACGAGTCGCATCATATTAACAACATACGAGTCCTACTAAAGATCAATATATCCTGCGAATTTCAATTGGATAGTCGAATTACAAATTTCGGCTAATAAAATATTAATGGCAATATGGTGGATGGTTACCATTCTTGTGACATGGAATTTTTTTGAAAATTTCAATCTGATTGTGTATACAAACCATGCAATTTATCCAAAGTTTCCATTTTTCTTAAAAATCATTAAATAATTCAAGAAGGCAGTTGATTTGAAGGTTTTCTGTTTACGAACCTGTGGTATCTATAGTATAGAGTATCTACAACATTAATGAAAAATAACACAAGCGTATTTCATTTGCTTAGTTATCTGTACTGTCAATTCTGTTGTCGTTTGATGACTTTGTGAGAAGCTATCGCAATTCAAAATTTCAACAATGTTCTTTGTCTGCTTTTAGTCACTTAACACTTGCATGCGGTTAAAAAATCAAAAACATTATTTTAATTAGCCTGAAATCATAATCAGTTTCCAAATATTTTCCCAAATATGCTGTTTTCACATAAATATAGGGGTACTTGTAAATGAACTAAATGGTTCATTGAATTGTTTATATTGTCAATGTTTATATTAATGTATGTATGCATACATTGCAAATGTCCAGGGATAATGTTAATATCTTTAAAAACAAAGAATCTTAAACAGATAGAGTTTGCTATTGTCAAACTGTAAACAAATTAAATTCACATCAGTTCAATATCGAATTAATCAAAACACATATGTACATATTTTAGTTCCTGACCTTCGCATCTAATGGCCTCTCTGAACATATCGTGTGCATATATTTCCCCATACTTTCGTCTAATCCATTCGCGAAACTGTGTCTCGCTCTGATTGAAATCACGTGAGCCAGTGTCAAGAAAACATTCACAGCATTTCAATAACAACGTCATACTTGTCCCCAATCAAATGTTACATTTCTACTCACATTACACATCGGTTCAAGAACTCCACTCGCACGGAAAACGACAATTTTCGATTCGTTCATTTACACTTTTATTTGGCGTCGATAATATGTTTGCATTTTACTTATTCTGACATGAACAAGTCTTTTGAACTCGATGATTTATAAAAATTTCGCAGCAGCTGTGACGACAATTTTTAATTGTAATTTATTCAGTCGGCTGGCGTTTGATTACGAAAGTTTTCAAGCTGGTTGGACATGAATGGACACAAAACGAAATGGTTGTAAAACCACCGTTTATGGCATTTCGATAATTGTAAAAGCAAATTTCAGGTAAATATTTTAGCGATTCTCAAATATTGAGAGATTTCAATCGAACCACCGATAAATATATCTCAAGATTGACGTCAATTTTACTGACGCATGTTGCAACAAAAATGCAATTTAAATTTTCGGCATTTCATGTAAAAGGCTCCGATATTTGATTTCAATATTTACAAAAATTTAATTTGAATTATACTTTCCATACATATATGACCAGGCCAGCTGGATGCGGAATGACTAACCGTAGTCGTTCATTCAACTGAAATCAACTTGACACGATTATCATCTGTTGCAGTAGTTTTGTTTCTCGTTTTCCTCATTACAACACGACGTTCTTGCAGCCATTGCGCTAATCAAATGCGTTCTAGCTGATTGGAAAAAAATCTTGACGTGAATGACGACCAGAGGTGACCAAGTTCCACTTATGCGCCGCGTTAGCACAACTAAAATGAGTATGCGAGTATAAAAGTCCTCAGATTTGCGTCCAAGCTATCAGTTGCTATCAGCATATTTCGATTATCCAGATCTCGTTCAGATATCATAAGTTGATCCAGAATGAAGTCCGTGTTTGTGTTCTTGTGCGTTGTGGGTTTTGTTTTGGCACATCATCATCCGGACCACAAAGGACACGAAGAAGTCAAGGAAGAGAAGAAAGCGGAAGTACCAGCTGTGAGTGAGAAAAAGGAAGAAGTTAAGAAGGAAGTTCCGGAAGTTGCAAAGGAGACGAAGAAGGATGAAGTGAAAGTCGTCGAAAAGCCAAAGGATGAGCCTGTCAAGCATCATGCTGCCGTATCGCATACCTCAGGACACGAGCACTCTCATGAACATGCCCACTATCACGCGCACAAACATTAAGGAGATGTTGCTGTTATATCAGTATTAAAGCTTTTTTGTTGGTTTCAAACATTATTTTTGTGATGTGTTGTTTTTTTTCGATAGTTTTGAATATTTTTATTTGACGGTGAGGTCCGATTTTGTTTTTGGTGAATTTTGAGAAATGTTGTCCAAATAAAAACTTTAATATGAAATAATGACATATTTTTTTTCTCCACATCAGCATATTAAAGAAATCTATTCATTTTGAAATCAATTCAGTTCGAATTCATTTCATTTCGATTTGAAAATTTGAAACTGAAATTTATACGAATAAATGGGATCTTTGAAAGGAAACGGAAGATGTTTTCTATTTTATGTTTGAAATAAAATTTCACCTCTTTTAATAAATTTTCATCATCTTTCACTGCAAGGATATCACCAATGGATTCAAAGGTTGATTTTAAAAGTAGTACTAATTAGTTTCTGTAGTCGTAGGGTGAATGCTTCTAATGTGGGCGTTTTGTTTTATAACAAGAAGCAGACTCGTTAAAACGAAGTCTAAAGTGCAATACTTAGAACAATAGCTACTATATTTATTTTAGAGCCTTTTTTAACGAGTTTGATTCGTGTTGTGAGACAAAAACGGGCTAACAATTCGATTTTAAAAGTAACATTAAGATATTTGAAACAATTAGTTATCAGTTTTCGAACGTTGAGATTAGTAGGAAATTTGTAAGACCACAACTTGAGTATAACTCCCATATAAGGGCTGGAGAAGGCCATACTAATTTAGCGAAAGTAGACAAAGTCCAATGCAATGATTTCAAGCTTATTGGCGGTGAAACCATAACTTCACGTATGGAATTTCTTGAGCATCGACGTAACGTGCGTTGTTTTTTCTTCTTTTTCATATTACTATTGCTCTAACGAAGTATAAAGTTTGATCCCTTGAAAAGCAATTCGTACATCTCTCGAGCATCTCAATACATACCCTTTCGATCAATGCTAGTCGTACCGTTAAATTTCATGATTCTTACTTATCTAGGTCCATACGATTGTTGAATATCCTACCATTTAATGTTTTCCCCGCCGACTATAAGTCGCAGTTGTTTAAACGAAACATGCACAGCTATCTCCTGCATACTCAAATCTTCCAATATGACTTCCTTAACTTTTTTCCCACCATGGTTGTGCTATGAGGGCATCATCTGAGCCTTCGCATCATCACAGACAAAAAGACGCAAATTTGCCAGTAAATTTCTTTTTGCGTGAAGCTTGAAACAGAGGATTTCTCTGTTTCGAGATTCACGCACAAATAACAGAGATCACTTTCCGCTCGTCTCCTGCTTTTGCAAGTTTTCACCCAAAATCTTTTTTTTATTCTTCTGATTATTGGAAAACATTCCACAATTGCAGCAGTAAGTTTTCATCCAAAAAGTTTTTACCAAGAAGTCAGGAGACATTCCTAATGAAACGTCATAAAGCACACTCAGCATGTTTCATTTTTTTTTGTCTTTAACATTAATATCCATAACCTTTGATAGCTGCTGCCTAAACGTTTCACTAAAGCAATATTTTCTAAGAGATGCACAATTTTCATTTATGTCTTTTAAATATTGCTGTTGATGGCAAAAGTGCATTTGATAGAGAAGTGATATCAAACCATAACTCAACATACAAAAAAACCTAGTCACGATTTTCATTGTCATGTATTAGTTGGTTCAATATTTTATAACCGCAATCCTGTGATGATTCTTATTTATTGTTCTAAAACACTATAAACAATTATTTTCATTGTTTGTTCTTGTTACTTTTTTCAAAAATTTAATGCTCCTATCTGGCTGATTCATACCAAACTACGCAAAAAAACCTAGCGCATCAGAACCGCTAGAAACACTAATGTTCGAAGAACAGTGGAGGATTTCTACCGATTTTGAGTGTGTATTCTACCACTACTTACTTTTCCTACCTAAAACTAATACACCCTAAGTAATAATAGAATCTAAGCTTATTTTAATTTCCGTGACTTCATCGAAACTTACAGCGATAGGAAGGTGTTTGGGGTTGTCATCCGAAAAATGTGCATGTGTCAAAAATTTAAACATTGTTTACTTATTTTCATTGCAAATGTTTGCGATTAAAATACTTAATGCAAGCATATATTGGAACGAAAATAACAAAAAGGCCTAGTGCTGGCAGCCCTTTGCTAGCACCGTAGCAAGAAATATGTCGCATCTACCTTACGTTAAAGTCAACCTGCTGTGTGAATTTCGTATGGACCCAATGACCGCATTGGAAGTTATAGGGATGCAAAGAAATTTAGGGCTACCATTCGCAAAAGTTTTCGGATTTTCTAGATCTTAATGTTTGGTGTTTATTTTTACTACAAGGTCATTACGATTTTAAAATTCTATGAAAAAATCGCTTAGTAAAGGAATGCCAAAAAAGTACAAAAATGACCATAACTGGCAGCCTTATCATTGTTTTGAAATTGAATTTATACTTAACATTGCCTACAATAAGTTTTATTTGCCATTTGAATTTCGTTATGATTCAATGATTGTATTGGAAGCTGTAGGGCAAAGAACTTTATTTTCCTCAGGAATTTTTCAAATTTAAGACAGCAAAATTACCATAGCTGGTAGCTCCAACCGTGGTTTAAAGTAAGGTTCAGCTACTGTGTGAATTTCGTCAAAATCTAATGACTGAATCAGAATATATAGGGCCAAAAGCAGTTATTTTTCTTAGTGATTTTTCAAAATGGCACCACTAGCACAAAATTGCCCCCATGTCAAAATCACTTCTATCAAACCTGGTCCTACTTAAGACCACCATATTCTGTAAATTTCAATCAATTTTGATCATTGGATCGTGAGTTTCCGTGAGCAGAAGTTTTTGATCCTAAAAATATAGGTTATTTGGGAAAGGGTTAATAGGTGTGCCCGTTGGAAAATTTTAAATTGTTTACTTTAGCTGTGTAGACAAAGCATAAGATTTATATATGATTGGCTTTTTTTTTCCACGAAACGGCATTTTTTCCGGATATTCATTAAAACCTATACAAATTTATTACCAAATAATACCAATATGCTCTGAAAGTTTCATAATAATTGAATAGCTCTGTCAAAAGGTATCGCAATTTAAAATTTTTTAAATTTTCCCGTTCTCTTTTTAGGCACCTAGCGCACACATGGGGTTAAAAAATTCCAAAACACTATCTGATTCATATTTAAAACACGTTCGAAATTGATTATGCTACCTTAATTTTTCCGAAAATTATTTGTGTATGGAATATTAGGTATATTAAAAATATCACTAAAATGGCTGCCGGCGCCAAAAGGTTAAAGGTAATTGATATTTAAAGAAACCTGGACCTATTCTGCATATACACCAATATATCCTGAAAGTTTCAGCTCAATTGGATGGCGCGTTCCCGAGAAATAGTCACTGAATTTTTTTGATGATATATATATATATATATATATATATATATATATATATATATATATATATATATATATATATATATATATATATATATATATATATATATATATATATATATATATATATATATATATATATATATATATATATATGGAATCGATTTTAATACTAATGTTCTTCGAAAATTAGTAAAAATTGGCATCGCAATTTATTTAACCTAGATAGCTTTCGTACATGAGGAAGCACCGCGCAAACTTTGGCCGATGCTCCTTCGTCTAACTCCTAAATTTTTTTGATCTTGGTAGCCTCATGCCCATATTTACATACTACAATAGCGTCAAGTCATCTCTTTTATGCATACAACCGGAGAAAGAATTGCAAACGACACCTCGTTTCCATACTTTTTTCGTACTCAAGTAATTCGATTAATTTAGTATGCTTTTCCATATCTCTACAGTTTATCAAATCTCTAGTAAATACCCAACGGGAATCGCGGTAATGTATGCTGGCGTAATGCATGAATCAAACAGTGCTGGTAATGCACATTTCCGATTTCCAAAGCTATTTTCCAGCAATTATAAGATATACTCGTGAACATGACTTGGAGCATGGAAAATACTGCAAGGGAGAAAGCTCTTATGTTATAAGTCCAAGACTGGCCAATGAAATTCACTCGCAGAAACAAGGGGAAAAGAACTTGCGAGCATACATCGGTTATGGGTAGTCTGCTATATAAAGCGGAAAGATGAAAATTTCGAAGCATTTCAAATCATCACGCACGGGTAAGTAAAATGCATGAAGACAATTCCCCCTAGTAGCAAAGAGCATGCGCTATTGGAATTTCCAATGAGCGCCAGCATGCAAAAACCACACATGCAGAGATACGATCGGCCGCCGGCCAAAGCTTTCATTCATATTGAGGCGTATAAATGCGAGAATACGATGTCGTACTTTCCAAAAAGCTCTTATACATAAAGCTATAGAGCTAAAAGCATGAGTTTCCCCTTGTATAAATCTTCCTAGCCTAGGACATGCAATGTTAAAAAGAAACAACGCGTAATGGTCCGGTAATGCTTACACGCATTACGCGAAAAGCTTACCGAATATATCCGTAAGCATTATTTTTCCCGTTGGGTAGTCTTATACTGGAAACTACTACTATCAAATCTGGTTTCGTGAAGCTTTTAGCTTTTTTCCCATTGCTTGAAAGCTCAACAAGATTTGCGGAACGAAATACGATCGTAGTCGTGTCTGTAGTATTACGTCATCAACTGGTTCTGGATCTTCTGATCTTCCTTTGATCTTATTGAAGATGATATGTGAAATCAGTTTACTTTCCTTTTAATATCCTTATAAATAAGAGTAATACTAAAAGCATGTTTCCTTCTCACCAGAAACAGCCCTAGTTGTTCTCATCCACAAGCTGTGCAGTTTACCTTAAATTACCACACTACTTCCTTGCTCGTTTCCTGTACTAAATAATTATAACATGATTATATAATCAATGAGTATTGGGTTCTACTTATGACAGAGTAATATAGTTTTCTCATAAGTAATTCAATGCTCCGTAGGTTAAAAACTACACTGACTTTTTCAGGGAAGTCAATCTTGCGGATCACAAAACTCTTCTTAGTTAGTTGCAAAATTTTCGGCTATTTTCAGCCATCATTCTACTGCCTCAGTCCTGTTTGTCTTTATTCAACACCAAGTCAATAAAATATCAATGAATGAACTCAACAAGAATATATAACTTTAAAATAATCATAAAGAAAAACAACCCCTAGCGCATCAGAACCGCTAGAAACACTAATGTTCAAAGAACAGTAGAGGATTTGTGCAGATTTTGAGTGTGTATAGTCTACCACTACCCAACGGGAATCGCGGTAATGTATGCTGACGTAATGCATGAATCAAACAATGCTGGTAATGCACATTTCCGATTTCCAAAGCTATTTTCCAGCAATTATAAGATATAGTCGTAAACATGACTTGAAGCATGGAAAATGCTGCAAGGGAGAAAGCTCATATGTTATAAGTCCAATACTGGCCAATGAAATTCACTCGCAGAAACAAGGGGAAAAGAACTTGCGAGTATACATCGGTTATGGGTAGTCTGCTATATAAAGCGGAAAGATGAAAATTTCGAAGCATTTGAAATCATCACGCACGGGTAAGTAAAATGTATGAAAACAATTCCCCCTAGTAGCGAGCATGCGCTATTGAAATTTCCAATGAGCGTCAGCATGCAAAAACCACACATGCAGAGATACGATCGGCCGCCGGCCAAAGCTTTCATTCATATTGAGGCGTATAAATGCGAGAATACGATGTCGTACTTTCCAAAAAGCTCTTATACATAAAGCTATAGAGCTAAAAGCATGAGTTTCCCCTTGTATAAATCTTCCCAGCCTAGGACATGCAATGTTAAAAAGAAACAACGCGTAATGGTCCGGTAATGCTTACACGCATTACGCGAAATGCTTACCGAATATATCCGTAAGCATTACTTTTCCCGTTGGGTAGCTACTTAAGACCACTACCACTAGCTACTTCTCACACTTAAGACCAATATACCCTAAGTAAAAATAGACCATAAGCCAATTTAATTTCGATGACTTCATCAAAAGTCACAGCGAGAGAAAGATATTTAGGGCTACCATCCGAAAAATGTCCAGACCTTAGAAAATTTAAACATTGTTTATTATTTTCATTATAAATGTTCGCGATGTGAATACTTGATGTAAGCATTTATTGGTACGAAAATAACAAAAGTGCCTCGTACTGGCAATTCTTTGCTAGCACTGACACCAAAAATATGTCACACCTGCCTCACGTCGAAATCAACCTACTCTGCGAATTTCGTATTGATCTTATGATTGCATTGGAAGTTATAGAGATACAAAGAAATTTAGGAAATTTACCACTTGTTTAAGTTTTCCGAATTTCTAGATCTAAATATTTGTTGCTTATTTTCACTTCAAGATCACTACGACTTGAAAATTTTGTGATAAAATCGCATACTAAAGATATTCCATAAAAATACAAAAACAACCATACCTGGCAATCCTATAATTGTTTTTCCAACTAGATTTCTATTGAACATTGCATACAATAAGTTTAATTTGTCATATGAATTTCGTTATAATTCCTTAACTGCACTGGAAGCTATAGGGCAAAGAGCTGTATTTTCCTGAGCGAATTTCCAAAATTTAAGACACCAAAATTACCATAGGTGGCAGCTCTAACCTAATTTTTCAACCAAATTTCTATCGAACGTGGTTTAGAGTAAGATTCAGCTACTGTGTGAATTTCCTTAAAATCTGGTGACTGAATCAGAATTTATAGAGCCAAAAGCAGACATTTTTCTTAGTGATTTTTCAAGATCGCACCACTGGCAAAGATTTTCCACATTTCAAAATCGCTTCTATCAGACCTGGTCCAATTTAAGATTAATCCATTCTGCAAATTTCAAGCGTATTTGATAACCGGGTCGTGAGTTCCCGTGAACAGAAGTTTTTGATGCTAAAAATATATCTGAATTGGAGAAGGGTTACCGTTCTTGTCCGATATGGAATCGAAGCGCGACCATGACTTCCAATCCCAATCCACTGCCTCATCTGCCTATACTAACCAACAAAACTGGCGAATTGACGGCCCTGCAGTCCAGCACATCTACATGCCAATTCTCCGCGCAGCGCTACTGGATTTCATTTTCTGAATAAATCAGCTGGCCCCAGCTAAATTAGCGGACTGAGTAGGTAGTTCATTAATGAGGGTAATTTAATGAAATACAATATGTTCAAAGACGCTTTATAAGAATAAATATCAGGCTTTGTTTCAATCGAGCCATTGGCTTTTGAGCTTTCGTCCACTAAGCAACTCAATTTAAAAGAAAGTGGAAAGTAGGGAAAAAAACCTCGCTGTTATTAAGGTCTCCATTAAACAAGAAAACTCAGTTCAAACCATAATGGAAGTGATGGCATCCATTTACGGAGACTATTGTCCAGGTAAAATCATGATTTACAAGCATCACAGTCTGTTTAAACAAAGAAAAGATTCACCTCAAGACGACCCACGATCAGGACGCCAAACCGTATTGACAATTCTGGAAATAGTTCAAAAAGTTGAATAAGTGATATTGGAAGATACTGGACTAAAGAATAAACACCTCGCGGAAATGGTTATAGTATCAGATTTAGCTATACTAAATATTCTTCACGATCATCTTGGCGTGACTAGGGTCAGAGCAAGGTGAGAGCGGAGAATGCTCCTGCCACCTCAAAAACAATAATGAGCAAAGTGTTGTGGCACGTTTTTGGACCTCTGTAGTAAAGGCAAAGATGGAGTATTAAGTCGAATGGTTACTTGAGATGAGACTTGGATTCATTATTATGAATCCAAGCAAGACTATGCAGTGAGACAAAAAAAGCACACGACCATCCAAGAAGTTCAAGATGTCTGCTGGAAAAGTAATGGTGCCCTTTTTTCGGACTCAAAAGGAATCCTGCTGATCCAGAAAAAAGTCATCTCCACTACACTTCAACTCTAGAGCAATTGAGAGAAGCCATCAAAGATAAAAAAAAAGCTGTCCTCCTTTTGTTCGATAACGCGCCAGTTCACAAGAGTCGTTTTGCGTTGGATGCCTTGTATAATTGGTATTTCAGATCACCTACACTACAGCCCTGATGTGGTGATTGAGTGATTATTACGTGTTTCTGAAATTGAAAAAGAATCTTCGTGGGAAGAAGTTTTCAAACGATGAAGAAGCGAAGGACGCGGTTTTGGCTTACTTTTCCGACAAAGAAAAATCATTTTTTTCGAAGGTTTACTTAAACTAATTGAAAGATCTGAAAAAATGTAAAAGAGTAGTAGGCGATTTTATTGAATTTTTTTATTGAAAACATGAATGTGAATATTGAACATTTGAATTTTTATTACACTTTTCACAAAGCTTCCTATATAAGTGAAAATAAAATTTTTTTATTAATAAAAATATATTAGGTGCGTTTTTTTGCAACCTAGCGGAGCAGGTTAACGTAGGGCTGCAAAAAAACGATCCAGAGCAGAAAATCGCATTGTTCGAAAATGCTGTTGCATTCGCTGAGCTTTTGCTTAGGCTGGTTGTTAAATTAGAATAATCCATAAAAAAACCTGAATGAAATCTTCTATAGATTTTAATCGAAATCATATATGAAACTTGCATATGAAACAATCTACAATGTAATGTGTATCGAAACACTCAAAACCAGTCAGTCAGCCTACGATTTGATGTAAAATAATTGAAAATGGCAGAGTGCTATGCAAATTCATTCAATTCAAACTGCCGATTTCAGCAGTGGTACGAACCGTTTAGAACACTCTTACTGTTATCAGCACACTCTACATGAAAACCCATAAACTACTGCTGCTTAACATTTTTTGATTCAGTGACGCCACAAGTGCAGGATTTTTGTTGTTATATTCAATATGCTTAACAAAATTTGATCTGCTCGGGTGTGCAAAAAAACGCACCTATTATCTGCTATGAAAAAGGATTAAAAGTAGACTAAACTTACAGTCTATAAGCATAAAAAATAACAACTATCCAAGCCTACTTTGTGTATGTTAATTTTGGTGTTTCTTGAAGTGTAAGGTATTTGTGAGCTTTAGATGTGTATTTCTGGTTGTGTATTATGTGATTCCATAATAGAATGAATATCAATTTTTTTTCTTCTATTAATTATGCTAGTTACCAAATTTATGCCAAATAAATCATCATCAGATGAAGACATCTTACGAAATTCGAAACACGACTGATTTTCTGAAATTACCAGCCTTTATTGTGCTAACAATCGGCGTTGAAAACCAGTGCCGGTAAACTGGCAATCTGCTTTTAAGGTGTTTTTATGCTAACTCTGAGCAAGTGTGGCGGCTGAGTTGTAAGAAAAGTTCAGCAGATATAATTGCAAAAGTAAAGCTCAATAGACACCGGTGGGCTGGGTACCGAACTTGTATAAGCGAAGATGAGCCTGCTTTGAAAGCCCTTCGTGGCAGATTTCATGACAGAACAAAGCACGGAAGACCTTGTTTGGGCTGAGAGGATGGAGTTGATCAGGGCGTTTACATCCTAAGAATACCTAAATGGATGACACAAGTTCACGATCGGGATCAGAAGTGAGATTTGTTGGGAGAGATCAGGACCGAACTCGGGTTAAAGCGCCGGTGTTGATTATTGGAAAAATTAAGGGTTTTTGTCAATGGTACTAGTTCCATTATGTCCACTCTCCATTATGTCGCCCTTCTTTAGTATTAAGCTATACTGCCCTACTAAGCATAAAAGTTCTATCTACATTTTAGTAGTTTCGAGATATTCACTGATTTGTGTTTTGAAATGTATTTTTCAATATTGATTTTAACATACTTCCACAATAGATCGATTCAAATTTTGTAGAATTATGCAATGGAGTATTTAGTAACTAAAAAATGAGAAAAATTCAGATACAACCTTTATGCTTAGTAGGGCAGTATACTTGTCTGCCTTTCTTCAGACTGTAACTCAAATTTTCCAATTTGAAGTCATGCTGCTGATGATTTTCAGTTATCAACTATACATAAATTATTCTTTGAACTGATCATCATTTTACATATTCGTTTACATATTCATTTGTACATATTCGATTTTTCTCAAGTCGTTCCACTTTTGATTATAGGTGCGTTTTTTTGCACACTCGAGCAGATCAAATTTTGTTAAGTATATTGAATACAACAACAAAATCGTTGTATGCCAAAAAAACGCACCCTATGTTAGGCAAGTTTGTGAAGTTTAATGCGCCTTCTTGATTGTCTTCCAAAAGCATTTCACATCAAAAGTATGCAAACAAAAACAAAATAGTAATGTTTATTTATATGTCACATGGCTTGATGAATTTTCTTGTCTCTTTTTAAGTCGGATTTCTTGAAGACACAACCAATTTTCATCATAATATTTTTTTTTTGTTTATTTTTCAGGAATACTGAGATTTCAATAATTACCACAGGGTATGTAAAAGTATTTCTTTTTGTCCAGAAATGAGTATTCAAAATGAAATCAATAAAATTAATGATTAAACCTGCATACATGCACATACATAAATGTAGATGCATTTTCCTATTATGCATGCCTCTTGACTTCGAAAAAGGTAAACAGCAACAAAACAAAAACACCTCAATAGTTGTTAAGACTATTGGTTTGCATCGGTATCGGTAATATCTGTTGACTCTAATCCAGTAGCAAATTGATAACAACTAAGCTATTAGATAACTTCATCAGCAATTTATATTCAAGTTTCATTTTGGTTTTATCAATTGTGTTTGAACGCTAGCTTCTATCACTGTACACAAGTACCGAACAAAACAACAGAATACGAAAAATACCCTGTAGCTTGTCGATTTCACGTACAGCCATGGATACTTCCATACACACTTTGACAACCGTAAACCGTAATTATAATATTTTACGTTGATGGCTTCAGGTGGCAAAAATGATGGATTTCGAGTCTGAAACGTAATATAACAGCGGCGGGCAGTGCTTCCGGCTAAACAAATGCTGATGAATAAAATTTCACATTATGCCGCTCTTTTCACTCTCGCTCTTCGGGCGGGCAGGCCAGGCCCAAGCCGCTACTTCTCTTCTGATGTTGCAGGATTCCTTCGGGGAATTCGAAAGTCTTCTTCCGTTGTTAGTGGATTTTTGTTGCCGCCGCCACCATTGCACGACGACTCGGCCCTCGGCAGACGTAGTAAATATAATCGTACACAGCACAGCATCCAGGACTCGGTTCACCCGGTTCAGTTTCAGTGCTGTTGTGCTTGGAACTTTTGGCCGCCGGGTCTGTGAATATGAAAATAAGGTCTGGAATTTCGAGCTGACTATGTGCTGCGCCGTGGTGCTGCCAATTTTGACTTTGATCGATTCGTCTTGGTGATCCTCCGATTCGATTAAAACTGCCAAAGTTATTTTGCGAAGAAAAATGTAAAAAAACGATTAATATATTTTGCGATTATGACTCAAAACATCACACTAGAAAGTGGACTATAAACTGAAAGTTAACTTTGTAGCTAACAACACTGCCAGAATAGCTGCATAGTGCTCATGCATTAGAGACTAGAGCTTTCAAGTGAGTTTAGATAGATACTAAATCACTTTGAATTACTCCCCAGCATGAGGTGTGACCCACAATTCTTACTTTCTTCAAAACCAAATAAACACAGTGCAATGACAATTTGCACATCGGATAGCAGTCATAAGATTTAAACTACTTAGTTCAGTTAAAACAGAATACTTTGAATTTTCTGTACTTGCTGGATGCACATATATGTGTGAATTGCCTACTACAGCTCTGCATCAGTACAAACGTGATATTATTTTTCACTAACCACAATTATCCATTAAATGGCAGTAATGCTAAGAAAAGTATTGCCTGGAACCAATTGCTTCTAATAATTTTAATTAAACAATTACCAATTCGAAAGCCCACTTAAACTGGTTCGCTATCTCCATAATTAGAAGTACGTAAATTCCAATTACTCTGCCCCATATAGATAGAAATAAAATTTTATTGTGGCTTGTTCGATAGCCATTCGTTCTCGTTGTGGATACAGGTAGTTTTGGCCGTACCACCGAGCAGATCCACATATCGTAAATACAGGAAAGTGTTAATAATTGTTAATACCACGATGAAGACATACTCGCTCTTAAGTGCTTTTCGATGGCGATCATGATATTGCAGCCTCATTGGACCGGAGGAGCTTGCATGCGTAATTCAACTCCAATTGTGCATTTTTATGACTTAATTGTTGTACATACACGATAAAATTTACAAGTTGCATATGATTAAATCGCATATAAGGCAATATATTATGAGAGCTAAAAGGCTTTTATTGCGCAGAATAAGGAACTCGTGAATTAACTGACGATGTTGCGTGGTATTTAGGCAAAAAGAAAATGTGTTGAAAGTCGAGCAGGTGGGTAGTATTAGAAAGCTTGTCTCTTTTACTTCGGGTGACGTAGTTTCCAAGTAAAATTGGGTTCGAATGACAAAATTCGCTTGTAATTGCGGATGGTTTTCAATATATTAGGCCAGGAAAACAAGATGAATAAATGGCCAAGCTACCAAATAAATGCACGTTGAAATTTTCCTGCGGAAATATATTTGTTGTGAGATGAGAAAGATAATGTAGAAAGTCCATTACCAATTCGTGTGCACAACAAAAGTTATTCGAGGGCAAAGGTCACGAAAACTAGTTTTTGTTAAATATCTTGTTAACGATTGAATTTACGTGAAATTAAGTTACAATTAAATTTACTCAGCATTAAAATCTGCACAAAAGCTTGATACATCAAAATCATGTACGATTAGTAGTTTTTAAGATAAGAGGCTGAGAAATGTTTGAGCCTAGCGCATAATCTCTTATCTTTTGCATATAGTAGTGTATACAGGCTATACGATGCAATTAAGCATAGAAAGTCCGTGTAATGCACCCAAACCCACAATTCTTTCTTTCTTGGGTGTATTTGAAGAGGAGCTTTCTACTTATTAATCGTAGTAACGCATTCCATAGTAGTTTCATGGGTGTATGTGTATCTGAAAATATTGGATGATACATCTTGTGAACAGGCGTGTGAACAGGCAGAAAAAAGACTCCTTTGGTTAATTTTCGTCTTCTTTTTTCTTTTGTAGCTTATTTCAACAACCCTAGAATTGAAAAAAAGGTATTCTGCAGTTATTGAGACGCCATTGTTTTTAAAACCGATCAAAAAAATCCCTTCTGAGTTCCAAAAGTAACAGACTGTGACAACTTAAATGGTGGTATGTCTTATTTGAGCCACTGCATAGGATTTTGTTTGTCATAATGATGAATTCAAGTCTTGGCTCCAGTAACAAATCGACTACATCATCCTCTTCTTCACTACAGGGGTCCAAAAACGCGCGACAGTACTTGACGCACTGTTTTTTTTTTTGAGGTGGTGTGAGCATTCTCGGCACCCACTTTGCGCTGACTTTAGTCATTCCAAGATGATGGCGCAGGATATTTAAAATGATTGTATCTGGTATTCCAACCATTTCTGCGACCTGTTTCTTCTTTAGTTCAGCATCTTCCTACTTCACTGTTTCCACTTTTCGAACAATGTCTGGAGTGGTCACTTGGATGTCCTAGTCGTGGGTTGTATTCAAACGAGTCCCTTCCTTGTATAAAAAACTGTGCAACTTGTAAATCATGCTTTGACCGGGTCCAGAGCCCCCATAAGAGGATGCCAACTCTCTCATTATCGTTCGAGCCAACTTTTCTTCTTTGGTGATTGAAATAATTCATTTATTTTCATTAAACTAAACTACCAACTCATTTCGCGAAATTAATTACTCTTTTATCACTAAAATTGGTTTTTCATTCCCAAGAAAATTATCCTTGAAATCTTTTTCCTATATTTTAATTTACAACTTATGTTACTATGGAGAGTGCTGAAGAACTATACGTTGTGCACAAATTTCAACTAAGTTGATGTATGTGTAATATCTTGCATGTCTCTTTCCATGTAACAAAGCATCCTCACTATTTTGCACTAGGTTAAATGGTACAGACAGTAGTAGTTACAACTTTATTATGCCTTGTTCTATACTTATCTATGCATATGAGGATGCTACGTGCTTATCCTAATGTAAAAAATTTGTTAATAGTTTGTCTTAACTTTAAAGGAACAAGCTTTATTGTCAAATATTTGCAGGTACACATGGGCCGACAAGATTATTAAGGAATGCATTAAGATTATGGAATTTCTATGAAATACGTTACTACGATTATTAAGTAGAAAGCTCCACTTCAACTGCACCTCAAAAAAGAAAGAATTGTGGGTTTGGGTGCATTATACGGACTTCCTACGCTTAATTGCATCGTATAGTCTGTATAAACCACTATATGCAAACGATAACGGATTATGCGCTAGGTTCAAAAATTTCTCAGCTTTATATCTCACCTGGAAGGCGTGTTCAGAGGAGAGAGTAAAGTGGACAAGCAATGCGATTTACGCCAGTAAGAGAGTGCTGGGTAAAACGTGGGATCTAAACCCTGCTTTAACGCACTGGATCTATATGGCGATAGCCAGGCCTATCCTTGCTTACGGATGCTTGGTCTGGTGGCCAGCAGTGAATAAGACTGCCTTTGCCAGCATGACGAACAGAGTTCAGCGGCTGGCAGCTATCTGTACCACAGGTGCCTAAGCCTCGACTCCTTTGTCTGCTCTAAATGTCCTGCTTCATCTCCCTCGACTTGACCTCTTCGTAAGGGGTGCTACCGTAAAAGCTGCTGTCAGGCTTAAGGAATCGAGACACTATGAGCTACGATCCTTCGGCCACAGCAGAATTGAGCGGGGTACGCAGGTAGCACCGACTACTTGGTTCCCACTCTGTGCTTCGAGCGGGGATATCAGGCGACTGTGCGGGATGGACAGGAGTGGAGTCAGCAAATGAGCGCAGCAACTCTTAGCATCTACACTGATGGCTCTAAAACGGCTGCCGGAGTGGGTGCTGCAACATTTTTTGCAGATGCAACTGTGGAAGCAGCCTTCAGGCTTCTTAATCACTGTAGTATTTTTCAGGCGGAGGTTTTTGCGATACGTAAAGCCGCAGACCTAGCATACACCAGAGATACCACAAGTGAGGAAATCAACATTTTTGCAGACAGTCAAACGGGGGTTAAGGCTCTGATGTCTCACAAATACAAATCGAAGTGTGTACTCGACTGCATTCAGGCCCTGAATAGACTAGGGAACAAGAGAAGAGTTAGAATTTTCTGGGTTCCTGGTCACAAGGGCATTGAAGGAAATGAGAGGGCGGACGCTTTAGTCAAGCACGGGGCTAGCCTTCCTCTGTCAGGACCGGTTGACATTCCTACTCCAATCCAAACAATCCCATACTCAATCGACTCCAATATGATGCAAGGTATGATGTGCAGATGGCGTGCAACTCAGACCTGTAAGCTAACCAAAATCATATGGGACATACAATCTCGTAGCGACTAAGTGCCTGCTTGAATTAACGCGGACTGACTGCAAGTGGCTGGTCGGCATCATTACTGGCAGCTCATGAAAATGGGACTCCTAACCAGCGACACCTGTAGGAAGTTTCAAAACCCGGGAGTCTCAGAAACAATCCAACACCTTCTGTGCCACTGCCTGGCACTGAGGAGAACGGCAGCGCTGCTTCGGTGAGCCCTGGCTGGTGGATCTCTCACATGTAGCAGAGCAGAGGCTGAAGAACATACTTCAGTTCGCAAAAAAGTCCGGGGCATTCGATGGCCGTTTGGACTGAACTTTCCTTCTCCGGGTCCATTTATCTGGTATCGTTACGGACCAATGGGACTATGTGTGGCCCTATGCTAGCCAGTTAAACCTAACCTAACCTAATCTCAAAAACTACTTATTGTACAGCTTTTGCTGCAAATTTAATGTTAAGTAAATTTGATGTGAATATAAACTCACGTAAATTCAATCGTTAACAAGATATTTAACAAAAACTGATTTTCGTGATCTTTGACCTTGAATAACTTTTGTTGCGCACACGACTTTGTAATGGACTTTCTACATTATGTTTGTCATCTTACAATAAACACATATCCTTCGAAAAATTTCCACTTGGATTTGACCTACCAAAAACATTGTATTGCATTCTTATAATTTTACATATTGATATGCGTGTGCTAAGTTTGTCTGTTACAATATCATATTTGTAAGCCAATATTTAATATTAGCATGGCATTAAGTTATATTAACGTCTTACAATACTATATTGGTATACCAACAATTAACATTAACATGGCAATATTTTATATTAACGCATATTAGCTATATTAGCATGTTAACATTGAATATTAATATCTAAACATACAATACTAGCATTTTTTTTAGAAGGTTGTTTAGTCTGGTTTTTTTTTTTTAAATAAAACATAATGTAAATTTGTTAATTCGAAATATATTCATAGGTGTTCTTAACATAAAAAGTTAACAGCCTTAATATATAAGGTTAAGCTGCAAACATAATATTGTTGCTTCCTAACATTATATATTAGTGGCAATTCTGTTACCATAACAATATTAAGATGTTAAAATATTTATTTCGGTCATTTCTCAGCGTGCACGGAAAGTCTTATTTTCCTGGCCTATATCTGATTGTATGGTCAATGTTAATATTTTTTTATTTATAGTTGCAACCATAGTTCACTTTTGCATTGAAAGTACCACAGTGCACATTTGATGGGCAAGGAAGTCAATTATCTTTTGTAAAGAGTTCGATGAAGCATTATCGTCATTGTCAAGCATTATTGTCATTATCGTCATTGCCAGCTAGCTTAAAATATACACACCTGGGAGGAAGAAAATAATTATTTTAAGAAAAAAATATTGATTAATAATATGGAATATTTATCTACGAAACATCTTCCGAAATTGTAATAAATGTCGAAGTTTTAATCTTCAACGCTATGAAGGAACAAGCTTTTAGTGAAGCAAAATTTATGTAAGCTGCATCGTGATGGCGTAGCGTCGCACACATACTAAGGATAGCGCTCCTTCTATAGCATGATATTGTTAAGTTGAAAAAGAATGAAAACATTGTCATGTAGAAGATAAGTATTAGAAAGAAGAAAATCATTTAATTTAAATGTTTGCAGAGTGGATTCAAAGTCATTTATTTTTTCATGCGTTAAAAGCAAATAAGTTTTGACAATTTTTGGTAATATAGTTAACAAAAATTTATAATTTATGTAAAGAGTACACTCAAAAAAATTTTGGTTGAATTTTACCCTTATAATAGTAGGAAACTGGTTTCCTACTGTTAAAGATGTAAATGTACAAAAGCGGGTAAAAAAAGAATATTTTTTTTACGACCAAATGGTGTAATTTTACCCTAAATAATAATGCAATTTTATGGCTTTGGCGCACAGATGAATAGCAAACTAGTAAATTTACACTCTTTTTGCTTCAATTTACAAAAAGCTGTGTATTATTCAGCTGATATGACGTAAAAGCAAAAAATGCACATCGAATGTGTAAAAAAATTTGCGAATCGTTATTTTAAACGAAAAAAGGAATATATTTCCTATTATCAAAGTATTAATTATAGACCCACTTTTTAGAGTGTGGGTTTGCAAAAAAAAACCATCCGGACTAAATTGGTTGCTGCATTTACATCAGTTTTTTTCATTCACTTGAGTTGCAATTTTCGCTGTCATTTTTTTCACTAGTAAATGTTATAAATGAGTCGTGAAACTATGCACTCCACACTCGTAGTTACATTGATTGTCAATTTATGATGAAGCTTTCTACTAGCTTCAACTCTTAAACCCAACAAGGGTAATCGTGGGATTACTTAAGTTTTAAATTTTATAAAATCATTGTCATGATGTGTAACACTAATATAACAGGTAGTTGCCTAACGTTTTAGTGTAAATGATTTCACATTTATGTTATAATTTAATCAAACTGGTAGTCTTTGAACCGTCAGTGGTTGATGAAACTACTACAGGTAAGAACAAATCTTTCTATGGCAAGATCAAATTTTATATCATTCAAAATAACAATCGCAATGGAATCAATGATATCATTTTGTATTTCAAGATAGACAATGCTTGACAAAAGCTGCAGATTTCAAATATTCCTCCAAGGTAGGTAGGCTGAAATGGCTGCCGATCGACAGACGCCTGCCGAGGGACGCATATAGGGTGAGGCCCGTGGCCCGTGATGAGGCCCGTGGCCCGTGATGATTTACACAGTAATTTTTCTCTCTTTTTTCACAGTAATTTTTCTCTTCCCTAGTCATTAAAGTCAGGAAACCATCTGTTTTCTTTGATAGACGGATTCTTCCTTTTCCACCGAGCCACAGCTGCAACAGAAACCATGGGACCTTGTGCTTAATCTTGCGCATGTCGTTCTATGAGACAGTGCCCACAGCACAACGCAGGGCGCTTCGAGCTAAGCCTAATAGCTGCCTGGTTAGATGCGAGTCGATGGAGACCCAAAACTGCCTTGTTCTCGCACAGGATGACTCATCTGCTCAGGACTTCCTAGCGTCCTGAAGATATTTTTGCCTAATGGCCAATTTGACTGATTTCATCGGTATTCCTATTGAGGAGGAGCATGAGACCTCCGGTAGCAAGGTACCAATCCTCGCTAGTTCATCTGCATCACAGTTACCCTGAAAAACTTTATGTCGAGGAACCCAAATCAATTGTATTGCCGAACGTTTTGACATATTCCCTAGAGATGCATGGCATTCAGCGACAATCCTGGACACTGTACTAAGACCAGCAAGAGATATAAAAGCCAATTGACTATCTGTGATAATAGCAATATTGACTGTGACTACTTGATTACACAGAACCCAGTCGATTGTCTGATCAATAGCCACAACGGCCACCTAAAAGAAAATAGAATGGTCTGGTAGACGGAGGATCAGCTTGAAATTCAGTTCATCTAAGTATACATCGCTCCCAACTCTATTGCTTTGCTTTGAGCCATTGGTGTACACATGGATAAGCCCACTTTCAAGGGTGATACTATCACACCATCACGCGAGTGTGACACGATCATCCCTACCAGGAATGCGAGCTGTGAACTCCAAATCTAGTCGAACGTGCGCAGTAATGTAGTCAGCTCTCGCTGATGTGAGAGCTTCCTCAGCCAAGATTCCTGCAATATGTTGACTTAAAGTTACCTTCATACACCGTGATGATATTGTTTGCGTAAACTTGAGTTTTCTTTACCAACATTTACGTCAATTTTCCTAGAATACACAAAGTAAAGGTATGCCTCTATAATTTGTTCCTTGTTTTGAATTGGATATATGATGGATTTGTGCCACTTCTGTGGTATTCGCTCTTGATTCCAGATTTGCTGGGCCAGTTTGCAGTTTGACTTCATGATTCGGCTTCCTTCACTTCAATACTCAACGCGGAATTTCGGATTATCCATTCTTTTCAATACATAAGCCGTAATATCAATACTCGCTGCTGTATAATGCTTCTCACTTCTTATGACAGACTCGATTTCTTCCAACGTTCTCGCGACTAGTGAGGCTTTATCAGATACGTCTGTGAGCCTTGATAATATTGAGCCATGTGCAGGATGAAAGAGTTTTTTTAAAATATTGAGCCGACCTTTTTTTAATCTTCGGCTATACATGCATTTTTACAGAATTTCATACGCACCAGCTTATTCTGCAACGGTTTTGATTGTTGTTAAACCAATTTTACTGTATAATTTCGTCAAATGGGGACCGATTTCATCTCAAGGTTTTTTGCGAAGCTTATTTGCTACCAATGTCGTTTAGAGGTGTCCGATAATGGAGTTTTGAAGAGGACTGGTCTTTGTTACATATGCCTTTGATATACAACGCCGATAATAGACAGGATTTTCCCAGGTAGTGGACTGAATCTAAATCGGCTCCTCAAAATGTACCCATCTTCACTGAATAAGGACATGGCCAATTTGGCTGAAAGTATTGCTATCTGGTGAAATGCATGTTTTTTGTGGGTGCGTCAAAGTGGGGAACATGTCGCACTTTACTACATGCAAAGCGTATCAAGCGTGAGCCTATATAATTAGTTTCATTGTGGACACTTAACCCTCTCGTCGTACCCTGATGTAGTTTTTGATTCCAGAGTATGACTGAAGTAATTTGAAATGAATAAGTTAATTGACCTAGGTGATTATAGAATCCATCCTTCGTTACCTTGTCTTTTGCTTTTTTAGATGGCACTCAATTGTTCATTTACTACTTTGAAGCTCATCACGTGTTTGGTTATAGGTTATCGATTATTGAATTTATAATTACAATTTTTTATAAGCATGTTTATTTGTATTTTTATTTTTTCTGTTCTTTCTTTGCATCTTTTTTCTACTTTCTGTTACTATTGTTAATTTATTTACTATACTATAATAAATGAGATCCTAGCATTTTTATAAGCTCTTACTAGATAAAAAAAATCTCTGAGGCATATTGCAAAAGATGAATTTATTTGAATAAACTGAAATTAAAAATATTCCGTGAAACCACATCTGTAGAAACTGGCCCGTTTTGATAATGCTCTAGCAGCATTAGGCTTATTGAGTGATCTGATGTTCCAGGATCCAAATGAGTTGGTTCAATCGTATGCGAGGTTCCTCCGTTAATTCCGGAAAAGGTTCAAATTTTCTAGGGAGCGGGTCTTCGGTCCAGTGTTCCGACCCCCAAGGTTGGATGACGGACTCTCCACAACTTTCTTTCTTTTCCAGCGGGATTTCATATAATATCATGAGGATATCGTTACTTATCCTCCGATCATGTTTAACAGTACCGCCGCAGAAAGGGGCTTCTTTCTAAATATTTATTTTTCAAAGCGGTGGCAAGTCCGCTAAGCAGAATAAGTCATAGTTCTATGATCTTCAGTCTATGCCAGTACTGAATACATCGACCGAAGTTCAGGCTGACGCACAGAACAGCAACCATTAAATAATACAGTTAGGCTGCTTTCACACTATACGGTTTCACCGTACGGCAAAACACCGTACGGTATAAATCCGAATGAGTAACACGTTCACACTATACGGTTTCTGTACGGTTTTTTTTTGTTACAAGCTAAATATCACCGTACGGTTTTTTGCCGTACGGTCGGAACCGTATAATGTGAAAGCAGCCTTAGGCTCCTTTCACATTATCCGGTTCCGACCGTACGGCAAAAAACCGTACGGCGATATTTTTCTAGTGGTGTGAAGAAGAGTATAGCCTCTTTCACATTTCACGGTTACGGCAAAATGCCGTATCCGTACCGTGTAGCAGCCGTACACTGCCACTGCAATCCACGGACACTCAGTGATGCACGCGACCAAGTGCATGCTTTCACATTAGACGGTTTCAAACCGTACGGTCAATCAATCTCGAGCCAATTTAGTTGCAGTTTAGCAAAGTGTAAAATGTAAAGTGACAAAAGAATAATGACAGATATAGATGCAGAAGTTTTGATTACACTTGTGGAGGCTATGCCTGAGCTGTGGGATAAATTTCTGGACACCTACAAAGACAGAAATGCAACGAAAGATGCCTGGCATGAAGTCTGCATAGAAATGCACCCAGATTTTGGTGCTCTTAATGCCATAGATAAAAAAGCGTTTGGTAACAGCACACCATTTAATCACAAACTGAGCTTGTGGCGAAAAAAAAAACGCGCATAAACCGTATAGTGTGAACATGTTGCTCATTCGAATTTTCACCGTACGGTTTTTTGCCGTACGGTCGGAACCGTATAATGTGAAAGAAGCCTTAGTCTTTTCTGCCATGTTTGGGGCATATGTCGAAAGTACTTTATATATCTTTGAAAAAGATGCCTCATTTGTTAGCAGCTGAGTCCTCCGTGGGTATGACCGTTAGAAAATAGTGTTAATGTTAAAGGTTTATTTCGTGAAGAAAATACTCAAGCTTTCGTTTATTACTATTAATGTTTTCGAGGAATGGTTTTGCATTATAGGTAGATTTTATAGCCTTTCGTCTAAAAACTATCAGTGTTTTCATTGCATTTCTTGAACAACTGTTATGAACATATTTATTTATTTATTTATTCAGATCTCATTTAATAGAAATCCAATTATAAAATGAAATACAAAAAATAACAAAAAAAACATTAATATAAAGCAAAACAAAGAAATAAAAATAATAAAAAAAATTAAAAAAAAAAGTAAAGCGAAAAATACACAATAAAAATAACTAAGAAGCTACGTTAACATATCAATAACATATTTTTTAAAAGATTGAAAAGACATGGGCAAAGAACCAAACCAATGCTCATTCATCATGGCTTCTAAGTACCATAGGTATTGGTGAGTTAAAATACACAAGAGTACGCGCAAAGGGAGCAAGGAAAAGCGATTGAGTTCTAACTGGGCGATCAGACACACGTAAGAAATGACACACGCGAATATTGGAAGAGAGTAAGCCATGATAAAGCTTATAAAGAAGACATTCATCCAGGAATATTCTGCGGGTACTCAGCAAATGGAGATTTAAGAAAAGCAAACGGTCACAATAAGGACGATAAGCAACATTAAACTTGTACAAAAGGCAGCGAGCAAACTTACGCTGAACATATTGAAGAGCACTAGTAAAGTACACCAAACGAGGAGACCACACCTGGGAGCAATATTCAACAATGCTACGAACAAGAGAAATAAAAAGACGAACACATGTGTTGATATTGGTTGCAAAGCGAGAGCAGCGCAGAACGAAACCAACTACTTTTGAAGACATAGCAACAACAAAAGAAACTTGCAGATCAGATTTTAACTTCGAATAAAAAATGATGCCAAGGTCTTTATGTTGATCTACATCTTTCAAAGGACTTTCACTCAAAAAATATTCAAAGGAAATGGGATTAGGCTTATTGGAAAAAGACATAATGAAACCCTTGGAAACATTAAGAGCAAGAGAGTTCGCAGAGCACCAATCACTTAAAACAAAGAGATCCGGTTGTAACTTACAATAATCATTTAAGGTCATCAGCATGCAACAGAGAGTCGGACTGAAAGTTACAAGGAAGGTCACTGCACGGCAGACGCGTTCATGGAAGTAGGAAGAGAGCCAGGATGTAAGGAAAACTGGAAACACCAAAATTACAGACCTTATCCAACAGCACTGAGTGGTTTACCCTGCCAAATGCTTTCGCGAAGTTAATGTAAACCACATCAGCTTGAAGACCATTGTCCAAAGTGCACGCGATGAAGTTAGTGAATTCCACTAAATTCGTAGTCGTTGAACGTCCCTTGATGAAAACATGTTGCTCTACAGAAAATAAGTGACTAAAAGTATCATGAGTTCTGTCACGAACAATCCGCTCAAGTAACTTCGGAAAGCAGGACAGGAGGGATATAGGTCAGCATTTGGCCACATTGCCAATGTCCCCCGATTTTAAAATCGGAAAAACATTGGCAGCTTTCCAGGTAGAAGGAAAAACACCAACATACAGACTCAAATTAAATATTCAAATTAAATAATATATTAAATGCATATTTTAATATTTTTTATTGCATGTTTATCAGCTTATTTCAGTGGTTTTTATTACATAGCTGTTCGAGCTCTAATAAAAGCTATATCTACATATAATGATCACACTCTAACCTTTTCAACTTTGAGAACGCTCTGATATTTTAGACTGATGCGAGTTTGCATATACTTAACTAATTTTTGCTTTTATACTCATACTTTTACGAATATTGGTTCGGGCATCAAACCTCAACTGAAAAATTTTCGTCTCTCTTCCAATTTCACGCACGTGCTGAATTGTCGCATTGACCTAATGACCGCCAAACGAGCAACCGAATAACGATAGATAGCAAAAAAAATCAAAATTCCACATGTGACCACAAATATTCGTTTGTACGCTTGAGTGTAGTTATATTAATTTCGCAATACCGCTTCAAGCTCTTCAAATTTCGAATCTTCCACGTTATCATCAAGATGCCTCGAGGCTTTATAGATTTCATAGAATACTCATAATCAATGGACCGATTACTAGTTTTGATTTAAAAATTGTCCAAGTAATCGTAAATAAATTTGTAAAGACAACTTACATGAATTATTTAATTTCCACTAATTTTGATAACGAGAAGATGTGAGAACCTCAAGGACACGAGAATCAAGAATTCGAGAAAAAAACTTCCGCTGGTGGCACGTTTATTGGTTGAATCGGCGAATGTTTAAGATGGTTGAATCTTATGGAGAAAAGTTATGAAAAAACAGAAAAGTTATGAAAAAATCACTGTGCCGAGTATGGGTCCATAAATAAAAGGGTGCTTCAGTGATATACTTATTGATATTGGATTGATCCCCATCGGATCCGTCTTGGTTCAACAATGGAGTTGTAAACAATATTTCCGAACTGAGCGCTTGTTTGGCATTTGCATGAAACCGGCAGATTAAAGTTTCATATGCTGATGCTTTAAATTGATATATTGCTTTCAGTTTTATCTGTGATTTATTTATTTATTAACCAAGCAAGGTACAAGTTACATAAATAGTAAAAAAAGCAATATTGAAAATTAATATGAGTATATAAAAATAAAACGAAAAATTAAATAGATTAAATAACTAACAAATAAATCAATAACATTTAATAAATATGGGATTAATAAATCATTGACATTTAGCTTAGGATGGAAGGGTTGCGGATGGCTTGGAAAAGGGAGAATTTGAAGGATAATTTGCCAGTTGCTTTTCTGAATTAAATTGTATTAGTCAGATATGGATGGATTTCATACCGCTACCTTAATTCTTCTGTATGGTTGCAGTTTGAGCATATTTTTGTAAAACGTTTTCCACCGTTACCACCCATACAATAAAGCCAATACGCCTAGTAATTTTACAGTTCGAAACATTTTCTTACGCCCTGGTTACGGTTTGCGACTTTTTCTCAACACTTAATTGCTTGCATTCACGTTTCTTTCGTCACTTGTTACCAATTAAATGCAACGTACAGGCTCAGTCTTTTATATCTTTTTTAGAGGTAGCCCAGACACTACTTAAAGACATCATAAAAACAGTTTTTGGATTTGACAAATAGGACAGATTTCAGGTATTTCAAAATATATAAGAAGTACAAGTTTTCCTGCCCCGATTGTATAATGAACTCAATTTCACTTGAATACAAATTTATATAGTTAAAAAAAACTTTAGTGCACCTGAACCGCTAGAAATACTAATGTTCGATGAACAGTAGAAGAATCGTGCAGATTTTGAGTGCATATTCTACCACACGTGCTCCAACCTGTTCCGAGTGCAAAATCACTTTGATCTTAACAATGCATTTAAAACCATAGGGTGGAAAGGATTTCAGGAATTTCAAGATTTAGGAAACCTAAACACTGCAAAACTCTGAGAGCAGCATAATATAACATAAACAAAGAAAATGCTTAGTGCTTGCAACACTTTACCAACACTGCAATTGGAAACTCTCCCACAATTGCCTCACGTCAATATCCAATAACTCTATCGATTTCGACTTTATCTGATGATTTCGTCGAAAGTTACAGGGTTAGAAAGATATCCAGTAAAAACTAAAGATGTTTGAAACTAAATATTTTTAGAGCTTAAAAAATTTAAACAATAGAAAACTTATTTTTATTGTAAATGTTCGCGATATGAATACTTAATGTAAGCATCTATTAATCAAAAAATTGCAAAAAATGCCTCGAACTGGCAACCCTTTGCTACATAACACCTGCCTCACATTGAAATCAACTTGTTCTGCGAATTTCGTTTTGATCCGTTGACTGCATTAGAAGTTATAGGCGTACAAAAACTTTAGGGCTATGCTACCAGTCGCAAAAGTTTCCAAACTTTCGAAAACTTAATGTTTGTTGTTTATGGTCACTGCAAGGTCATTACCGTTTGAAAATTTTACGATAAAATCGCTAATAAAGATATTGCAAATAATTACAAAACAAACAATAGCTGGCAACCCTGTAATGGTTTTTAACCAGATTCCTTCTGAATAATGCTTATAATAAGTTCCATATATCAAATTGATTTTGATTTCATGACTGCACTGGAAGTTATACGGCAAAAAGCTTTATTTTCCTGAGCGAATTTTCAAAACCCAAGACACCAAATTTACGATAGCTGGCAGTACCAACCGAGTTTTCCAACCAAATTTTCGGCTTAGAGTAAGGTTCAGCTACTGTGTCAACTTCATGAAAATCTGGTGACTGAATCAGAATTCATAGGGCAAAAACCACTGACACAGAGTTGCCCGCATTTCCATATCGCTTCTATTTGACGTGGTTCTACTCAATACCAATACATTCTGTGAATTTCATTTGTATCTGATAATTGAGTCATGAGCGCTCGTGAACAGAAGTTTTTGATGCTTAAAATATAGGTAAATTCGAAGAGGGTTACCGTTCATGTCCGATGTGAAATTTGAAAAGTTTTGTTTTGATTGTATAGACAAAGCATAAGATTTCTATATGAGTTGGTTTTTACTGTAAAAGATGAACATTTTTCAGGAGATTCGATGGTTTGAAAGTTTTCACTTTCAACGTTTCACTTTCAATATGCCCTGTAAGTTTCGTAATGATCTGATAATCTGGTCAAAAGTTATCGCAATTCAGAATTTCTCGAATTTTCTCACTTTTATTTTAAGCGCCTAGCGCACACATAGAGTTAAAAATACCAAAAAATTATCATATTTACATTTGGAACACGTTCAAAATTCATTCCATAAACTTTATTTTTGCGACAGTTATTTGTGGACAGAAAAATAGGTATATTTAAAATATCACTAAAATGGCCACCGGCGCCAAACGGTTAAATATGATTATCTTTTTGTGAGTGCACTATTTTGCATATACACCAATGTATCCTGAAAATTTCAGTTCAATCGGAAGGCGCGTTCCTGAGATATTTTCACTGAAATTTTAAAATATATATATATATATATATATATATATATATATATATATATATATATATATATATATATATATATATATATATATATATATATATATATATATATATATATATAGAAATATGAATTTTGGGCAAAGTGATTTCAATACTAATGTTCTTCTGCGAACATTAGTAAAAATCGAGAGGATTCTGCTCTGGTTTTAACTAATTAAATTTAACATACCCTTCTATTCTCAATAAGTTTTCTTTTTTATATTATTAAATTATATTATCCTTTGCGACTGGTGTCAGCAAAGTATGATCAAAATCAAAACAATTAGTTAGCATAAAAATTAGCCTTGTTATCTTCAATTTTGCATTCGTTTGATGTAAAAATTGTTCACTCGATTTGGAATATAATCCCTGTC
Organism: Nemotelus nigrinus; assembly: GCA_947369275.1. Lineage (NCBI taxonomy): Eukaryota > Metazoa > Arthropoda > Insecta > Diptera > Stratiomyidae > Nemotelus > Nemotelus nigrinus. The sequence goes on from OX376372.1 coordinate 164,929,443, forward strand.
AAAATGTAAATAGATCCATGTTAAATCTTTTTCTCATCACATCCCATTCTACTGGAAAAAACTTCAAGCAAAGAAATTGTGTACCACTCGTTGTGTATTAGCCTGAAGTATTTAGATAGTTTGAAATCCGAAAAACGCAACCAAGTTTCCCTTCGAAGAACCTTCAAAAGAAAAGACGCTTCAAGTTTACCAGCACTTCTTAATTCTAGTGTTGCACACAGTTTCAGTAGCCAGTCGATAGCCCGTTGTAGCCTCTTGAATTATTATCAGTTCCTCAATCATACTGCAATGTCGTATCAGCATTTAACATCGGCAAGCCGCAATTATGTGCATTCGATTTCAGCATTTACTCAAAAATGAAAACGAACACGACTCGACGTTCAAGTGTAAATTCGAACGGCCCGATTCAACTTAGGGCAAACTCATCGTTTTCCAATCTCGGAAGAAAATTTTCTTATTGTAATTTTCGTGATTTTTGAAAGTGGAAAAGCCTTGAAGGCATCATCTCATCGATAGGTTTTCCATTACCTTGTCGTCAACTTATCAGGTTGCTGCCGATACTTGTGCTACTACCGTTAGTTGACATTGCACGTCATCACGAAATGACTTTTCCGCTAGTTAAACTTTGCTGAGTAAATTTTTCGTGTGATTAATTTTTTATTAGGCAATAAGATTTTTTTTTGTATGGATCCCAGTTTCACATTAGTGATTTAGGGAAATAGTATTTTGAATTGAAACTTTTTTGCAAGGAACTGTTTTGTATGCTTTCATTTCCATTTGGAGTGATATCTCGTTTGTATCGTGTGTAAAGTTTACTAATAAAAATTATTTGAAAAAGATTTAAATTATTTTAAGAACTATATGCGAGCAGGAAACAATCATATTGTTCTATATCCGCATATTTTTTGCAGCCATCGTCGAAATCTACTCTCAATTTGAGTGCATGTATTCGTGTGTAGCAGAAATTCTGATTTTCGTGAATTTGCTGCTGTAAATTTTCTTCTGGCCGAATCGTCTGTGATTAATTTGTCTTTGAAATGATTCTGACAGCGAAGAGAAATTTCGAAATGATGGAACAATTTATCCAAAGTGCTCTGACTGGCTGGTTGCCAAATGCGCGAAAATCGCTTGTTTTTCCTTATTGTATAGTATACTCATTATATATTCGCTTATTGTTTTAGATTGCATCCTTATTGTGCAAAATATGATAAGCTTGATGAAGATTGGAGTTCCAAGCAATTTCAATATTTTTAAATGCAAGTTGCTTATGTGATGCAAAGAAAAATTTGAGAAAACATCAATGTGATTTTCTGGATATATGTGTGTGTACTGCTTAATCTGTGTTTTAATGACCCGAAATAAAGCAGAGTATCCCAAGGCAATTTGGAATAGAGCAGCGGTCAAAAAAGTAGTGCCAGTTAGAGCGATTGCGAGCACGAAATCTTATGGAACACTTTTCAGGCAACAATTGTCAAAGTTGATTGTTTGTCCGAAGCTCAAACTGTCAATTCACTATTAAACAATTTCACTTCAGGCTCAATTTGTTCATGACAGTCGGCTCCGTAACAATTGACAAACAGATGGTTACTTATCCGAATTTGCTCTACCAAAAAAATTAGAGCCGAAAATTGTGCTCTAAATTCCTCTAGTTTAACTTAGAGCAGGCTAATGAAACAAATCAGAGCAACTTCGGGCATTTCGCTAAGAAAGCTCAACTTACCTCGATCTAGATCAGCTCATTAAGCACATCCATAATATCTGGTCTTAAATTGGTAAGTTTTGGAATATTCTAATCTGCAGTTTTTTTTTCAAATCAGCATGGTGCCAAGCAAAATACAAAAAAGCTTATGTAAGAATCAATTCAAAAACATTCGAAAAGGTTTCATTTAATAAGTTCACAAGTACAATTTTCCTGCAAAGAGCCCAATGTCATGGGGTGAAAGTTTATTTTAAATTGAAAACAAAATGTACAGTGTAGTCAAAACAGCAAAACATATTAAATGCTGTCCATTGATATGGATGATTGTTTTCACAATTCGAACAATAGATGTAATTCGAACATGTAGTCCCTGAAAATCAAAGATTCTGTCAAAAATATTTTGTGAGATAAACTACTGACAACAAGTGAAACTTTATAAAGTTGTCCAATCAATGAAAATGTTGGAAAAAAACCATGCTTCAATTTACCTATATTTTGAGCATCAAAGAAGAAATTTGAAAATGCGCTGAACTATGTGCCAGTGGTGCCATCTTGAAAAATTATAAAGAAAAAAAAATGCTTTTTGCCCTGTGAATTCTGATTCAGTTACCAGATTTTCATGGAATTGACCTTACTCTGAGTTGTATTTTGTAGAAATTTGGTTGAAAAATTCGGTTGGCGCTGCCAGCTGTGGTAATTTTGGTGTCTTGAGTTTTGGAAATTCGCTCAGGAAAGTTAAGCTTTTTGCCCTATAACTCCCAGTGCAGTCATGAAATCAAAACGAATTTCTTATAATATATGTAACTTTTTATAGGCATTATTCGGAAGAAATCTGGGACAAAATTCCATTATAGGGTTGCCAGCTATTGTTGGTTTTGTATTTATTTGCAATATCTTTATTAAGTGATTTTATCGTAAAATTTTCAAACGGTAATGATCTTGTAGTGACAATGAACAATAAATGCTAAGTTTTCGAAAATTTGAAAACTGTTGTCACTGGTAACTCTAAATTACTTTGTACCCCAGTAACTTCCAATGCAATCATCGGACCAAAACGAAATTCGGAGACTAGGTTGATTTCAATGTGAGGCAGGTGTGATATATTTTTGGTTTTGATGCTAGCAAAGGGTTGCCAGCGCGAGGCGTTTTTTGCTATTTTCATATCAAAATATGCTTACATTAAGTATTCATATCGCGAACATTTACAATGAAAATAAGTTGCCAATGTTTAAATTTACTACGTTCTAGAAAATTTTTGGTTCCAAACATCTTTCGTTTTTTGACCCTAAACATCTTTCCATCCCTGTAACTTTCGACGAAATCTTCGGATCAAATCGAAATCGATAGAGTTATTTGATTTTAACGTGAGGCAATTGTGGGAGACTTTTAGTTGCAGTGCTGGTAAAGTGTTGCAAGCAATAAGCAATTCCTATGTTTACCTTATGTTATGCTGCTTTCAAAGTTTTGCAATGTTTGGCTTTCCTAATTCTTGAAATTCCTGAAATCCTTTCCACCCAAAGGGTTTAAATGCATTTTTAAGATCAAAGTGATTTCGCACTCGAAACAGGTTGGAGCACGTCTGGTAGAATATGCACTCAAAATCTGCACATTTCTTCTACTGTTCATCGAACATTAGTGTTTTTAGCGGTTCAGGTGCGCTAGAGTTTTTTTATGAGTTCAAAATAAAATTTCGTTAGCAAAAAGATAACTGATGCCAAAGTTAACAGCCTAACAATGCATAATAAATGCTCTCTTTGCTCAAAATTATAATTTTTTTTTTTGAGCATCCTATTAATCATAAAATTGAATTTAAAATCAACAGTATAGGTAATGGACCAAAATTTGCATTAAAAATAGTTAATTGATACTTTGAATGAGAAACTGCAACAAGTTTTAGAGAAAAAAATGTGCATGAGGATTTTGGTCGAAGTTAAAATTTCTAGTTGCTCTATGAAAATTTGGTTTTTTTTTTCATTTCAAGTCAAGATTTAAAACTTTCTCACTTTCTTTGATATGTAAACAACTAAGCTCGTTAAACTGTTCAAGAAGGTTACATATCTTGAATAGCGCTGGTCAAAATATTTTTTGGTGTCCTGAAAAGTTTTAAACGATATTACCAAAATAAGTATGAAAAAACCGTGAATAAGATCTAAAAATTTAAAAGACTAAATAATAAAAAAAATTAATTGACAATTTGCTTCGTAATTGTAAAGTTTGAAAAACCTATTTGTAAAGATTTACTTGTAACTTCACTTCTCGCTATAAGTTTTATATTCTTATTTATCTGAGTTTCTTATGAATGGCATCTTGCAAGTTCTCCGTATCAGAAAATCAACACCGAAAGCGGAAACCGGTTCAGGCCTCCTTAAAAAATACATCCCCAGAACCCGAACGTAAGCCGATGCTATCTAGTAATTTATTTCTTTGAACATCCAGGTCTACGAGATATTTCTGACGCCAACATGCTATTCTTTACTATTGCCGGCCACAAATAGTTTCCTGAACCGACTCCTCTTCGCTCATATGAGCTACGTGCCCAACGCAGTGGAGTCTACAGAGCTTTATCATTGTAATTCATGATTGTAGGACATCCGAAACCATCTATTTTTTTTATACGGGAAACTCTTCTTTTTGAACGCGGCCAAAAACTCACAGTGTTTCTTTTTGTAGCACTCAGGTTTTAAATCCATACATGAGTAGTAGTAAGACCATGGTCTTGTTAATTTGATACTTATTAAATTGTTCGGCCTCTGCACCTGCAGTTAAACTAAACCAGAGGGTTCACCATCAATAGCGAATATCAATAGCGTTATACACTGTATTATAACCACCAGATAGGCATAGGAATGTGGCCTATTTATAACTCTAGGCATAAATAAAGTCCATATTAACCTTTAATGTACTCAGAATGTAACGCTCAAATTCACGACCAAGATATTTACACGGCTCATACAAATTGAAACCAAGAGCCGGAATCCGTTTCCGCCTCTGGTCATCGCATAGAAAGGATCCACATCTTTATCGGTTACAGACACCACGAAACTTCTGCTAAGGGACCTGCGACTAATAACAGGTTTATGAACACCAGTCTCTACCACCCGTAGTGCCAGGTTTTTATTGAAATCCTTATTTATACACCCTTGGATAGTCTGTGCAGCCAAAAGAATACAATTTTACAACTTTTCGGTTAGAATCGGTGTAAGTGAACCTTCCCCTAGAAATCGTGGATATGGCTAGTAAGTATGGGCTCGCCACGTCAAAGGATGCTGCGAAGAAGAGGAGACAAGGTAGATTAGAACTCGTTAAGGTGCTGGATAGTTGAGTTTTACCTAAGCCACCTAAGCTCAAAATTGTAGAAAAATGAATTGTATAGCACCAAATTTCTTACGTTTTTCTTTTTTATTTTAATTCGACAGACATGGTGTCAGAAGTTGTTGATAAGTTAAATTTTTTCAATTTCTTTTACAATTTCGCAAAAAATTTTGCTCATTTATGTTGAAGCTCCTAAATTTAAAAGCAAATCGGAAGCCCACACAAAGAAACGACAAATGTGAGTCCCGCAAGTACCAACACGCGTGTTTTGTGGCTCCGTTTAAATACTTATGCCAACTTTAAAGAAGAATGGAAAGAGAGTTTTTAGTATTGAATTAACAAGTACAATATCGGTTATCCCACATAGTATTGTTGATTTATGTAAGATGCCTCATGTGAACATGCCTTTAGATAGATTAATCCTACCAAATGGTATGGTGACTGGTTAAGGGGAGTGGGTAGCAAGAAATGACATAAAAATCAAATTTTTTTTTATTTGATTAAAAAGTTCTCTAGGCTTTTCTGAATCTAACGGTGCCTTCAAAAGTTCATTTCGACTACTAGAAATACACCAAAAAGATGTTTTGAAGTTGAAAATTTTTTATCTGTCATATAGCGATCATGAAATTAATCAAAAAAACTTATCTATTTTACATTTTCAACAGCTTCTGTGCAATTTTGTTAAATTTCTATTGTCATTTCAATTTCTATTATTTCTATTAAAGGTATAATAAAAAACTAAAATAACACAAATTAATCATCTTTAATATTACATCATATTTAACCGCCGCGAAATACGAATCGCCGCGTTTTTTTGTCTCCCCTGAAAAATGATATGTTTTCAGATAAATGTTCCTGTTTGTCAAATATGACTGAACCAATCAACACATGATTTTTTCTGGGTATAAAGTGGCGTTATTGAATCATTCTTGGCAGACAGTTTTTAAATATATTACAAATTTACCCTGAAATAAATTCTGAAGTTGAAAAGAAAACTATTTTTCCCCATTTTTTCTAATTTTAGGACAGTTTTCTCTGCTTTAAATGTTAAGTCTACTTAGTAAAAATACTGTCAAAGTTTCAATAAAATCGGATCAGTAGTTTGTAATCAAAAAGAATAAATGTACGGGGTGTTTTCCCATAAGGATAAACTCGCTACCCACTCTCCTTAAAACAATCTTTTCAATCAAGATTTTTGTCCCTCGTATAGCGGCTCCATCTAAGCTAAACCTTTACGCAAACTATTTTGCTTGTCACATTTGACAGGAACATTTTCTGCCTGATAAGAATTTGCTCACGCTCAGTCTATACCCTCCAATTACCGACCAATTGGAGTAGGCTTTCATTCAAAATTATTGACCAAACTTGCGTTGGATAACCTTAGTAACGACCATCAGTAAGGTTTCCGCTGAGGATGCCTCACCCGGTGCTTACTTACATTTCTCACTGAGAGGCGGAACAGTTACTTTATTAATTTTAAACTTGCAATTTGACGTATTGTAACATATACTCTGTGCGGTGTACGTATAAATATTTCTCAAATACTAGCTTCAATTCATTTCCGGCAGCATAAAACGTTTGAATTTTACAATTTTGCACTCAAACAAACTGCATCATTCAATATTTTTATCCTTTATCTTTATTTATAGCGATTTTCCATTTGTACTGAACAATCTCGATGCCTGCTCTTTTTCGCTAGAAATCAGAGAGCTACTGCGAAGCTCCATCTCTTCGAACGTGAATTCCCATCCCCATTATATAGCACTGAATCCTTTTTCACCCCCATAACGAATGTTCCCGGTGCTTTCCTAAATCCGGTCTCATGACTCTCTTCAACGACCATAACGTGCTTCTGCGCCCTAATTCGCATGCATCTCTCCGTTCTGGTTTGCCAGCCGATGCTTCCTACCCAAGAGTTTCACCTTAACATCCAAGAAAGACCAACGTAGTCTTCGGTCCGTGGTCGGCGTGTTTGCACGTTCAATTCTTCGTTCGTGTTGTTTACACCTGGCTCAGGTACCTACATACATATATGTTTACTTTAAAAGTGAAAGATTGTGCTTAGGAAGGCTTACGCCACAACACATCGTCGGCGAAGTGCATCGAACAGATTAGCTATCGCGAAAAGTTAACGAATTGAATGGGAACCGTGTGCCGTTCTAGAGGAACTGCTTTTTCGCTATGAGTTCCGGTTCGGATCGATAAAGTGCATTAGTGCGAATAGTAGCGAAATATACACTTAGCGCCACATATGTTTACGCTTCCAGCAAACTATTATTCACGCATAGATAGTTGTGTAATTTGCAATTAAGTACGTTATTGTTCACTTACTTGTAAACTTTTCGATTGCTTGCTAAGCTGTTTGCGGACTTGAGTGAGTGGGTGCTTATAAGAAGAGGAATTAATGTTCATATATATATATATCATCGTATGCTAGTTATATGATGATTTAATAACCTTTATCAATCATTCAAAATTAATAATTTTGAGGTTATTGCTAAACCATATGTTCAAATGATTGTATTTAATTTATTTATGCTTACCTAACTTGTTTGAAAACTCATGAAGTTTCCATTCCATTTATCTTAATAACCTTGGACAAAAATCATCTCCGTTCAGTTTCCTCTCATCATTGCGATTTTTCCTGAAACTGTCAATCGGGTTTCGCTATTGTTCTTACATTAGCTAAAGCTAAGCTGTGCACGTGTTTGTTGATTTACTTCCGGTTGTTTAGAAACTTGTTGCGCTTCGCCGCTCGCGCTAACTTCACGCCAAAGCTCGGTATCGGGTTTCGGTAGCAAGCTTCCTTCCATGTCCCGTGAAATGCGCTCGATGCCTTGTATGTTTACACATGTGGCGGATCAATTTCGTGTTTGTTTGGGTTTCACCTCTCTTCCTTGCTTGCCATCATCAGTTCTCCGCTCCGCTTTTCTACCCCATCAATTTTCGGTTTTTAAGCGAAGAGTCACCATCCTTCTATCACTTACATGATACTGTCACTGGAGCCTTGTCGTTGTTTGTCTAATGACAGCTATCACTGCGATTTGCCTCGGGGTCGTTTTCAATTAAATTCGATCTCCCAGGAACTCGTATAGTTTTTAGATAAATGGTTAAGAGGGCTGTGAAAGCGTTGGTGGGATATGTTTTTTTATACGATTTAGTTGCATCCGGTTAGGAAGTTAGGAGGTGACAAATGTTGAGAATATAATGGGGGTTAGTATCACTGATGTTTCAATAACTTCCGTGAATATTTTAGGAAAATACTCGAAAGGTTATTTGCCAGATCTCATATTTATTTTTAAATAATTTTTCAAGATTCTCAATGTACTGTCTCAAGAGGCTGTGTTTGCATGCAAGATCAATTTTCATTCTTATAAGAGACTTACTTATATGGCAGTGTCAATTATCATTACCCAAGCTATTCTAATGTTGCCGTCAGAAACGGTTTTACAGGAAGGATTATACTTTGTTATATTTAACGTACTTAAAACATTGAATTTTTATTCAATGGCTGGATATAGCTAGGATATAGTTTTTTCCCAAGTTTTTTAATTCATCTCAAAAATATTAACCAGTGATTTCATCAACGACACCATTTTTAACATCAGGAAAATTTTTTGGAAAATTCTTTAAGCTTGAAAGAAATGAGAATGTCGGAATCTCTGAAACATTGAAAAGCCTGGAAAGCGTATAGATGAAATACAGTGTTCCAAATGTCGAGCAATTTAAGAATTTTGAAACTCTAATTGGTTGTGATTTTTAAATATTAGGCTTTCATCAGAGTGCAAAAAGGTCTTATGGCTCTTGAAAGTCCGGGAATGAAAGTTTTGAGTTGAAAATATCTTCGTATAACAGTTGAAAATTGAGTGATATTAAATTAGCAATTTGTGCTCTTTTATGCTAATAGTCAGCCTCCTTAACCCTAATAGACCAACATTTTGACTAATGTCAACGGGCACCTTTTTTTTACGTGACTACTGTACAATGAATTGGAAAGATGTTCGGTATCTCAGAAACACATATTGAAAGCAAATAGTATAAAACCCTTTTAATGATATTATAATGAAGTTTCTGAAAATGAAAAAATCAAGAGAATCAACTTATTTAATTGTGCTCTCCTTAATTTTAACACTCTAGAATCACATAACATTTATTGCTGTTTTCCTTACTTTTTTCACAACCACTATAAACTATACGTTTAAGATGACTTATATCAGCTTCCTCAAATAGTAACAGCTCACTTCACCAATTACCGGCCATTTAATGCCTTTCAAAATGATTTTCTCTCGTTATTAACGACTGTAGTGGCTTCTTTCGGCAGTTTGTTTTTAAGGTCTACAACAGTTTTCGCTTAGTCTATTCCGTCTTTTTTGTCATCCTTTTTCGGTTTTCAGCTATTTCATTTGCGACTGATTATCAAAAAAAAATTGATCTTAGAAACACTTTGCCCAAAAATTCATATTTTTGTGTATGCAGTGCTGCCATTTTAACCTTTTGAATACTAGATCTGGCATTATTTTTTCATCTAGCATAATTACTAACATTTACATTTTTATTTTGGAATAATCTGTCACTCGTCTATTCATAATCGTGCCCATCAATTTTTTCTCTAAAATGTTTGATAAAATGATGAAATGCTGCATTATTCCAACAAATGCGCGCTTTAGCCTAGAGTATTTTGCAAAATTCAAATGTAGACCAGCCTGCTGCAAACGAAACCGCTACTGACCGATCAATCATACATTCTAAAATGATGTTTTGACAAATATTGGTGCAAATCAGCTTTGCATAAGAGAAGAAGATTAAGAGGTAACTAATGGGACTGTTATTGATATACAACAATCTTGAGGTATAACTTTTAGGCCTCTAATTTGTTTTTCATATACTCTTTTACTATATGAAATGTAAAAAATTTATTTCTTACTTTGATATCGAATTATGTTTATTTTCCTGAAAAAAGAGCATTATTTAGCATTACAATTTTACGAGGTCTAGTATTATTTACCATTAAATACAATAACATTTTGCATTTTCCGAAAAAATAAATTGACAACACTTTATATATACGAGTATGTATCAACAAAAAAATTCGGTGAAATTATCTAAAGAGTGCGAGTGAGCTGAAATTTTCAGAAAATATTGCTATGTATAAAGAGTAGGTATGTAATAAGTTAGCCTTTGGGTCAATCCTTTGAATTTTAACGTTCTCTAATATTTATATAGAAAAAGAAATTTCGGGAAGCAAGTTCGTATGATGAAACAAATAATGCTGTAAGCAACAGTGCCGGTAAAAATGCTAAGACACCCCATGTTTTTCAAGAAATCGTAAAATAACAAAACAATCCCAGGAAGCTGTGTATGTATCTGAGATTGCCGCACCACATTACGTTAACCTGGGTAATTAGCCGGGGATTTTTCGAATAACATACGGAGTAATTAAAGAAAGTTGAATTTCAGGTAGGTAAAAAAGATAAGACAGCAAGGAAAAACTATTCTTTTTTTTTCGGGTGTGAACGTTTGTCCTGTAAAGAATACGAAAAGTATTTAAAGAATTGGATTTGAATATTTTAAGGTGAGTTTTTACTAGTTTTGTGTTGTGGGCTCGTGACAATGGGTAGAGCAAAGCGGTTGACTGCCGAAGAAAGGAACATCATAAATAAATTACACGGCGAAGGAGAATCCATAAATGAAATTGCTCGAATTGTAATGCGAAGCAGATGTGCGGTCCGCAACTTTATTCGGAATCCAGAAAATTATGGCAAGAAGAAGTCAAAAGGGCGGCCAAGAGCAGTAAGTCCTCGGTCCGAACGAAGGATTATTCGATTAGCCTCTAATTCTACACTCACCGCACGACAAATCGCGGCAAAAACGGGCGTTGAAACGAACATCAGAAATGTTCGAAACATTATCGCGCGAGCAAAGTATCTGAAACGCCGTAAATTGCAAAGAAAACCGCCTCTCACCGAACAGCACAAAAGGGCCAGACTGGCATTTGCTGAAAGCCACTTGCGTTGGAAGAAAAAATGGCGTCGTGTTATTTTTACAGACGAAAATAAATTTAATTTGGACGGACCCGACGGTTTTAGTTATTATTTCCACGACATAAGGAAAGAAACGAGAGTTTTGAGCAAGAGACAGCATGGTGGCGGAAGTGTAATGGTTTGGGTTGCTATAAGATGCAACGGACGGTCAAACATTCGGTTTTTAACTGGAAAAATAAACAGCTTACGATATGTGGAAATGCTTCGTGAGGAGTTTGACAATAATTTGGCAGAAATCGCGGATCAACCGTTTCTTTTTCAGCAAGATAATGCTGCAATTCACAATCCAAACGTTGTTAAACAGTATTTTCAACAGCAACAAATTGATGTTCTCGATTTCCCAGCAAGGTCTCCAGAACTAAATATAATCGAAAATTGTTGGGGTCAACTGACCCGAATCGTTTACGCTGAATCGAAACAATTTCAAGACACAAAGGAATTAGAAAAAGCTATTACTTCTGCATGGGCCCAGATTTCGAGAAAATATGTTCGAAAATTATATAAAAGTCTACCAAAAAGAATTATAGAAATTATAAAAAAGAAACGAAGCTCAATAAAATATTGAAATATTACAAATAGTTGCGTTTCATTACTTTAATATTATTTTAATATGGCACAAATGTAATGTGTCTTATCTTTTTTACCTGCCTGAAATTCAACTTTCTTTAATTACTCCGTATGTTATACGAAAAATCTCCGGCTAATTACCCAGGTTAACGTAATGTGGTGCGGCAATCTCAGATACATACACAGCTTCCTGGGATTATTTTGTTATTTTACGATTTCTTGAAAAACATGGGGTGTCTTATCATTTTTACCGGCACTGTAGACTATGATAATGTTTTGAAAACTTTTCAACATATTGTAGGCACTATGTGCCTAAAAGTAGACAAATAGTTTTTTTTCCGATCCAGTTATCAGATTTTAACGAAATTCACATAGTAGCATTATGCTAGTTAAAGTAATTTCTGTCACTTAAATCATTGAAGCAAAACCTTTTCGCCCTTTAACGTTCGGCGTAGTCAACAGATTAGAAAAAAACTCTAGCGCATCAAACCCGATAGAAAACTGATTTTGTGGAAAGACGCAATACACTTTTTTTGTATCATACCGACCATTTCTCACCCAAAGCATCAAAAACCATTTTTCAACAGCATCTTCTACAACGTAAATGATGAAAATGTTCAGTGCTGGCAACATTTTTCCAACGAAGCAGCAGTAAGTCTACCATAACGAGCTCATGCTAAAATCAACCATCTTTTGAATTTCGTTTTCACTCGAGGATTTCATCGAAAGTTTCAGCGATTCAACGTTGTTTGAAGCTGCCTTCCGAAAAATTTTCAAACCTGGAAAATTTAAACATAAGGTCCTTATTTTTAATGTAAATGCTTTACATATAAATATATAATGGAAGGATCTGTTAGTGCAATATTTACGAAAACGTCTGGTGAATTGAATTTAATGTATAGTAAAGAAATGCAAAAAAGTTACAAAAGTGGCTATCGCTGGCAGTCCTTTCACGAAATTTTTAGGAGTGGTTTGCAATAAAGTCTATTTACTGCGTGAATTTCGTTTTGATTTCATGACTGGATCGGAAGTTATAGGGAATAAAACTTTATTTTGCTGAGCAAATTTACAAGATTTAGGTGACAAAAATTATCATAAATTTGTTGACTGAATTGAAAATTAGAAGCTTAAAAGCAGTTTTTTCCCATAGTCATTTTTCAAGATGGCACCACTGCCACAGGGTTGCTTGCATTTCAGAATCACTTCCATCAGACCTGGTCTTAGTTAATACCATAATGATCGTGAATTCATAATGATCGGATAATCCGGTCGTCAGTTCTCGTGAACAGAAGTTTCGAGTGCTGGGAGAAGAGGCAATTTGGTGATGGGCTGCCATACTTGTGCAACTCGGAATATTGATAATTCCAAATTGGCATGATGAACAAAGGTTACAATTTATCAATAGTTAGCATTTTTTGTCAAGAAGAAAACATTTTTTAGGAGGTTCCATGATTTGATGGTTATTTTTGAACATGCCTGCCGTCGCTACAGATCTGCCGGCATCATCTTAAAAAACCTTTATGTGTACAGTTTTAGTCAACATCAATATGCTCTGCAAGTTTCACGATGATCCAAAGTTGCTGTCAGAAGTTATGACAAATCGAAATTTGAAAATAAATCTTTGCATACTTTTAGGCATTCCGTACCACATAGGGCACAACATTTCCGATTCTTTATCATGGGCAAGCATGGAACATAAGAAGCTTTCATTTCCAATACTTACTTTTATCTAAAATGTACTCTGCATAGAAATATAGGGGTACCTAAAAATTCACTAAAATGCTCGCTGCCGCCAAAGGGTTAAATATATATTAATTACAATAATTCATATAAATACACCCAATATACATCTATAGTATGTCCTCCGAAAATTTCAGCTCAACCAGAGTGCCGACTCCAGAGATTACCTCCCTAATCGTTTTGTTGATAATATATATATATATATATATATATATATATATATATATATATATATATATATATATATATATATATATATATATATATAATATTATATTAATATTCTTCGAAATCAGTAAAAATTGACATAGCAAATGGACCCTTTTGTAAACCAAGCTTGGTGGGAATTTGGTTGAAAAAGAATCATGATAGGGCTGTCAACTTTGGTATTTTTTGTCATTTTTTTTTTGTTTGCTTCAGTCCATGAGTCCTACACACTGAACGATTTTGGCCTGGCCTCACACTATTCAGATTAATGGACTGTTCCTTACGAAACACCAGGTCCTAAAGGATTATCCATATTCCACTACATAACCAGTCAATGAGCCGGTAAATAGAAGTTATAGCATATTTACCAGCAAAAGCAATCTATATTTCCCAACGATTTTCAAATTATCCTTCAAGTCTTCTTTTTTATTAGCTATTCGCCCCCTCTAATTTTAAGCTATTTGTCAACGTGTTATTTATTTATTACTTATTTATTTGCTATTTATTAGTTTTTTTTTAGTCATTTGTTACTTATTTGCTTTTTTTATACTTTGCTCTTCAATTTAGTTTTGTATTGTCTAGGTATGTTATTTGCATCTTGTTTGGTGAATGAATAAATATTTTGAATGAATAAATAAAATAAAATAAATCACAGGTTATTTATAATAAGGAGCACGTTTGGCAGAATATGAGTTCAAAGTCCACACGATTTCTCTACTTTTTTGCGAAAATCAAAAATTTCGAAAACTGTCATTGGCAGTGGATTATTGAATATGTGCTCTATTGCTCAAAATGTTTATTTCATAGCTGAAGGAAAATACTGCCCTTTAAAGAAGCTGTTCGAGATAAAAATTAAAAAGACATGGGAGGTGGTGAATTTTGAGGGGTTTCGAGTAAGCTTCCGAGAAATTCTTTTTCAAAACAATTTTCTTATGCGCCTCAACAATATCGTGGTTGAAATATAACAGAAGCTTAAGGCCAGATGGGCCTATATTGGTTTAAAGCTCTTTTGTATTTGCCTCGTACTGGCACGTCGACATGACTCCTTTGAGAGTGTAACAAATAATTGATGTTGGGTGTCATGCCTTTAGAAAACAAGCTGTGTATCAAAGCGTCAATGAATTCTAAAAAATATGGAAAATGCCGGTGGTGTCATTGCTTCGACTGCACATTCTATGCGGTACTCTGCACGGAAACATGCGGCTGCCTTCCCATTAAAAATTTTCCGTGAATTCACCTCCAAGATTCTAAATGCACGCTAACAAATAGCAATTGCCCAAATTCCTCACTGAAATAATTTGGCCCTCACACCTCCGTTTTTCGGCCAATATGGTATCTGGGCCTTGAAATACACTCTGCGAATTTCACGGCAATCCAAGGTTTCTGTCAGAACTTATGACAATTCGAAATTTAAAAAAAATCTTTGCCTACTTTAAGGCACTCAGCGCCCACACTGGGCTCATAAAATCAAATTTTTTATCATATACAATGCTGGCAATGATCATGCTATTCTAATTTTTGTCCAGCTTTCATTAAATTTGCTTGGACAAATGGTTAGTCAACGCGTGGGATTGTAGAAGTGAAATATTTGACTTTTTTAGGTCTGCACCCTGGATATTTTCACAATTTATTACATTCAAAAATCAGTATTAACTATTAGCAGTATCTAACTTTTCTTCACTCACTGTAGGCATGTTAATTATCTTTCCGGCTATGTTCTAATCTCGAACTCAAACGGACCACTACATTTCAAATTACCTTAAGGCTAACTCTTGGCAGTCTTTTATAAGCCCTGAAGCCATTCTGCTATATTTACGTACGTGTTCACCGCCGGGAAATCTATATGAGAATTTCGTTGTGCATGAAAATATTCCTGCTACTCTGCAATATCTTTTTGTCGGAGCTACATAGCCTGAAGTGACGCCCCGAGTAATTTGGATAGTCTGGCTAAGACCTGAATTCGTGTACACACAAGTACATTCAGCAGACATCAATGCAGAGAGTTTTCGAAATGATCCAATGACAAAAGTGCCCAGCAGGTACGAAATTGAGGAACGATTAAGTAAAAATTTCGGGAAATAATTCTTAACAACGCGATTAAATTTGTTTTTATATAAATATATATTTTCACATATTTCTTTGGATTCTTGGAAGTAGTGTAATCAAAACATGTTGCATTGAAGCTTAGTCTGAATGAGTGCGATATGCACATGTAATTAATTTTAATTAATTTTATCTTGGCAACATTTGTAAGGATTCAGACTTAACGTGAGGCTGAATTGTGTAATATATACAATGCCCTTGCTCTTGACACATGAGAATTTGCTTATAAACAGTCTACTAAATTTTTAACCTGATGGGGCACATATGTACATATATGTAGATAAATATATATATTTTTTTTTGAATTCAGAGTTGTTATAATTTCTGACAGGGCTATTATATCATTTCGATGTTTAGTGAGTACTGAAAAAAATTAGTGCTTTTTGTACATTTTCAATTTCAATTTTTGGTCGTTTTTATCGCACAATAACAGTCCACGTTTTCACTTATTTGAGTTGCGATGCTAGCAAACAGCCACTAGCATGGGATATTTCGGTCATTTTTGTACAGAGAAATGCCGCTAACAAATTTTCCATATAATAAACACCTTTTAATGAAATTAAGCAACAAATGCGTAAATTTTTTAAACATTGCAACCTTCGCGGCTGAGGACCTTCCGTTTTTTTTACCACTATAACTCCTTTTTAGTAACCATCTTTCTAATGTTGCCATCGATTCGGAATGAAATACGCAGGATAAGTTGATCTCGAAATGTAATCTGGAAGACTTCTTGTTTTGGTGACTGTGCGACTTGGTCACTTTTGCGATGAGAGTTTCTATCCTTTAATTTATGATTATAGAATCGAGAAAAAAGTATTGCTTATTAACAAATTTTGCACCAGAACTTTTTAGCTTATGTATTTATTTTTTATTTTTTCCACCCATTGAATACAGTTGGGACTACAGATGAAAATGGTAAAGTTCGCGAGATTAATAATAATTGGAAATTCCAAATAAGTTGAGAGTATTCAAAGCGACCGAAACTTTATGGGAAATAGAACAGATTTAATCTGGCATCAACTCATAAAATGGATTTTTCATCACAATGAAATCGCAAATGTGAACCCATCGGCTATACATTGGATAAGGGTCTCAGAACATAGAGATCTAAGGAAATGAAACAAGCGTATACATATACGAAATTTAGTGGAGCAATTTTACCACAAAGGTCAAATCTATAAATAGAACAAATCGAGAGAATTGCTACCTCAGATATTCCCCTTGGTTTCCCCGATACCTGTGCTTTTGTTGTTGCTGAGTTACTAATTGTCAATTTCGCGTGCACATAGCCAACTATTTTTCTCTATCTATCTCACTCTATCTTTCTGTTCGCGGAGTAAGTGAATGTCAAATTCCCTTACTACTACTAACGCTTAGCCTGGGCAAATTGCTTCACTGCTATTTTCATTTCCTTATATCTCTCTCTTCTGAGAAAAGAGTTGTGAAATGGAGATTGTGAAATCAAAGCAAAGTATGCTGTTGATTGAGATCTCGAAAATCTTATATTCATAGGAGTGTTTATTTGTGAGTGACCATGTTATTTGTGAGTGAGCATGTCAAAGCTCAGTATTTGTTAGCATCAAGTTGTGTTCGTTTGATAGCGATTTCCAAGCGGTAAGAGTTTGATTGCATCAGACAGCAGACTTCAAATAATGGTACTAGTGGCGATAGTACGACAGACGTAAGTTTTTCCTAAAGAAGGCTCCGGCATCATGCTCAATATCCTCGACAATTTTTTATTTGAGCCTGGGGGTCAATATGTTCTCCTTGTCGTAGATTTTGTCACTTCTCTCATTAGGAGACTTAAGGTAGAGGTCCATATGTTGCATTTCTTGCGTATCGTATCCCTGTTGCGTATCATTCACTAAATGGATACGGTGTCCACACTACTCAATATTCCATGTATCATCAATACGATCCGTTACAAAAAACTCGACACGCAGCTGCAACGCGTTTATTCACTAATCTATAGTGTATCATACAACGCAACGGGTCCACACATGACTTCACTTCGTATTGTATCATTCCTTTGATGCGACGGCAAGAAACCGCCAAGTGACCGATCGAGTTCGTTGCGTTTCTTTGTATCATATTTTGATACGGAACGAAGATACGTTTGTCGTATCCACTGATACACAACGGCGATACGATACGCGAAAATGCAGCATATGGATACCTACTTTTAGACCAGCGGAGTCTATCGTGAGTTTTGGTCCATCAACACTTTTTATTCAGACGAATTTTTCCGTTTTAAGCCAAAAGCCGAGTTTTTTCGGCCACGTCGCTCTCATTGCTCACTACAACAAAGGTTTGGGTAATGAATAATAATAATGCGTTGAAAAAAAAAATTGTTGGGTGGCGTCCTTTGAATATCTGATGAAGAAATTGTTATCATTGTTGATACACGTATCAATGTATGCAAGCAGAGGATCTCTGGCTAAATGCCTGGAACAATCAGAGTCGCACGCCTACATAGAATTTCCATAATCTCCTATTTACTCGAAGAAAAACTGCCCAAAATATCGCAATCACCGTACTCCTCAAAACAAGATCAAACATTCTTGTTGTTTTTGATGCACATTTTGACAGTGTGCATCGAAATTTAGCGTCCCGAAATGCCTGAATGCTGCATGATCAATAATATAGACGTCGATTTGAAAGAAATTTTAAGACTGCGGTCAGACATAAACGGTGACGATAAGTCTTCCTGGAGGTCACGTAAATCTTTTTTTGAAAGTGAGAAAGATAAAGGCAGGTTGGATATATTTTCGTATTCGTGAAAAAGTAAGCCTCATTAAATGTATCCGGTGCTTCATGGAAGGCCACATATTGAGGACTGCAAGAGCGAATTGAGTCGATCAAAAATACATTTGTACAAATACGATCAAAATTTGTAAAATTTTGTATTCTGTATACGAGAGCACCTAAAAGCACCAGATATATAACTGGTAGCAGAAAACACTCCTCCTTTTAGAAGAGTGCTCAGTAATTGAACTGGAAGATGAAAATGATCCAAATAAATATATATCACGGTAAGGTAGCTCGCGCTATGCGCACTTTTTCGGTTCTCTTTCATCGTGCTTTCCTTCATTAGTAAATCATATAAAACTTAGCAAAACAGATCCTGGTTCAGTGATAATTCTGGAAAATTGGCAATCTAGACATGTGGACACACTAGCGTCGAAGGACTTGAATGATTAATACGAAGAATTAGTATCATTATCCCATTATATTACCACTAAATATGCCTGCGGGATACTTTGTCTATGAAAGACTACTTTCAATAGTGATTAGTATCAATTGTGATTTAGATAATCACGCACTATTATTGACGCATTTAAAAACGTAGCTGTAATTGCAGCTGGTGCTACCGTTTGCGAGAGATAGAGATGGAGTACAACGAACTATTATACTGTACTTACACTTTACGTTCAAAACGCCTTCAGTTCGGCTAACTAAGAGCATATTAAAAATGTTTTTCGGGAAATGGAATCCTTAACAGTGAACTATTTTAAGGACAGGAATGTTAGATTCAGTGAACGAAAAAATACCGTACCTTAAGCGTACTGTACGCGAAAAGTACACATACCCTACCTCAGTCTATAATGTTTGCGTACATGTACACAACCGATATACCGAACGAAACAGACACGATGCAAATATACGCTACGATTGAATACTGTACTGTACAAAGTATACAAACCTTATCCTCTAAAATACGGAATGTGTACTCGTACACAACCCGTACACAAACGATATGCACTAAACGTACCGTACGTTTAGTGTACTTTTGCGCTTCATTTACATGAAAAGGAAAAACACTTTTAAAGTGAAAGCACTGAGTCAAAAATATTGAACTTCACAGGAGAGCATAATCAATTCATTTCGGCTACGGCATTATCACTTTTATCTGTAATTGTTTCCCAGTTCATATAAATGAACCGCAAAAGTACACTAAACGTACAGTACGTTTAGTGTACACCGTTTGTGTACGGGTTGTGTAGGTGTACACATTCCGTATTGTAGAGGATAAGGTTTGTGTACTTTGTACAGTACAGTATTCAATCGTAGCGTACATTTGCATCGTGTCAGTTTCGTTCGGTATATCGGTTGTGTACATGTACGCAAACATTATAGACTGAGGTAGAGTATGTGTACTTCTTGTAGTGAATGTGTTTGCGTACGGGCGTCAAAAATGTACGGTACAGTACACTAAGGTACGGTACCATAATGTTTTTTTTCGTTCACTGGTTAGATTAGATAGTCCCTGAGGAACTCTGACCTATTATGTTACCGTTGGTATCCAAAAGATTTTAGTATTTGGTCCACTTTTATGAAACTTCATGTTCGGCTGGGCATGGGCGTGTACAAGTGGGGGCAGAGGGGGGCAAATGCCCACCCCTAGAAAAAATTCCTCGAAAAATCCTCGAGAAACGAGCGTAGATGGAGGTGTTCAAGCCATTTTGAAAAGGAGATACAAAAAGCATTATTTTTCCACTGTGTCGTAAACGATTTAAACTTTGTGTCACAAGTACGAAACACAATCGCTACTATTAAAGACAAAAAAATTCACGTAAATTACTGTTGGTTTGATTAAAAAAGTGTAGTATTGGTAAAACGAATAAATGTGTACATGACAAAAACACAAATGAAACAAATATTTCCTCGTTTTTTCCTCGTTTTTTCTCTCTCCTTGTTTTCCTCGTTTTTTTCTCTCTCCTTGTTTTCCTCGCTTTTTTATCTAAATTCGAGGCTGGACACGCCCATGCGGCTGGGTGAACTACAATTGGATTTGCAGATATATCGTAAACATCAAACAGAAGCTATGAGCAATACAATTATTGCCCAGGTGAAAGCCGGCTTATGGCAGCTTATGTAAACCTTGCTGAACAGAAAGTTGAGTTTTTGCAAGTTAGAGCTGAATCGCAAGTCATCAGCTCAACGTCATCAATAAAGGCTTTAGGACCATTCTCGACAACAAACTGAGCTTCAAAGACCAAACATTTTACCCACGATTGGAAGCCCGAAACAGATTAAATGCAAACTACTGGCTGCTGCCGTCAACAACGTAGTTCAGTGCCTGTGTTCAGTGTGGGGTGATACTTCTACGGCAAAATCACTAAAAAAGAAGCCAAAATCAACTTGCAGGTTCAGTGCATAGCGAACTATGAGTGGCTTCCAAACCATATCTGCATATGCTCCTTAATGAATGAAAATGCACTAGCTTGTTCAAACTGTCTAGAAGTGAAAATGAGGTTACTAAATTACGTAATTTTTGAATGCCTAGCTCTGTAGGGCCTCGCATATTAGATTCAGCATGTGAAATATTGCAATATATGATGAAATCTTTGCAAAACTGGAATTAAATGACACCTGCATACAATCAACATCTTTCTAAAGCATTTTGTCTTGTTCTAAATGCATCTTACCAAAAATTGCTGTTTCTGCACATATTTCTTCAAACATCTCGAAAACTACGCTTAACACAACCAGATGCTGTGTCAAAAAGTGCTGCAAAATCGCTTAACAAATAATCTAATGTGGCACAAACAAGTAGATGACGCACCGAATCCCTATTTGCTGCAAAGTTTTTTTTTTTTTTAATTAACTGTGTATCGAATATAATTTTACATTATTCACTGTTTAAATATTTTCAACTGTCTTTGTGTTTTGTTTGTGTTTTCCCAAGTCAATTTATAATTTTTTTAAAATTTTGTTCGACATATCTTACAAAATTTTATTTTAGAATCAGTTTGAAGTTTTTTTTTGCATACTAGGTAAATTTCTTACTCCCCAATTAATTCAAGAAGTAATTTGACTTCTGTGATTGGCCTTCCATTTGATAATGATCTTTGAAAAATCATTTCATGCATTATTCTTTTCTGAATAATTATAATAATTTAAATGTGAACCGACCATATGAGACCAATCTCATCTACCAAAGATATGATTAACCGAAATAAGTCCTAGAGTTGTCCATATGCTCTGGTGCAAAACCAGTGGGTTGTTTGGCAGACTGCACTCTGGGAGATATACCTGCAATCTTGTTCGGTTGGAATTTCCCGTGTATACATTACAGCTTACGTCAAATTGCACTCGAACGGATCTTTTTTCAAAATTTTGAAATTGAAAACGCATTGCGAGTACACAAGAGACATTTGACGCCTGGTCAATTTTGTTTATAGAGTCGACATTGTTACGAAAACTTAATTTTGACGCTATTGGTCAGGAAATTGATATCCAAATAAAATTCAACAAAACTCAAAATTATAAACCACTTGAACTTTTCTAACTATTCTAAGTATTTTGATATCGAGAACAAAGTATAAACAATTTTTCAGACCAAAATTGGCCGGTGAGGGGCCCAGACGTGGAATACTTAGGGTATTAAATAGTCTTAATCAGGCACTATGAACATTTTTTTCAAACTATGTTATATGAGGTTGTGTCAAGTTAAATACTATGGTGCAGAGAGCTATGTATGTTTTGTGGGTGTGAAACGAGACTCGGAGGAGTTATACTGGTTTTCCGAAAAATACAGAAAACACTCCATGATATCTTACGCATTCTGGCTGCGTTCTGCGAAAATGCTTACCGACGTCCTCTTTCGTTTCCTTTCTAAATATCGAAATAACTAGCAATAATGAGGTTGATGGGCTGTTTCGTGGAACGCCAGCTGACTACTCCGTTGCAGCTATTGAATGCCCACTTGGCTCTTCTGATGCCACGCGAACTCGATCGCAGATTCAGAACCTTGCGATAATAGCGAAGCGAGCTCAACACCAACGACCAAGTATTCACCAACAGCAGCTGAACCCGTTACTGCCTGCGCTTCAACCAGTGTCAGCTGGCTTATCCGGGCAATCTGCCCCGTCTTCATCTTTGCATAATATCAAGTGCGGCAACAATCACTTGATACACACCAAGAACTGCCGTTACAGCTTGTGACTCAACTTTTGCTTTTGCCTACTGGCCTACTCCTGCAACATGATGTTTCTGCACAAAGTGCCAGCTCGACTTTGCGTCAAGAAACACAACATCAGATACGCTCTGCACCATTTTAATTGCTGTTAGTCCTCCTCTACAAGTCTTTGTGACTCGACTTATATGTATATGAGACGTGTACTGCTGCTGTCAAGAGCTGCATCGAACACAAACTTGAATTTGCACCAGCTCTTCTTGACTACACTAAACTCTCTTGATACACACCAATCAAATCACTTGATACACACCAAGAACTGCCGTTACAGCTTGTGACTCAACTTTTGCTTTTGCCTACTGGCCTACTCCTGCAACATGATGTTTCTGCACAAAGTGCCAGCTCGACTTTGCGTCAAGAAACACAACATCAGATACGCTCTGCACCATTTTAATTGCTGTTAGTCCTCCTCTACAAGTCTTTGTGACTCGACTTATATGTATATGAGACGTGTACTGCTGCTGTCAAGAGCTGCATCGAACACAAACTTGAATTTGCACCAGCTCTTCTTGACTACACTAAACTTACTCCAGACAACATCGCTGGAAGATTGATTAGTTCACTCAAAATAACCACCACTGCTGATAACAAAGAATTACTGGACGCCAGTTTTTCGCCCCTTAGTATAATTACCAAAACTTTCATCACAAGTAGTGCTGCAATTTTAGCATTTCGAATGCTAGATCTAGCCTTATTTTTTTCAAAACGACATACTCCTCAGAGGAAGGAATCTCAGTTGCTCCTCGGTATAATTTTCTTTTTCTTCCCCCTCGGTACAATTTGCGCAAGGCTAATTACCCAAAGTTAATTGGTTTTAGTTCTTCCGTGGGCTAAATATTGCCTAACACTTTCTAAATTTTATTCCCTCCTAAATGACTTACACATTTATATGTTACCCTTGTAAGTCTACAGATCCTCCTTGGTTCACCTTACGAATTTTGAGGGCAATCCAACTAAAAAATGTCACTTGAAAAAAAGTTTTGAAGATGTTGCCGTATTGGGGACCCAGCGATCCTTGGCTAAAATCGAAATGAAGCAGGCAATGCACGATTACTTTGCTAGTTTGAAGTCATCTAGTTCTTTTTGGTCATGCAGTCGATCTTTGAAGAAAAATATTTCCATCGCAAACCAAGTATCTTTCAATGGCTCTACCTCCTCATCTCCGCAAAATATTTGTGAGTTTTTCCTTTTCTTCCCGCTTTAAAAGTTTTTCTTTCTTCCTCCTTTAAAAGTGTTTCCTTTCTTGTAAATCTCCTTGATTTTCCTTCCATTGCTCCTTTTTTTTCTCTAATTTATACTAATCCGATCGAATTTGAGAATTTATTACTCAGCCGTGATCAGCATTTGTATTCCCAATTTCTTTGCGTGGTTGTTGTCTTTCTCATTGTGCGCCCTCTCTCTCCTCTTTAATTTGAGCCTATTGTCCGATGTTTTTTCTTCTGCATGGTAAGTTTCTTATATTTATCCAGTTTTAAAAACGGGCGATTTTTCCTGCGTCTCTAACTATTGTCCTATTTTTCTTCTCCCTTGTTTCAATAAAATTCTTGGAAAAATTATCTTCTCTAGAATGCATCCTATGAAATACCCGGAACAGCGTGGATCCGTGAAGAGTAAGTCTACTTTGACTAGCCTCATCCTCTTCTCATACACAGTTGCACTTGCTTGCCTTAGATCGTCAGGAACAAGTGAACGTAGAACATCAACAAGAACGTAAACAGATTTTTTTAAGCCTTTGATACTGTTAACTATAAAATATTACTGAGTAAAGTCGGACAGTTTGGCTATTTCGGGTCACTTCTTTCTTGGCTTTCGTACTAACTTAGTAATCGTGAGTGCAATGTTACTATAAACAACCTCATCTCTTCTCCCTTTCATCCTTTTTCTGACCTGTGTGCTCTTCTCAATTGGTGTAACCGCAATTTCTTATCCTTAAATGTTAGCAAATGCAAATAAGACCTTTTCCCTCAAATCATCTCCTATTTCATTCTCTTATTCATATTTCACCAATTATCTGTTGTCGGTTTATCAATTCAGAGACATCGGTGTGACTTTTAATCCTAAATTGAAATGAAATTTCCATGTTGCGGAAGTCACCGCCAAAGCGTCCCGAGTCTCTAGGTTGGTACTTCGCTCTGCTTGTTAGTTTATTGTGTCATCGAATATGCTTGTCAAGTGTGGTCTCCACGTTTCCTATAACTTTCTAAGGCCGTCAAGTGTGTGCAGCGTAGGTTCACACGCTCTTTATTTTTACTAATTTTCGAAAAAAAATAGTATTAAACTCCTTTCGCCGAAAATTCATATTTATATATATATATATATATATATATATATATATATATATATATATATATATATATATATATATATATATATATATGTATATATATATATATATATATATATATATATATATATATATATATATATATATATATATATATATATATATATATATATACATATATATATATATATATATATATAAATATATATATATATATATATATATATATATATATATATATATATATATATATATATATACATATATATATATATATATATATATATATATATATATATATATATATATATATGTATATATATTTATATATATATATATATATATATATATATATATATATATATTTATATATATATCAGCAAAATGATTAAGAGAGATAATCTCTGGAGTGGCCGATCCGATTGAGCTGAAATTTTCGGAGGACGTAGCTGTATATAGTAGGTAGATAGGTTTAAAACTCAGATATCTTAAACCTTTTGGCGGCGGCGAGTGTTTTAGTGAATTCTCAGGTACTCCTATATTTCCAAGCAGTGTAAATATTTGTCAAAATTAATGTTTGGGAATGAAAGCTTATTATGTTGTAAGCTTGTCTATGATAAAAACTTGGAAATTTTGAGCCGTGTGTGGGTGCAGACCCTAAAAGTAGGCAAGGATTTTTTTCATATTTTGATTTGTCATTACTTCTAAGAAAACCAACAGATGATCGCCAAAATTGCAGAGCGTGTTTATGTTGACTAAGATTTGGCACATAGGGATTTTCAAGATAGATTGGGTAACCCTGTAGCTACGGCAGGCTCCTGAAAAAAAATCCTTCAAATCAACGACCCTCCTGAAAAAATTTTGATTTTGGACAAAAAATTCAGATTATTGACAAGTTTTAACCTTTGTCCATCATGTCATATTGAATTTTTTAAAATTCCGATTTGCACAAGAACGGTAACCCATCACCAAATTACCTCTATTTTCAGCACTCGAAAGTTCTGTTCACGAGAACTGATGACCGGATTATTCGATCATAATGAAATTTACAGGACATGTTGGTATTAACTAGGACCAGGTCTGATTGAAACCCAGGCAACCCTGTGGCAGTGGCACCATCTTGAAAAAATCACTGAGAAAAAAAACAGCTTTTTGGCCTATAACTTCCGATTGAGCTATCAGATTTGATGAAAGTTTGGCTGAAAAATTAGCATAGAGTTGCCAGCTATGGTGATTTTTGTCTCCTAAATCTTGTAAATTTGCTCAGCAAAGTAAAGCTTTTTGCCCAATAACTTCCGGTCCAGTCATGAAATCAAAACGAAGTTCATGCAGGAATTTCATACAAAAATCATGAAAGGGCTGCCAGCTATGACCATTTTCGTAATTTTTTGGAATTTTTATTGAGCGATTATGTCATTAGATTTGCAAATGGGAATGATCCTGCAATGAAAGTTAACAACAAATATTAACGTTTTAAAAATTTGAAAAGTTTTGAGGGTGGCAGCCATAAAATTCTTTTCACCCGTATAACTTCCAGCGCAATGATTCAATCGAAACGAAATTTACTGGTTGGGTTTAACTTAACGTGAAGCAGATTTGTTATATATTTTGCTTTGCTGCTGACACAGGGTACCCAGCATTAGCCATTTTCATAAATTTTGCACCAACAGATGCATCAAAATAGATACTCATATGCAAAGAATTTGCAATAAAAATAAGAAACCCATTTTCAAATTTTCCAAATTTTGAACATTTTTTGGATGGCAGCCTCAAACAACGTTTAACCGCTGAAACTTTCAATGAAATTCTCCGATGCGAACGAAGTTCAAAGGATAAGTTAATTTAAGTATGAGCTTGTTGTGGTAAACTTATTGCTGCTTCGTTGGGAAAGTGTTGCCAGCACTGAACATTTTCATGATATGTGTTATAGTAGAGTTTTGTTGCTTTGGATAAGGAATGGTTGATATGGTTCTACAAAAAAGTGTATTACGTCTTTCGACATTTTTTTGTCATTCAAAGACACATTCTTCGAAAATTAGTTTTCTAGCGGTTCTGATGCGCTAGACTTTTTTGAATGGTAGTTTGTTGTGTCCTCGAATATGCTTGTCAAGTGTGGTCTCCACGTTTCCTATTTAATGGACGTGTTGGCAACCCTGTAGCTAGGGCAGGCTCTGAAAGTGAAAACTTCCAAATCATCGTCTCTCTTGAAAAAAAGCCACTCGCACAAAAATCTAATGCTTTGTTCACATAGCCAAAGTAAAAAATTTGATATGGTATAACGGGTACGCCTGGCAACCCTTGCCCAATTTGCCTATATTATTAGTACAAAAACTTCGGTTCACGGAAACTCACGATCCGATAAGCAGAATTAATTGAAATTTACAGAATGTATTGGTCTTAAATAGGACCAGGTCTAATAGAAGTGATTATGAAATGTGGGCGATTCCGTGCCAGTGGTGCCATCTTGAAAAATCAATTAAAAAAGATAACTGCTTTTAGCCCTATAAATTCTGATTCAACCGTTCAATTTCTACGAAATTCACACAATAGCTGAACCCTACATTAAACCACGTTTGGTAGAAATTTGGTCGAAAAATTTGGTTGGTGTCTTAAATTTGAAAAAATAAAAATTTGGAATTGTCTTAAATGTGTGTCTTAAATTTGAAAAAATAAAAATTTGGAATTGAAATCATTCAACCATCGACTATCCTTCAAAATGTCCGCTTCTTACAATAAAACCAATCTGTATACAAATCTTATGCTATATCTACATGTTTAAAGTAAAACTTTGGAAATTTCATGTCGGACAAGAACGGTAACACTTTCACAGTTAACCTGTATTTTTAGCATCAAAAACTTCTGTTCACGGGAACTCACGAACCAATAATCAGATACAGCTGAAATTTACAGAATGCATTGTACTTAAATAGGACCAGGCCTGATAGAAGCGATTTTGAATTGTGGGCAACTCTGCGTCAGTGGTGCCGTCTCAAACTGCTTTTTGCCCTATGAAATGTGAATTAGTATCCAGATTTTCATGAAATTGACATAGTAATTGAACCTTACTCTAAACCTTGTTTGGTGGAAATTTGGTTGAAAAATTGGATTGGTGCTGCCAGCTATGGTAATTTTTGTGTCTTTGGTTTTGAAAATTCGCTCAGGAAAATAAAACTTTTTGCCCTATAACTTCCAGTGCAGTCATGAAATCAATACGAATTTCATATTATTCCGGCCAAATTTGGTTGAAAAGCCACTATAGGGTTGCCAGCTATTGTTGGTTTTGTGTTTAATTGCAATATCTGTATGAAGCAATTTTATCGTAGAATTTTCAAATGGTAATGATATTGTAGTGACAATAAACAGCAAATATTAAGTTTTCGATTATTTGAAAAAACTCGCTGCAGGTAACCCTTAGTTTCTTTATACTCCTATAACTTCGAATGTAATATAACAACGTGAAGCAGATGTGGTATATTCTTGGCTTTGATACTGGCAAAAGGTTGCCAGCACGAGTCGTTTGTGTTACTTTTGTATCAATAAATGCTTACAGTGAGTATTCATACCGGAAACATTTACAATGAAAATAAATGAAAATAAATAACCAATGTTTCCATTCCCAAAGTTCTGAAAATTTTTCGGACCGCAGCCCCAAACACCAACAGTGCTACAGGCACTGATCATTTTCTTCATTTTGTGAAATAAGCAACTGATAACGAATATAATTAACCCGTGTTTTGCTCTCATAAACGTTGAAATTCATACCAGTGGTAATATCTGAAACCTTCCACCATATGAGTTATAATGCATTCTTGAGACCAAAGTAAAACGTGGCGTTTGAAACAGTTTGGCCGTAATAAGCAGCTTATGTGGTGGAATATGCACTCAAAATCTGCACGATTCTTCTACTGTTCTTCGAACATTAGTGTTTGTAGCGGTTCAGGTGCGCTAGAGTTTTTTTAAATATAATATCAATACCTCTTCATATGTTTTCCATCTGTCCTTTTTGAAAATTTCTTCCTTGGAGTCACGCCGACTTCCGACCTCGCAGCTCGTAACGTGGCAATAGGTCTCAGGAAACCTTCACTGTTCCGTTCGCGGGTACAAATATGTGCTTCTCTTCTCACTTTGACAGAATCCCTATGACGTCATAATGAATTGGGGCTTAGATCTCTGCCACAATCGTTCTTTGCCTTCAAAAGACTTTTTAAAAGCATTTATTCTTGACCCAAGCGTTGAGGCATTAGATTGTTGAATTGTGTTTTCTTATGTATATGTTTTCGCAAATAATCGTTATTTATATTTTTTTTTTTTTTAAATTGCATTGCCATAATTGGAGTTTGTGTTCTGTTGCGACGAATTTTTGTAAATAAATTAATAGCTCAGGCTACTATGTTCATAGTGTATGCGACCATAAATGCCGCGCTATTTCACAATACGCACTTTCCACTTTGAACAGTCATTAGTTGCTCCATGTTTAACTCGAGACAGTTGTCCATTCTACGAAACTCTCATTGTCTCTACATCTCATTATCCCTACACCCCTCATTGAAATTATTAAAACTTATAAAATTAATGAAAGAAATGCAACTTAATATTTTGCAGTTTCATTTGTACGCGTTCAGCCAGCTTTGACTTTTATTGAAAATGTCTTCCGGGCAAGCCTCGAAATTCGAAAATTCTATCTTATAAATTTAATGGAAACCACGGGCTATGAACTTCATCCAAGAGCAAAGCTAAAGTCAGACATAATTATTGTCCAACTACACTGAGTAATTGCATTAAAAAATCCTGATTTCTGCAACTCACTCAAGATTCATTCTGCGATGTTGTTTTGATATATCGCCGCTGTCCACTATGCCAAGAACAGGAAAAAAGAACATTGAGATAAAACACAAATATGTACCTCATAATGGACAGTGTCGAACATCAACACCCAAGCGAAATGATTTGACCGAGTATCTTATAAATCACGAGAATGACCTCGGGCGATCAGTGTCTTCGCATTTTAAGAATAAATTTATTTCTTAGGCGTGTACACGCACCCCAAAGCGAAATCATTGATGCGGTGGTTCTCCTTGTGTCGCAATCTTTTCGAACCGTGGTAACCAACCGGCCAACGATCCATCGCACAGCAAACCACACAACGTACGTGACCGTACGAAACGAAAAATTTGTGATATGAAAAATGAACGACAGAACAAGACCGACCGCAGAAATGTACAGAAAAAAATGTAATAAAACAGAAAATAATAACAGAAATCTTATCCACAACAAAATATCAAAGCACCTTCCCAAGTCATTTTACGAAGTATTCGATTGCCCTGCGGTAATTCCGCCCTGAGGGTGTATGGCCGTTGTATTACATTTTCGATTTAAAATATTTGTGAGTGTGCTCGATTCTTTTATTTCGACTGCGTACGGCCTCATGATAATGGTCTTTTGACTTAAGGTCGTCGGAATGATTTGAAAAAGTTTCAGAATATCGATATTGTCCAAATAAAATTAGTCTACACAAAGATAGCATATATTCCAAACATCAGTCCACCAAATCATCTACCTAAACATGTTGAAATTGTATTATTCGTATGTGCGGTAATTTACATAATAGATTGAAAGATTATCAAAGGGCGAAATTATCCAGCGTGACCCAATTACGTGATGGTACCGAAGATCTAAATTGAATATTATTTTGATTTTCAATTTCAGTTAAATAGCAGATTCATATTACTTTCGAAATTCAATTTCGGTAACTTACCTAATCAGCTCAGCTATATCACTTTCAAATAATTCAACTATATATAAACAGCCAACCCCATACACTAAATTTGCAATCGGTATCGGTGCTGTACACAATATATAATACCAATTTCGATAAAATTTTCATAATTTTCAATTTCAATTTTCCTGAGCTTTTCCGGAAAACCACAAAGATTGCAATTTATATAAGACTAATAAGAATTATTTTCTCATCCGAACAGGACCAGCCAACTCACCGCAGACACTGCCGGCGTCTTTGGAGCCTCTTCAGGTGGCAAATAAGATAGTAGCCAGGAGTTACGCACTGAGTGAACATTCCACCTACATGTGCTAATCGGCCGAGGAGCTAAGAGAAAAAGAAAACTCCCTTTGGTTTGCGGTTAATCTCTTTTCTTCGATGAGGCAGGATTCTGCGTGCTCGCACTGGTGACGACAGCTGGGAAAAGTTGTATGTTGCTGTTGATAAACGTGCCCAAGACGTTTGGAAGCTAGTCCTATTCAGCTGATTGTTCGAATGCAAGTCAGGTAAACAATCTGCCGTGCAAAAACGGACTCAACGGGGTCTAATGCATGCTAAATTGTGTCTCGCCAGGACTTCGTTCATTTCCTTGGATCAGAGGAACTCGTTAGTTGTGGAACCGATTTGTGCAAAGCGGTGAGTAAATGAAGATTGATATTTGTAGAAATTATTCGATTTCGTTTCATACTTACATATGTTATTATATTAATCATAACAAATATAGTAAACAAAAAACTTCATAGAAACCGTATTTGCATACAACAATTATTGGCATTGCTCGTTCAACGAACTTCGCTTCAAACATCATTTCGTTTGAAAAAGGACAATGAAACGCAAAACGTCAAATATCCTGAAATGTATACTCACCTCTCCAGGCCGTTTAATAACATTGCACACAAGTACAGTCTACTAGCTCTCCATTTTCATGTCATTTTCCTTTCGGTAATTTTCTAACCTTAAGGAGACGTTCTAATTTGGAAGCAACTCTTCGATTACAAAATCTCTTACAGCCGTCGGCTAAAATTGACATTTGATTCAATTGGATATGTGCCGAGTTTGCGGAAATATGTATGGATTGCTAAAACAACTTGGGATCGACATATCCGAACAGTTCTGTGTTCCGAAGGAGCTCGGATTCAATTCCAGAGCCAGTTCACATATCGTTGCTCCTAGTGCTTCTGCTATTGCAGCACTGTTACTGTTCGCAACGAAAAGCCATGATAAGGACGAGTACACCTGAAGGAGAGTGGTCCAATTAAAAAGTTGAGGGAGTCGCATCCCTTCTGCATGGACACGGTCGAACGGACATTTTTCGCCGGCAGCCGTCTTCTTTTAGATACACATTTTTTCCTACTTTTGAATTTTCGTTTCGGGTCTAAAAAGGTTTTCTCTCTTTCAATCTTTTGATAATTGCTTGTTTGTGCTCATCAGATGCCGATGGGCCTAATTTGGGTAGAAAAACACAAACACTTGTCTTAGCCGGCGGCCTCTGCTAGCCTCGGGCTAGGTGAAAATTTGCTTTTCGTGTTCCTATTCATTTACCGGCCCTGCGGTCATCTGAGATGGTTCTGTTTAGGATTCCGATCCAACTCGACGAATATGATGACGGATGGAACGGTTCGCCCTCTTCGTTTTCGTGGTCATGCCGGTCGGTCGACCGGATCTGAAGTTTTCGTTGCGGTTTCGTCCTGATGGGTTTGAAATGTTGAGAAGTCTTTGGATGTCATGAGAAATGTTGAAATCTTTTCGAAATATTTGCGAGTACGGTTGAAAGTGAAAAGGTTTGGGTAATTTGCATGGGAGGTGAAACGTTTGTTTCTGTGTATGTATAGTTGAGTAGTAGGTAATGATAGTGAGAATAAACGCGTGTGAAAGAAGGATTAAGGTTTTGTAGAACAATTTTAAAGGATGAAAATAAAAAAAATGTTTTTTTAAAAAATAAATAAATCGTAATTTATTGTGACATTAGTTCAATTCACGCAAAAGCTATCAACCAATGCTTGCGAGTCAGATGAATATATATAATCAGAATGAGAAATTGATTATTGAGAAATTTATTTTAGCGATCGTAATAAATAAGAAAATATTTTTTCCAATTCAAATCAGTTTATTCAACGTTTCAATTTTTAATATATATAATTATTTTCTTAACATAAGGCTTAGACTGGTATCTTCAGAGTAACAGCTTACTTTTGCATTATAGACCATATAATTATTATTTGTTTGTGGGTCTTTTAAATTAAATTTTTATTTTTTCGCCAAAAGATGGCCAAAAAACACGGTCTATGTTAGATTTTAACTTACTAAAAAAAAATCCACCTACAGGCCACCAAAGGTCGGGTCGGAATCCGCTTTCGAATTACTTCAACCCGGACATGCTTGCTCACCTGTCGGTGTCTTACTTCAAAACTTACCACTGCTTGTGGGTCGGTCAGGGCTGCTTGACCGACCCACAAGCAGTGGTAAGTTTTGAAGTAACTGCGCTTTGTGCGCAGTATTTTCTCAACATGTGTTGAGACCAGTGATGCCAGATCCAGATTTAAGTCTGGATTTGCCAGACTTTCACAACGTTTTCCAGACACCCAGATTTTATTCAAAATTTCCAGATTTTTTCAAACTTGTTCTGAAACTTTGATATTTTAAATGTTAGTAAAATTTTCAAAATTTCACTTGGCGCAAATCAAAATGTCAAACAAAAAGGTACAGAGTTTGAGAAGCTCAGCCTGCGGCTAGCTCTTTGTCAAATTCTACAATTAAATAAGCTCTTTCAAAGTGAACCCCCAAATATATTTTGACTTAACTTGGAAATAACAAGATTAACGAAAATAATATTCAAAAATTAAATTCAAAGGCATTACTTAGAGAAAACCAAAAAAAGGATGATAAATTTCTAAATAAAATGTAATTTTTACCATAGGATGACCTTTACTTAGGAGATTGCAGTGAATGCCTAGTTAAATAGACTGAAAGATTATATTTTAGTATTCGAAACGCACTGTTAAAATTATATTGACCAAATATATCAGTATCAAAATTATAAAAACCAAATACATCAGTATCAGTTTCATGGATCCTGAAAATGTTGTTTTGAAGGGACAACCTTCAATTATCGCACTTTGTCAATGTTTTCCAAACTTAAGAGAAATATCAGAATTGCAGAATATAAATTCACAGTGATGGAGTCTAAGAAATATTGAATTCACCGATTTTGAAACCAGCAATGCTGAGTTATTTTGGAAACAAGTGAATCCAATCGAAACATGAGAACACAAGTCAGCTTTTCCAATTTTGAGGAATTTTATTTTTCACCTGTTATTCGCACTCAATTATTTTGCGACTGTAGAAAGAACTTTCTCTCAAATTAACATCAATAAAC
Organism: Nemotelus nigrinus; assembly: GCA_947369275.1. Taxonomy (NCBI): domain Eukaryota; kingdom Metazoa; phylum Arthropoda; class Insecta; order Diptera; family Stratiomyidae; genus Nemotelus; species Nemotelus nigrinus. Next base: position 164,963,527 of record OX376372.1, read on the forward strand.
GAAAAAACGAGCAGTCGATTACAAACATATACTCTGAGTGGCCTACTTTTGTCTAAAGAATATTTAAAATCCAGAAATGAAACTTGTGCAGGTATAGAATTAAATGAAATCCTTAAATCAAAATTATTTTCGGTAAATATATATTAAAACATAATCATAGTACGCAGAAAATTGCTGTTATGAATTATTTTTTTGTCTTGCATTGTTTTTTTTTTGCTGAAATAAATGGTTTTTATTAAAATAATACCGTTTTTACTGAAACTAAGTTACGTTTTTCATTGAAACTAAAATCCCCAGATTTCTCCAGATTTTTTGAAAAATTTTCCAAGATTCTCTGTATTTTTTCTGGCAACGCTGGTTGAGACTGTGCGCCAGTTATGCTCGTAACGCAGCATCGAATTCCACAATCGAGTCTGGCGTGACCACGCCAATTATGAAGTCGATGCTGCTCCTCAAACTTACAAACCAGCTGCACGCAAAGAATGTATGGTAAGCATCATCGTATTCATTCATACAGTACTGACAGTACGGTGCTGACTAAAACTATACACACATAGACAACCATGTGCCTATTGCAGGCACGTGAAAAAAAATCCTTCAAATTATCGAATATTCTGAAAATACTTTGCTTTTCGAAAAGAAATTCAAATAATTGATAAATTTTAATCTTTGTTCACCATGCTAAACTAAAATTCTCAAAGTTCCGCGTTGCAGAAGACCAAATTACCTCTATTTTCAGAACTCGAAATTTCGCTCACGAGAACTGGTGACTGGTCAGTTCCATCAATATGAATTTTACAAAACAAGGTGGTATTAACTAGGACCAAGTCTGATATAAGTGATTTTGAAATGCGGGTAACACTGTGATGATGGTGCCATCTTGAAAAATCACTGAGGAAAAAACTGCTTTTTGAACCACAGCTTCCGATTCAGCCAACAGATTTTAATAAAATTCACAAGTTAGTTGGACTTTACTCCCAAATTTGGTAGAAACTTGATTAAAAAATTAGGATAGAGCTGCCAGCTAAGGTAATTTTTGTCTCCTAAATCTTGAAAATTTGCTCAGTAAAATAAAGTTTTTTTCCCTTTAACTTCCGATGCAGCCATGAAATCAAAACGAAATTCATGTGCTAAATGAATCTGAAAAATCATGAAAGGACTGCCAGCTATGGTAATTTTTTTAGACTTTGACATTTCTTCACTAAGCGATGTTTTCATTGAATTTTCAAATGGGAATGATCTTGCAATGAAAATTACCAACAAATATTTAGGTTTCGAAGATTGGAAAAGTTGTTTACCCTAAAATCCTTCTCACCCCTATAATTTCCAGCTCAGTCATCCAATCGAAACGAACTTCATAGAATGGGTTTAACTTAACGTGAAACAGACTTGTTATATGGCTGTGATGCTTGCATAGGGTTGCCGGCACCAGATATTTTTGTAAATATTGCACCAACAGATGCTTCCATTGCATATTCATATGCAGAGAATTGACAATGAAAATAAGCAACCAAGATTTAGATTTTCCGAGATTTGGAAATTTTTCGAATGGCAATCCCAATTTATCGCTGAAACTTCCAATGAAATCCTCAGATGAAAACGAAATTCAAAGGATAGGTTAATTTCAACGTTAGCTTATTACGGCAGACTTAAGGCTGATGCTTTGGAAAAGTCTTGCCAGCACTGAATATTTTCATCGTTTACGCTACAGGAGATGTTATCATAAATGTGTTGTGTGTGTGTGTGTGTGTGTGTGTGTGTGTGTGTGTGTGTGTGTGTGTGTGTGTGTGTGTGTGTGTGTGTGTGTGTGTGTGTGTGTGAGAGAGAGAGAGAGAGAGAGAGAGTTGGGGGAGAGGCCCATTGGCACCTCTAAGCACTCAGGCAAAGGACCCATTGTACTCATTTCCCCCTGCCTACCATAGTTTCCCAGACTTATTGATAAAGTCTAGGATCACTGATAAGGGAAAAGAGGCTATCGTCTGCATGTTTGCAACATCCTAGCCAAAGCATTGATATCTGAGACGCGCAAACGCTCGGCATTCACAGAGCAAATGCTCCGCAGAGTCGGCCTCTTCTAGACAGGATGAACAGAGGTCATCCTGTACAACACCTATTCGGTACATATGTCCTCCTAGGCAGTTGTGTCCAGTCAGAATACCTACCATGGCCCTGCAAACTTTCCTGCTCTTATTGAGCAAGAATCCCGCAGTCACATGGTTGGGTTTTGAAAGGAAGACCTTCGTGTGCCTGGCCACACCAGCAGTCGTCCATCTATCTTTGTGAGCATCATCTACCCACTTTCGAAGAATGGCACGTGCAGATGCGGTCGGCACAACCAAGGCGGGTTCAGGGCCCCGTAGTGGAAGTCCCGAACCTTGCTTCGCAATGACGTCAGCAAATTCATTCCCTTCAACACCACAATGCCCCGGTACCCAGAGCAGATGCACCCTATTGAATCTGGCGACAGAGATCAATCGTGCTCTGCACTCTTGGACAATTTTCGAGTTTGTCAGGGGTCTTCGCAGCGCCATCAGTGCAGCTTGACTGTCACTGCAAATAGCAATGCTCTTTCCCCTCCATCTTTCTTCAATTGCCCAACAGGATAGCAAATATTTCTGCTTGAAAAACCGAAACGTGCTCTCCAAGAGAGAAAGCCCACCTGTCATTCGATGAATGTAGATATACACCAGGTCCAGATCTACTATCTGACCTCGAGCCGTCCGTGAAGAAGATCTCAGAATATCTCCTCGTACACAGATCTGGATCGTCCCAGTTACTTCTGCTTAAGAGGATTACTTCGTACCTGCTTCTGAAGTCGAAGAAGGGCACCCGAGCGTCCGAAGGCATAGTGAGAATCGGAGAGATCTCACACATCGAACCCCTAATAGAGCAGTGCCCCACATCGTCTTCACCTACCCATAAGCCAAGCTGAGCTAGTCTATGGGCAGAGCTCATCGCCACACTCTGAACTTGAATGTCGAGAGTAGGCAGATTGAGAAGCGCATCAAGGGCCGCACCCGGAGTAGTGCTCATGGCACCACAGATGCCCAGACACACCGTCCTTTGCAGCGTGGCTAACTTTTTCCGAGCATACAATAGCCCTACGATAGTCCACCACACCACCGATGCGTACGTGAACATCAGCCTAATTATTGCCTGTGTAGATCCACATCACTACACGAGGTTTTAGACCCCATGTGGTAGCAAAAGCTCTTTTGCACTGCCCGAAAGCTTTTAAAGCACGAGTAAGCTTCACTTCCACTTGTTTCTTCCAGAGAAGTTTTTTGTCCAAGATTACTCCAAGATATTTGACCTCATCTGAAAGTTCATGTTTGGAAGCACTAGTCCTCCCAGTTTTCTTTTCCTGGTAAACAAAACAATTTTCGTCTTACCAGGATTCACTGTTAGGCCGTGCCTCGAACACCAGCTGCCAATCAGATTCAATGCACGCTGTGTATTTCTACATACCACATTCAGATCTTTACCGACAGCCAGTGCGGCCACGTCATCAGCATAAGCCTGTGCGTGCAGCCTTTCTTGTTGCAGTTCGTTAAGCAGGGAGTCGACTAGCGTACTTAACAGGAGCGGTGATAGGACGCCCCCTTGAGGGCATCCATTTGTCGCCTCTGTTCTTAAGTTGCAGTCGGATCCAGCTTCCGCCAGCACCCATCTCTGCGTCAGCATGACATGAATCCACCTAACTAAGACATCATCCACGCCATGACCTTTCGCAGCTTCACATAGTTCCACGAAGGGCGCGCAATCAAAGACCCCTTCAATGTCCACAAATACCCCCAACTCTGGCCACCAAAGAATGAAGGGCCAACTCGCATGATTTTCCTCGCTGGTACGCATGTTGCTAATCATTCAAAGGGTTAAACTTAAGCGCCGTAGTACGTATGTGTCGTTCGACAATTCTCTCTAGGCATTTCAACATAAACGAAGTTAAGCTGATCGGTCTCAAGTTCCTTGGATAAGAATAGTCATCTCTCCCCGGTTTAGGTATGAAAACTACTTTAACCTCTCGCCAAGGTGACGGAACATACCCCAAGGATAGGCATGCCCAGAAGATTTCTCTCAGGTCTGCCCCCAAGTGATCAATACCCTCCCTAAGCATAACCGGATAGATACCATCCAGGCCCGGCGATTTGAAATTTTCAAAAGACATGATTGCATCCCTGACCTTTTCACTAGTGACCACAGATCTAGTTGTGTACCAGCACTTCCTACTGCTGCGAAGAGTAGGGATTTAGGTCACAGGCGCATTTGCCTTCTGCGACTCACCGGAGCTCCTGGGAAGTGAGTCCCAAGTAAAGTCTGCAAAGACTCCTTTTTGGACTTGGTAAAATCACCATCCGAGCGTTTTAGAGAGTCTAGCTTAGCTAATTGATCCTTCTCCAGGACTTTGCAAAGCCTAGACCTCTCCCGTTTGCCTTCCAGTCTCTCACAGTAAGATCTAAATAATTCCCTCTTAGAGGTCCTCACCAGCTTCTTATACGTTCTCTGCAGAGTTCTGTGGGCGATCCAGTCATCCTCATTGTTGGTCTTACAAGCTCTGTTGAGAATTTTCCTGGTACTTTTCCTTAGCTTCTGTTGTTCCCGATTCCACCAGGGAACCGTCTTGCCACATCTGCTCTTACTGATCGTTGTGTTGTATGATAGACATCATATAATGAAAATAAATAACAAGGGTTTTACTTTCCGAAATTTTGGAATTCATATAAATAGTTGCCATGGAAACACCTCTACCCTTTAAGTTTTGATGTAAACATTGGATCAAAGTCACACATGACGTTCTGAAGTGCTAGATTTTTTTTACCTTATTTCGCGAAATAAATACACAATTCATTGTAAATGGTTACATTGAAGCTGACCAAAGAGTACCAATCTAATTTTTTTAATGTCCAATTTTGAGCATTATGTGTAATCGTGTTCGATGGCAAAATGCAACAACAAGAGTTACAACATAATTACCTTTTAAATCCACACCACAGCCCTATCGCATAACTGTTATTGAAATGGCTGTGATCAGCATTGACGTCGTATCCTCAATAAACGCAGAATTGTAGCCGAGCCGTAATTTCTCACCTGATTAGTTCGTTTGAAGTTGGCAAAGCGGATCACAGTTTCATTTGCATTCCTCCAGCCTTCAAACGTGTTCAGCTCAACTAACTGAAATTGATAATTGGTGCAGTGAAAATTCAGATTCAGACGAATTGCAACGCATCATTGGTCAAAGTGTATTTGCCATTCGCAGACCACTCGGTTTAATCAACTGTTAACATTATTGTATGCTACAATCCGAAACTGTTAGTGCAATTGAATGTTGGGTAGCTTTTTCTACTGGTCCCGATTGCAGACAACAATAGTCCTTGAATTGTACTTTTGTAGGCAATCTTTGAATAGGTATTTCTGAATTTATAATTGTTTATAAATATTTATACTAGAATGTGGGAAAATGAAGTCGATTTTTTCTCTTTCTTGACTTTTATTCCAAGTACTTGATGGCTAGAAAACTATCAGGCTATGATATTTTGCAGCAAACTTATTTATGACAATTTTATAGTCAAATGAACAATACCAATAAACATTTCAATGATCCATGCAAATAAAATATGAACAATGAGTGAAAAGAAATCACTTAAATGACAACACATTCGCGTCTTCTAAATTGTCTGAGAACTGACGTAGGTTGGAGTTTTCACGACTCTTCCTCCAGGTCAGGCTGTATGCGGTCCAAGGTTTTCCATAAGTGATGCTACAAATAGCTTGTGGCTACTCTAGCCAGTCACTCGATTCTGTGAGAAAATGATTTTTCTTCGAGAAATCGTCGATTGTCGTGCGCATAAGATGATACCATAAAACACCGTCGCTGCAAAGTGTTGCTTCAGGAAAAATCGTAAAACAATTTGCAAATAAACTCACAGACAGACATATGTAGGCTCTGTAATAATCGTAGCGTGGCAAGCAAACAAAACGTGGTGGTCGCGATAATTCCACAAGACAGAAGTCATCATTGAATCTTCCTACATGCATAATAGCTTTTGTACCGAGCCTTTTGGGAAAATTTGCATCTGGCGGAGTGTTACGCATACTAACTTCGGAGTAATGATTTTTTGTGAAAAAATCTTCGAGAAAAAATGTTTTTAGACGTAGTGTTTGTTTGGATAACACTTTCCAGGTAATATTATTTGAGGTTGACTCAAGACCTTGCATCCGTAGAATATGCTGTCTACCCAAAGAAGAAACAAAAACTGTTCCAAAAATCAGTGTATCCATTAACCAACATCCTTCACGTACGATTTCAGCGAACCGAGCCAAGCGAAATTTGTACGAACATCTTAATTCTCCCATTAAAAACTTAATTAAGAAACTTTCTACAAGAAATCAAAATTTCATTCATGTGCCTTGGTAATATAACATACGTACTCACATACGAACATACATCACCTATGCACATAAATTAGCCAAACTCATATGAAAGCTCGGAGCGTATGTATGTCGGTACCGGTGGAGTGTACTTTAATACGTTTCGGTTGTGAGTCTGTTTTTTGGTAAGTAAGTAGGAAGGTGTATATGCCCTTAAAGCCTGAGAGCGAACAAAACCCAGATGAAGAAAACGTTAAAAGTTCCTCGAGTCAAGAGCGAACATGCGATCGAAATGATGAAGGACCGTTGGGACGTAGTATAAAAGCAAGAGCTGGGCTAAAGTCAGAACGGAACCTTATCAGCTTGCGACAAGCAGTCTGCTGGGTATAAAAGTCGAAAAGTCCTGTAGGCTAAGTTGAGAAGAATTTTAAGCCGTTGGCGAGTTAAATGGGTTTCGAATTAAATCTCTAGTGGTGTGTACTGCATATGAGATCACCTACATATAGATTTGCACGTATAACTACATATATTGTTTGATGTATGGAGTCCGGAAAGTTTGTACACATATCTATACATACATTTATTATGCCAGAGTTTATGGAGTAATCATTCGATATTTTTAATAATCATGTCCTAATTTACATCGAAGAGGTTTAAATTAATTTCCATTGTGAACGTTTTGTGGTTTAAGGGGAAGAAGTATTTATTATATGAGAGGTTTTATTATTTTCATTTGATATTCGCATGGGACTACTGCTTTTTTCCTATAAGGTATTTTGACTAGAAAGCTGAACTTTGCAGGCTGAAAAAAAACTCTGTCATTTTTTTTCTATGAAATTTCCTATGAAAAACAATTCAATAATTTGAGTCCCAGCACATATCTTTTTTCAATAACAGTTCGTTTGGAAACAGTGTTAAATACAAGTATTTTCAATTTTTCGATGAAGGTATCCCTCTTTGAGATAATCTACAGGAATTTGTATTGGTTTCTTTGTAAAGTTCATGTCTTTTTAAACTCAATAGGCCCAGCAAATTTTAACTAATGTTCGAAGAACATTAGTATTGAAATCGATTCGGCCAGAAATTCATATTTGCATATATATTTCCGTATATATATATATATATATATATATATATATATATATATATATATATATATATATATATATATATATATATATATATATGTATATATATATATATATATATATATATATATATATATATATATATATATATATATATATCATCAAAAAATTTCAGTAAGATAATCTCGGGAACGCGCCATCCGATTGAGTTGAAACTTTCAGGATACATTGGTGTATACGCAGAATAGGTCCGGTTCTCACTAAATGTCAATTATCTTTAACCCTTTGGCGCCGGCGGTCATTTTAGTGATATTTTTAACATACCTATTATTCCGTACACAAATAATTTTTGCAAAAATATAGTTGACAAAATAAATTTCGAACGTATTCTACGTCTGAATCAGATAATGTTTTGGAATTTGTTAACCCCATGTGTGCGCTGGGTGCCTAAAAAGAGAACGGGAAAATTTGAAAATTTTTAAATTGCGATAACTTTTGACAGCTGTTCAATCATTACGAAATTTTTAGAACATATTGGTATTATTTGGTTGTAGATTTGTGTAGTTATGTTAATGAGCGTGCTGGCAACCTTGTAGCTAGGGCAGGCACTGAAAGTGAAAACCTCCAAATCATCGTCTCTCTTGAAAAAATGCCGCTTTTTCAAAAAGAAGCCACTCATGTGTAAATCTTGTGCTTTGTTTACATACACAAAAAAAATTGATATGATATAACGGGCACGCCTGGTAACCCTTGCCCAGTTTACTTATATTTTTCGCATCAAATACTTCTGTTCATGGAAACTCACGTTCCGATAAGCAGAATTAATTGAAATTAACAGAATGTATTGGTCTTAAATAGGACCAGGTCTGATAGAAGTGATTTTGAAATGCGGGCGATTCTGTGCCAGTGGTGCCATCTTGAAAAATCACTAAAAAAGATAACTGCTTTTTGCCCTATAAATTCTGATTCAATCGTTCGATTTTGACGAAATCACGTTTGATAGAAATTCGGTTGAAAAATTCGGTTGGAGCTGCCAGCTATGATAATTTTGGTGTCTTAAATTTGATAAAATTTTAGAATTGAAAACATTCAAACCATCGAATATCCTAAAAAATGTCCGTTTCTTACAATAAAACCAACAATACAAATCTTATGCTTTATCTACACGTTCAAAGAAAAACTTTGGAAATTTCATGTCGGACAAGAACGGTAACCCTTTCCCAGTTAACCTATATTTTCAGCATCAAAAACTTCTGTTCACGGGAACTGACGAACCAATAATCAGATACAACTGAAATTTACAGAATGCATTGGACTTAAGTAGGACCAGATCTGATAGAAGCGATTTTGAATTGTGGGCAACTCTGTGCCAGTGGTGCCATCTTGAAAAATTACAAAGAAAAAAACTGCTTTTTGCCCTATAGAATGTGAATAAGCAACCAGATTTTCATGAAATTGACACAGTAGCTGAACCTTACTTTAATCTCTGTTTGATGGAAATTTGATTGAAAAATTCGATTGGTGCTGCCAGCTATGGTAATTTTTGTGTCTTTGGTTTTGAAAATTCGCTCAGAAAAATAAAACTTTTTGCCCTATAACTTCATGTGCAGTCATGAAATCAATACGAATTTCATACAATTAATGGAACCTATTATAAACATTGTTCAGGCCAAATTTGGTTGAATAGCCTTGATAGGGTTGCCAGCTATTGTCGGTTTTGTGTTTGTTTGCAATATCTTTATGAAGCGATTTTATCGTAGAACTTTCAAATGGTAATGATATTGTAGTGACAATAAACAGCAAATATTAAGTTGTCAATTATTTGAAAAAACTTGCTGCAGGTAACCCTAAATTTCTTTATACTCCTATAACTTCGAATGTAATATAACAACGTGAAGCAGATGAGATTTATTCTTGGCTTTGATACTGGCAAAAGGTTGCCAGCACGAGTCGGTTGTGCTACTTTTGTATCAATAAATGCTTCCAGTTAGTATACATACTGGAAACATTTACAATGAAAATAAATAACCAATGTTTCAATTCCCAAAGTTCTGCAAATTTTTCGGATCGCAGCCCCAAGCACCAACTTCACTTACAGTGCTGCAGGCACTGAGCATTTTCTTCATTGATGTTATATGAGATACTGTTTTCAAAATTTTGTGAAATAAGCAACTGATAACGAATATAATTAACCCGTGTTTTGCTATCATAAACTTTGAAATTCATGCCAGTGGTAATATCTGAAACCTTCCAACATATGAGTTATAATGCATTCTTGAGACCAAAGTAAAACGTGGCGTTTGAAACAGTTTGGCCGTAATAAGCAGCTCATGTGGTGGAATATGCACTCAAAACCTGTACGATTCTTCTACTGTTCTTCGAACATTAGTGTTTCTAGCGGTTCAGGTGCGCTAGAGTTTTTTTATATCGATCTGATTTTATCACTCTCGTCTAAAATATCATTTTCTTTTTACAACAACTTTTTTGAACAATTCTTAATATTTATGTGCAACACTAAAAATCAATCTGGAAACCATAGCCTGCCTTGTTATTGTAACATGATGCCTGAAAGTAGGATCAGTACTCTGCTACATTTCTTTCTTCAGAATTTATGCGGCATCTGACAGCGAGTTGCGATGCGAATGGTAACTATTTTCTTATAATAAAGATATGACAGATAACCGCCAGAACGAGCTTGTACTTCTTGTGGGACAAACCGGCCAATGTCTTTTACACATTACTACAATTTGAGATAATTTTAAACGGTTATTAGAACGGGCGTTGAATAAACATCAGAAGCTTTATTACGAACGAAGCAGGATTATTTGGTACGCCTGCTCACTAAAAAAATCCACCGCTAACCCAGGAACTCTGAATCGGAATTAATTATGCATTCATTCAGTACATCAATTTGGTTTGTTCTATCAAGGGGTTTTGGAATTCCGTGAGGCATCATTAGTATCATTTTTAATCGAAAACACTTTTCCTGTTAGTTTTTTAAATAGCCCTGACTCGATAGAAACTGCCACAGGTAAAAGTTGAGTTCACCATGATCGAGACTAAATCAGCATTTAATCACTTTGCCATCTACATCCCTTTAGTAGTAATAAAGTAATCCCAGGACAATCTTCGTATGGGTCTAGGGGCTAAAACTGGTAGATAGTGCCATCACAAATTAACAATCAATGTGAATACGAGTGTGGAGTAATCTGTTCCATGACTTTTATGCCGAAATCACAGGCTCAGCAGATTTTGGTGAGCTGAAAATGTAAATGGTCACCTCGTATATTCTTCTTTGTTTTTTGCACATGCCAAAACATGGAGGGAAGTAATTTCCCAAGTTGCTCGACGAAACGTTCGGGGAGAGTTTAATTTCGCCTTTATGCAAGTTCTAACCCCAGAAATTTAGCATTTGGGCATGTTCTTGGGCAGTTGCCATTTCATTTCTCACTTTTGTGAATTTCATAAAGATCTCTTCACATTCGTCTGACAGTAGGTCACTTGGTTTCACTCCCGATATGATCACAACGGGATTCTTTGATACCATGCAATAGATGATTTCAATTCGTAGCACTTTGATTTTTCCAATTCTTGGGATGATTGTTTACATATCCTTACCATGAAGGCCCAGATATCTGCGCACTAAATCTTGCGCAGGTGGAATAAGGAAGAAACTATCGAGTCCTCTCTCTTTGGAGTGATGATTCTATCTATTAGCTTACGTTTATTAACACCATAACCGTTAAAGTTTTCTATGAGGCTACTTAGCTGGATTACAGTCTCGAATGCTCTATCACATGCTTTTTGGATGAACTTTTCGTAAGTCAGTCTGAAGTAAATTATCACTCCAACAAATTTGGCAGTTTTTCTACTCTCGACATATGCGGAGCAAATTGTCATACATAGGTGTACCAGTTTGTATCCTCATTTTCATTACCATGCTGATCTCGTTTTTTATGTTGTTTTTCCAAAGTCGCCGGCATTTCGTATTGCTGCCTGAATTTAAGGCTTTAGAGCCTCTCTAGGATTTTTTCTGCAGTAATAAACATACAAATACTCAGAAGAGGGAGATATAAGGAAATGAAAATGGCAGTGAGAATTGAAGCAATTTACTTGAGGCTGAGCGTTAGTAGTAGTAAGAGAATTTGACATTCACTTACTCTGCGAACAGAACGATAAATTGAGATAGAAAAAGAGATGGATAGAGAAAGATAGAAGGCCATGTGTACGCGAATTTGACAGTTAGTAGCTCAGTAACAACAAAATCTCGTAGAACTAAGGTATCGGGGAAACCAAGGGGAATGTCTGAGGTAGCAATTCTCTCAATTTGTTCGATTTATAGATTTTACCTTTGTAGTAAAATTGCTTCACTAAATTTCGTATATATACGCTTGTTTCATTTCCTTAGATCTCTCTGTTCTGAGTACAAATACCTTTGTGCGCTGATGGTGTTTCGCACTACGTCGCACCATACAACAGAAGGTCACTCGTCAGCAATCGCATCGCACTGGCATCAGATGATCTTCCAACACTTCCCTTGATGTGTTGTCGGGACTAAAGGTGTTTTTAGATAAGCGTCCATACGTCAATGCGATCTAGCGTGTTTTGCTTACACGAGTCAAATCGATTTTGTTCATATAGGAAGGTCTAAAGCGAAGGAGGTGGAGTATGCTGATTCATGTACAATAGATTTTATAATTATTTCTTTCGCTTAGTGTCAAGAGTGGATGATATATGATGATGTGGATAATAATTTTTTTGCATAATTACGTGCAAGACTATTACGAAAAATTTGAATGCATACGAATATCTAGACACACACATATACATATATGTAGGTATATATATAGTTATATGGATAAATATGTACAATTTTCTGTTACCAATATATTTGTTCGGAGCAAAAAAAAACATCATTATAAGCGTGTAAATTCCATCCACTCATCGCCTTAGCCCCGCCTTCAAAAAACTGGGTTTGAGTTGACTTGACCCGTGAAATTTAAAAACGCATGAACGCATGGACTCATGTATAAAAAGGGCTTTAGAGTTGTTTGACTTTTATTTTGTCACAGTATTGTGCAGTACCCACTACAGATGGAACAGGAACATAGGTGTTATGTTATTAACATTAACAAGTCGAGAGTCTTTATTTCATAGATCCCAATACTTACTTTCTAATTTGCACTAATACTTATAAATAACTTGCTAAGAAGAAAGAAAGATACAATACTACAACACCTCTGCTCTTAAGCTTTTATTGTACTTGCCTATATATGAATTCGAATTGCGTGAGATGTTCAGTTGCATTGCTCATGTTTTTTGTTTACTTACTTCATTCATTAAATAATTCAATTCTCATTCATTACATAATTCATTTCAGTTCATTAAAATTTTTAAATTCATTCTTGATTTCAACGACATCATTTTTCTAAGAGTAGTGCATTCCCATTGGCACTGATTTTCCTTCAATCATCTCTTAGATAAATGTATACTTTAAATAAATGCAATTTTTTTAGTAGAAAACTGTCACTTATTCACAAACTTCAAATGGTTTTACTTTAAATGTTTTGCATTTCAATCGAACAATATATAAAATGTGTTATAATTATAAACTCTCAAACTACGTGCCTACTCAGCATTACTTTGTGTTATATTATCTTGAGATTAATGATTTAGAGTGATCAGCATAAACCTTTGTCTAGTTCAATTGAAATTAGGTTCTGTTTAGTATTTAGGATTTACACATTTAATTCTCAAAGAATTATATATAAACACATCAGAGGACTTTATTATTTTCCGCGCCCTATGACTTTTCCGGATCTCATTACCATACAATTATCATCATGATTGATATAAAGCTCAACGACGGATTTGTTACATTATGTTCATTTTGACTTCAGGGTGACTCATCTGCATTTTTATTGTTTTGAGATTGTGATGTATCTTAAATGGAAAGTTCATTTGATTTTACTTCTCATTGCTAACTGGTGATCCTGACGCAGATTCACTTTGCTTAAAATGTAATCTTGACATATGCGCTATTTATTTGAAGCTCATTTATGTGCACTTTCAATACTTCTTTCGGAAGGTATAGATTTTCCAGGCTTTCGTATGGCATAAAACAGCTTCAAAAAAGTTTCAGTATGTTATGAATAAATTATTCTGTGATATTGAAGGTCTTGAAATATTTATAGATGATTTCATCATTTTCGGCAAAAACAAAGAAGAACACGATAAGACACTAAGACTAGTACTTGAAAGAGCGAGGGAAGAAAAAAAAATTAAATATTTAGGTCACATATTTTCCTGCCATGGAATTTCTTCGGATCCGTCAAAAATTGATGCCATCAAAAACGTGCAAGCCCCGAGAAATATCAAAGAGAAACAAAAGTTTCTGGGCATGGTGAGTTATTTAGGCCTATTCATGAAAAAAAAAAATTCTGCACAAACTTTTCACTTAAGAAATCTATTGAAAAGATATACATCGTGGGGATGATTCTCTGAACACGAGAAAGAGTTTAATAATGTAAAAGAACTCATTAGCACTGCTCCGGTACTCTGTTATTTCAATCCAAATAAACCGCTAACTTTGTCCCTAGATTCGTCATATGACGTCATAGGTACGGTATTAATGCAACGCCCGATTACGTATGCATCATCCACCTTAACTGAAACACAATGAAATTATTCTCAAATAGAAATGGAACTTTTAGCTATCTACTTTGGTCGCAATAAATTTCATAGATACATTTATGGTCAATTCGTGACTGTGGAAACAGATCACAAACCATTGATTCCAATTTTTTGGAAAACCTCTAAACTCAGTAGCTTTGCGTCTTCAACCGATTCTTTGGAAACTACAGATGTACAACATCAAAGTTATTTACGTCCCTGGTAAACATCTTTATTTTGCAGATACGTTATCTAGGACGTGTGACCAACATGATTTGAATTTTCAAAATATCGATGAAGAAGTAAGCCTTAATGTCAATTCAGCAAATTTCTGTGATCGAAAAAAGGCTGCAGGAGATCAGAACATTAACTCAAGAAGATGAAGCGGTCAGTTTAGTTAAAGCATATTGTTTGAAAGGGTGGTCTGATACGGTAAGCAATACTAAACGCCTAGCTCAGCCTTATTTTAACATCAGAGGAGAATTGACAGTTGTTGACGATCTCGTCTTTGAGAATAAAAGTCTTGTCATTTCCAATATTTTGAAAACAAATTCATGAAGGACATGTGTGAATCAACCGATGTTTGAATTTAGCAAAAGCCATTGTATACTGGCCATGCATGACAAATGATATTAAAAATGCAAAACGCGTAGACATGCAAATCTAAAGATGCCATTGCTACCACACTCGATTCCTTTCTTATCGTGGGAGAATTTGGAAGTTGACTTCTTCAAATGGGGAAATGATACCTACCTATTAGTTGTTGACTATTTTTCATAATACGTAGAAAGTGCAAAATTACACAAAAGTCAAACCGCTAATAATGCTCATTTGAAATCGATTTTCGCAAGGCATGGAATACATAACATTTTTATTTCCTATAACGAACCTCCTTTCAATTCAAAAGACTTCAATTTTTTTTAAATGAGTGCGACATTGAAAGTATAACAACTAGTCCATTTGATCCAAAATCTAATGGGTTAGTTGAAAGTACTGTGAAAACAATAAATAATATTCTGTCTACATGCCAAGAGTCTGGAACGGATCCATACATAGATCTCCTAAAGGTAATTTTGATTCTCCAGCTAAGCTCCTCATGTCTCGTAATTTGAGAACAAAATTACCAGTCAGGTTGCAGAACCTAAAACCCGAAGTCATAAATGAAACAAGACATCAAAAGAACTTCAAAATCAAGACAGACAAAATAAAAATGTACTATAACAAGCATGCGAAAATCATCAATGAGAACGAGGAAGTTTTGTGCATAAACCCATCCTCAAGTTAAAAATTGGTCCCAAGATAAAGTCATTGAAAAATGCGAAAAACCAAGTTCTTATTTCATCAAAGAGAACAGTAGAAATGCTAATTAAAAACAATAAAAACGCAGATGAGTCACCCTGAAGTCAAAATGAACATAATGTAACAAATCCGTCGTTGAGCTATATCAATCATGATGATAATTGTATGGTAACCAGATCCGGAAAAGTCATAAGCCGCGAAAAATAATAAGGTCATCTGATTTGTTTTGAGAATTTAATGTGCAAATCCTAAATACTAAACAGAACCTTATTTGAATTGAACTAGACAATGGTTTATGCTGATCACTCTAAATCATTAATCTCAAGATAATATTAAACAAAAATTTGACCATAACTGGAAAATATAACATAAAGTAATGCTGAATAGGTATTAAGTTTGAGAGTTTATAATAATAACATATTTTATTTATTGTTCGATTGAAATGCACGACATTTAAAGTCAAACAACTTGAAGTTTGTGAATAATTGAAAGTTTTGTACTAAAAAATGCATTCAACTAAAGTATATCCGAATATTCAAAGAGATGGTTGAAGGAAAATCAGTATCAATGGGAATGTACTACTCTTAGAAAAATGATGAAAAAAATTTCATGAATTGAAATGAATTATATGATGAATTAGAATTGAATTATATGATGAATGAAGTAAGTAAACAAAAAACATAAGCAAAGTAACTAAACATCTCCCGCAAATCGAATTCATACATGGACAAGTACATTAAAAACTTAAGAGCAGAGGTGTTGTAGTGCTGTAACTTTCTTTCTTCTTAGCAAATTAATAATAAGTATTAGTGTAAATTAGAAAGTATGTACTGGGACTTGTGAAATACAGTCTAAACAGAACTCTCGACTTGTTAACCCTACATTCATAAAAATTCGTCTCACAGACCGCGCAAAACACATATGTGTGTCATTCATGTGTACGGGTCACCGCGGTATTTTATGTGTTGATTTTTCAGAATAACAATAGTGTTTATTTTCATTGCAGAAAATTAATGATTAATAACTAACTTGAAAGATTCAAAGTGTATTCAATTACTCTTTGTATTCTATAAAACATAAATCATCAATATATTATGTTCGTCTAAGAGACTATATATACTTTTGAAACTATATATACTTTTGGTAGCTAAGACCACGTAAGTCTTGGCTCACATCATCGCAGGATTTTTGACACATTTATATTCTATCTTGCCCAGTTCTTCTTGGCTCTTTTATGTTAATTTGCAGTTTAGTATAATCCTGACTTACTCGTATATTGCTGTATTTCCACTTTCAAAATCTCTACGCAACTGTCTACGCGGCTCTACAGTATGCCTACGAAACTCCAAGAAGTGAATTTCGAAGCGACAATGAGGCATCACACACTAGTTGGATTGCACTCGTAGTAAAGCTCACCGATGTATTTGTCCGGCATATTGGAACTCTTAATGTGGCGACTTACGATTAGGTTTTTCCCGGATGGCAAACCATCTTCAGTTTTTCCCATCGCCGTGATTACACGATAGGTCTTACAGATAGGTTTTTCTCGAACAGTATGCGGTCGCGAGTCTTTAATGTACGACCCAGCTACTACTCGGATGAATCGAATTTTGATAAACCGTTCTGGGAAATTCTTAATCGTATGTCGCACTACATTGGATTCGATGAGTTTGGCATTTTTTCGTTCGCATATCCGTCGAGCTAGCCATTGTCCAAGCGGGGATTGCCAAGGTTGCTTTCAGGCTGATTCTACTTAATCGCTTGAGTTACATTTAGCTCAAGAAAAGTCGTGTGGGAAAAGCCTAATTGTTTGTCGCTGATAATGATTGGCAATCAGTTTCCCAACTTAGCAGAGTTGCATCCAAAAGGTGATGCAGTTATGCTCACTTCTGGTGTATTTTTTTAGCACGCTCTGTGTAAAAACAGCGCGATCAAGACAAGAACCATTTTGAGTAAACATTTACCGTACTTCGACCAAAATCACGTCGATATGGAACCTCTATTTAGCCCAGCAATGATTCATCTAGATGTCGTGTTCTTTTTAAATATGTAGGTACTCGTATACTCGAATGTTCTTGTTTGGCACTCTCTACTTTTCGTATTGCAGTCACCAACCAGCTCCAGTCAACCGTTCTGTACTGAAGCGTGACTTTCAATGCATCTATTTTTCTGCGAGAATTCTTAATTGAATCGTTCAGTGAAAAATAGCAGCTAACAAATTGGATGCTTCGGCCGTTAACACAAACATATATCTCGTTTAAAATATTCTGGTTAGTTCGGATTTTCAGTGTTTGCTACCCATGCAACTGCTTAACCCAAAGGTTTCATGCACCATGTCTCTGAATATGTCCTCCGGCTACAATACGGTTCACTGATCATTTCGATTTGGGCTCTGGGTATATACAAGCACTTGTTCACAGTACAACACTTCTGCGTAATCGAATAAAGATGCTGCATTAACGTATTTTTTTCAGGCTTGAAGAACGTGTTTGAAGCCTTTGCATGGTTCTTATCCCAGAAGGTGATCGATTCTTTCGGTTTCTTTAATCGTACAACCATTTCATCTAACAGAGAAAGAAGAGAAGTTGTTCTTTATTTTCGTATTCCCGACAGTTTGCACACTTCACTGGAAACTTTAGACTCGAAATTTCGGTCCAAATATATGTAATTCGCGGGGTATGTCATACCCTCTAATACAATACAAGATTATATTTTCCGATACTGTAGCTAACTGGGATGCACTGTAGCTTTAAATAGGGTATAGTCCCGTTTATTGCCTGAAGTAATCTACCACTACTTGAGAATGTCTCCATTTGGATTCTGCAAAAGGTTTTGCAATGTCCATGGTTATTCTTTCAAACGATACTCCCATGTCATTTGTTTAAATCTGTCCTTCTGTTCTTTGTTTTAGATCTTTGGTGCAAAGGAGGATCGCACACTTTTGGCAACAACGTTTTTTAAAGCGTGTAGCCAAAACTATCATTCATGGACCTTTCATAGGGTCTTGTTTACTCTTTGGTAACCTCTTGAAATTCATTCGTGCAACACTTTCAGCACATCTTTGACTCGGCATTTGGGAAGAAAAATTTGCATCTTCCATGATGTGCCATCTGCCGTTTCCTATCTTTGCATCCGCTCTCTGCCTTCGACCAGCAAAGTTCCGTTGAATCTGACATATATATTCATATAGTCTGATGGTCAATGTTTTCATTGGCTGAGTGAGTGTCTCGAATTGCCACCGCCGGAGACGCTTCTTCAGCAGTTAGGTTTCTCATGAATTGGACATCAATGCTTGACACCCTTTCCTTGAGATGGTGCCAATGACGAAGCAGAGTATTGGATTTTTTTTCTAAAGGTTTCTAAGAATTCTTAGAAACAGCAATGGCTTCCTGACTAGCAGGCATCAATCAACGTTTACTCGATTGTTTATTTTTAAACACAAACTGCGTTTTAACAACGCTCACTTTTTTTACAGTCACAAACACAAAAGCGCCCAAACAACGCGACGACCACGAACGCGTAGTTTAAGACACGTTGATTCACGTTTCGCCAATTCCAGAGAAAAACCGTCCTTCGGAGAAAAGCAAATTACTCAGCAGTTCTCCGGCTACAACCTTCCACCACAAGAGCCAAAACGAGAATCGTATGGGATTTGTGAACGTAAGCAAGCATCTCACAGTTCGAAAAATAAATTTCTGCCCTTTATACCCTTGAAACACAACAGCTGCGAAATGTCACACTCGACGGAGAAATTCGCTGTCAAAAAATTAGAATGCACTGTTTTGTATGGTAATGTCACTGCTAGGTTGAATTAAGTCTGCTTAATCGTGCTAATGTTGGCTGATGCCGGCGTAGTCAGGAAGCCATTAATTTTTTTCTGAAAGATTGCTGAAGGAAAAAAAAGGAATTTGGTTGGCGCCTTGCGTGGTGCCATGAATGTAACTGCCATTCGTCAGTGTATTGACAGCGAATTTGTCGCTGCCAATGCGGTTCACCACATTTCGACCTATAGAACTGCTTTGTAGTCAGATGTTTTTGTCGGGTCCTAATCTTTGGGAGAACTTGACTGAAGCACAATAGGGATTTTTCTTCACCATCAACTCGTTGCGAAAGTATTGCTCCGATTTTACTTCTACTCGCGTTAGTGTCAGCGACAAACATCTTTTGTGGTTTCAGAAATTTAAACACACGAGAGATACCTTTCCTTTTCTTTACGTTCCAAAAACCGTCTGACATTGCTCGCTTCGGGCAAAAGGCCAATTTTTTCGCTTCTCGTGCATTTTGTACAAGGTTTGTGAGTTGCTTGTCAATTTTCGATCCTTGCCACAAACTGTTTGCCCTCTGGTGATAAAATTTTCCGGCTGTGGACCATCAAGTCGAGTTTTACCGAAACCACTTTGCAGCAGCCAAGCTTTCTACTATATTATCGATCTGTGAAAGTGGGTAGCAGTGTTTCTTGGTGACATAAATAAGTTATCTATAGGCGATGCGTAAACGATAGCTCCCATTCGGTTTTATTAACAGGGACTACTGGCGAGGCTCACGAGCTGAAAGATTGCTGGATGAATCCCTGTCTTTTGTTTGTTTAATGGAGTTAGCGAAGTGTGAATTTATGAGGTGAGTCACCATACTCGTTCTTCCTTAATCGTTTGTACCTGTCTAAAAGATGTAAGTAGATTTAATGATCAAGTTGGAGCATTGCTTGAATAGTTCTGGTGGTAGCTGGTTGGTGACGCTACATACTTTTTGTCTCAGCGTTACACTTCCAAAGTTGTTGCGGTGAAAACGAGTCAGCAGCTTCAATTGACATCTCTTGTTTTGATGCTTCTGAAAGAATCTGCTCCGCTGCAGACCCTGACAGGTACTTGGGATTAAAATTTGATTGCGCAGCGCCGATGTTTTTGTTGGGTCTATGAGATAGTCCCAAGATTCAATATCAGTTCTAGCCCATATGATGCTTTCATCTGACGTTAAATCTGGTCTAGTGGAATGATGCGATAGTGTATTTGAGTGCGTTTAATTTGATCGAATACTGTGAATTATAGCCGTGTGCAATAAATTACAATACTTCTTCTGAAACATATAAAAAAAATTACAGGAGAGGAACCAAAAACTATATGAGAGGGCCCGAGCTCAAAACGTGAAACAGTATTCATCAGCAATAGAATTTAAGTTATGCCCAACGACGACATTGCTTTTTACACAATAATCGTAAGTGCTTTTTATTAGGCTGAAAGACTGGTAACCGTCAATGAAAATTCATCATATTTCCCACCTACAAAATTAATTTTACGACCTTAACTACTCCCCAGATATTTAACTATAACAAAGATTACAAAAAATGATTGCAATTGTTTTAGCTTGATAATTTTTAATTAATGTACGAAAATAAAACATTTATTCCTTATTTCAGTAAGAAATGCGATATAGAACGAGACCGCGATAGGGACTCTAAATCAATGGAACCAAGGGATCTTTCATCAACGGGACGCATATTTAGTAGAAACGATATTAAATTAAGGTAAAAGAAAACTTTAACAAATTTTATTTAAAAACAAAACTAACTTTACCAAATTTTTTCTAGTTCTTCTCCAACGGTATCACCGACGATCTCAAACTCATCATCTCCCACACCGACTCCACCAACGACAACTCCAGTGTCATCAGTCGTGGGTGGATCAACGCCAGCAGGCCCTTCATCCGGGCCGAATGCCTACCTTCATACCAATCACAAAGCCATCGCTGGAATTCCGTGCGTTGCGGCAGCATCTCGATACACAGCCCCAGTTCACATCGACGTTGGCGGAACGATCTACACTAGCTCGTTGGAAACGTTAACCAAGTTCCCTGACTCGAAGCTAGCGAAACTCTTTAACGGATCCATACCGATCGTGTTGGATTCACTGAAACAACATTATTTCATCGACCGCGATGGAGGAATGTTCCGGCACATTTTGAATTTCTTACGGAATGCAAAACTACTGATCTCAGATGATTTCCCAGATTTCGATCTTCTACTGGAGGAAGCGAAATACTTTGAAATTGAACGTGAGAAATGAATAGCAAAGTAATAACAAGTATTGGTAATAAAAGTCTCTCTGTTTCAGCTATGATCAAACAACTCGAACAAATGCGAAAAGATCGTGTCCGGAACGGAAACTACCTATCCTCACCGCCACTGCTTACTCGTGTCAAATGCAGTCCACGACCTGGTTCCCAAGAATATCTATACGAAGTCGTAGCACTCCATATATCGCCTGATTTGGGCGAAAGGATCATGTTCTCAGCAGAAAGGTCTTTACTCGAGGAAATATTCCCAGAATCAAGTCAAGCAGCGCAGAATGCTAGATCCGGAGCGGCATGGAGTCAACCGGACTGGCGGCAGGTTATCCGTTTTCCTCTAAATGGTTACTGCAAATTGAATTCCGTTCAAGTCCTGACGCGACTACTGAACGCTGGCTTTACAGTCGAAGCAAGTACCGGCGGCGGAGTTGAAGGACAACAGTTCTCTGAATACCTACTTATACGAAAAATTCCTATGTGATAGTTAATTGCGTAATAATTACAATGTAATTTTAACTGGAAATTAGTTGAAATTCTTCTTCTCTGAATGTGAAAATGAACTGGAAATGCATTCCGAATGATAAGATTTAGTATTTGAATTTTCAATTTTTAAAGTACAGTTAATTCATGTTATATAATATGTTGAGTCGGCAAGAAAAAAATTGCTCTCATGACGAGCTTGTTCTTCAGAATAGTCTTATCCTTGGTATTTTTCGATTTCGCTGAAAGCAATTTTAATTCGCAATCCAAGCAAGTTACAGTTCAAAATTAGCTTATAATTGTGCAGCATTCTAAGGTTAGTTTAATATAGGCACAGACGTGTCACCGAAAGAACTGAATTTATTTATGTATGTATATCTTGTAATTTTGTTAAATAAAATGAGTATTAAATATTTGAGAATCATTTGAATAATAATGATTTCCTAATTGTTTTTATTGCATTTTATGTAATTGTTGTTTTTTTTACATAATTGGTATGGTGTAGTTCAGTGTATTATACGATAAGAGACATTTTAGTTCGTAAGTAGCTTTTTCAAGTTATAGTAAGGCCAAATACCACATCAAGTAGCCTTTGAGTCGGCTGAAGGAATCTCAGCTGTACTGATTTTTTTCTTTGTGAATGTTCTCGAAATTTTGATACATTTTTTAATGTAGGAAGACTTAAACAAACGATTTTCTACTGATATTAAAATAATGTTAGCTAATGTTAACTGATACTCAATGAATCAATTCTTATTTTCTTGTTTCAACAAACAAAGCATTTGAAACTAACAATACTGATAAGCAAACAAACAAATGATGGGGGCTACGTACCGAGGGTCAAATTGAGTAGCAACTATTCGAAATTCAGATAGAAGACAAAAGGTCTGTTCCCGTACTTCAGCAAACTGCAGCAGTAACAGAATTTGGCAGCTCGGTTCTTTTTGCTGCAAAATTTGGCTTGTAGCAAAAGTACGAAAACGAATTACTGCGAATCTATTTTAATATATTATAATAGGTTCAAGTAAGGGAACAGACCTAAAGACATCTCCGTAGCGACCGAAAGATTGAAACCAGCACTTATCGTCAGCACCGATGACATATTTACTACGGTGCAAGTTCCGGAGTTGGCCTTAAGACAGTGGTATTTGCCGGAGAGTTTGATTAAACACAAGTTTTTTTTTATTTTTTGTAGATAGTTTTTCATTCTTATAGGCACATTTTATCAAAATTCTACTTAATTCTGCACTTACGGATTTATTCCTAAGTTTTTGCATATTTACAAAGTATTGATTATGCATATTGTTTTTACCGCGACCAATGCCTTTATTGACCGCCGGAGAAGTATGATGCTTCACCACACTTCCTTCGTTCCGAGTGGTGCACCCGCAACGATCGCCCAGTTAATGAATTCGAGTGATACACCCGAAAAATTTGAAGTTCATCTGAACACATATTATGCTCCAAAGCATTGATTATGTATATTAAGCTGCCACGTGCAATCTTATTATCCTACCTATATCCTTTGTATATCACTTATACTTGCGTGTTTACAAAGCTTTGACTCTCAAACGCCCAATTGCAAAGAGATGTCGCCCTTCTCAGAAAACCACATGTAGCAATCTAAATTGAGGTTAAACATACTTTCGAGTTCTCTGAACCACAACCTTCCACCGAAAGAGACCAGTCGGAAATGTGCGACGACATAAACCACGATACATATGGGCGAAGTAAACACCAGTCTCAAATTGCGTCCAAGTCCTGACCGCTTCAACCAGGTCCACATAATGTGAAGGGACCACAAAGTTGGCCACAACTACCTTAATATCAACAGGTGTTCCCGTATTGTGCAGGCATCTTCACATGACAAAGACGTCACTTCGTCTTCAGCAGCTGACCAAATCTGTTTTCTCTTTAGTACACTCGTAGCACAAACCGTTGTTACGTACATGCATCTGAAAATAAACTTGTTGTACATACTAATACTAACACGGTGGTGTAAGCTGCCCGTAACCAACATATTAAGCCAAGTAAAATATTCAGAATGCTATGCAGTCCGTCAATATCTTCAATGGACTCCAAAAAGGATATAGGGTGGCCTGCCTCTTTCTAAGCATGGCATTGGAGAAAACATCCCGTGACTCTGGCACGTTAGCGAAAGGGACTACCGGTATGAAGTCCAATCCGGTACTACCCTAGGCATACGGTATTGAGCTGGCTGTACTAACTAGCTGTACTAAAATCTTTTATCCTGATCAAGCGGGATCCATAATGCTAGGGCCGCACATAAATGAAAGCGAGATGAGCTACATGGTCTCTACCATGTAGCTACATCTGCAGGAAGAACACGTAGTTTTCGTCAAACCAACATGAATTTGAAGTAGTGACACATAAATTTGTCGTAGTACGGTCCTTGAACTACCTTGGGTCAATTGTAGCAGAAGATAATAATATGAAGGAAGAAATATGTGGGCGCTTGTTCAAATCTAACACTACCTAGTACAGTCTGTCAGGCTCTTCAAATCCCAAAATTCCCACCGTAGCCTAAAATCTATGGTTGCATAAGGCCATGGTCCTGACAGTACTCACGAATGAGACTGAGATTTAGATGCTCAGCAAAAGGCACTCTGATCTCTTAGTCGCGTTCAAGAGAAAAATTCGGTGGAGAATCGTAGACCCCATATGTAAAGAAGGTAGATTTTGGAGCCGTTATAACCATGATTTGGACGGTACCTACCGAAAAACAGATATAGCACAAAGCCAAAGCTGGGTAGATTTCATTGGGCTGGGTACCCCGATGTTATGAGTGAAAACGAACCTGTTCCAAAAAAATCCTTTGCGGCAGATTTTATAACAGAAGATAACAAAAGAAGCCTTGTGTAAGCAGGAGAGATGGCGTTCACCAGGACGCTTGGGAAGGAAAAAATTTATTTAAGGTGGCCAGGACTGTACCTCGATTGTAGTGCGGACGATGATGATGTACGACATACGAGGCCATCAAATCAATTATGTATTGTGAAAAATTTGCAAACAAAGGTTAATCAAAAGCATTTTTCACTTTTGAAGTTTCAAAAGTGTTTTGAGCCGAAATACAGATTTTTGGTTCTTGTATATCGACATGTTTCAGATCAATAAATTGATTACCAAGTGCAAACTCCATTGAACGTTGTGCGCAACTAAATTGATTTCTTAAACGGGATTTATAATTACAAACGACATTTGTGAATTTCAGCCGACACACACGCCCAACCAAGTGAACACAAAAAAAAACTATCACACGAAGACTTGCATGATATACTGAGCTGCATTTTTTTTTGTATCGGGAGTAGAGTATCCTAGCGATAATGCGTGTGAAATAACAACTATATCCAGACTCTGTATCATTGTATTCTTGATTACTGGACTTCTTACTCTGCACTTTTGCAACATATGATTTAGTTTTTCATTTGCCATAACGGTTGAAACAATCGACTGTAGTGACAAATTCCACAAAATGTTCTTGTTAACAGCCAGGATTAATCAATTCGGGTGAGTATGGTTAGAAAAGAAATGTTATCGACGGACAGCTTGTAAGCCGAAATAAAACGAAAATAATCTTATTCCAAAATTTCAGCTAGACAATTTGAATTTTGAAGTCACAAATAGTATACTGATGCCCGTGTTCCATTATTACTATTAGTACTTGCAAGTACTTCTGGCTTCTTCCAACTACTCGCGCTCTTCTTCCTCAGTAGTTCATGAGTAGTTACGCCTTTTTTGCCATGAAGTCGCTATTTAGTTGTCAATAGATGGCTTCGGGTTTTTCAAGGTTATATTGAATGTTTTGGTAGTTAAGAACTTAGAAAAGGCCCTTATGATGTATAGAAAGCTCAATTATGTAACTTTCTCTTAGTTACTTTTGTATTTTCTATCGGTTGTGGTAGTTTTTACTCGTTATTTTCTCCCTGTATTTCCAACTGTTTTACATTTGAAAACTGGATACAGTTTGACAGGTTAGAACCTGCTGTTATCACAGATATAAAAGAGAATGGATTAGAAATCGATCGAGAGAAATGTGCCAATTTTCGACTTTTTGCTTACTGGTGTGAGAATGAGGTACTAGTGTGTGCGCTACATAGTTCATATGGTAACGCTCATGTAAAAACCACGAGAGATCGCCATTTTGAACGTCATTTGACTTTTCTTTCCACACAACCGGCGAGTGGAGATTCAAATGTTTTTTGTGAATGAAATCAATTATGATTTCACACAAAAACAAAACGAAATTGATGCCAAAGGTTAATTTTACTTACCCGAAATACGATATTCCCTGCGAAGCACTTGGGTAGCTACTTTTGCAGCGTGGGACGCGGCACTTCATTATTGCACTATTTTATAATTTTTGAGCGCTAATTTACTCGCGAAACCGACACAAATTATTGCCGAAAAATTTTCAAATTTTCTTTGACAAATTTTGACTGAAAGTCAATGTTTTCAGTCCCCGACACAAAATCAAACTGACATTGACGTTCCTTTTCGTGTTGCCCGTTGCATGTTTTTACACGGATCTGGTGTTCCACATATTTTTTCGTAAATAAGACGCAGCATTAAGGCTTTTCGGTTGT
Source organism: Nemotelus nigrinus (assembly GCA_947369275.1). Classification (NCBI taxonomy): domain Eukaryota; kingdom Metazoa; phylum Arthropoda; class Insecta; order Diptera; family Stratiomyidae; genus Nemotelus; species Nemotelus nigrinus. Next base: position 164,990,102 of record OX376372.1, read on the forward strand.
GAGTGCGGTAGAAAGGGGTACACTGAGCGGAATTTTCTCGAGAGTGCAATGTTGTGCGTGTATTAAAAAATGCACACACACGTACGAGTACACGGATAGCCATTTCGTATACATTTTCTTTCATATCTGTGGCTGTTATGAACGAAGAGGGCGCTCCATTTGTGATCTACTGCCAAGTACTTGGAAGTACTAATAAGCAAAAATGGAACGCTGCAAATAATACATACCGCCAAATATGTAAGCCTTATTTTGTTCATTAAAACTTCATCCCTGGAACAAGCAACGACATCATGCCACGAAAATCTAAAACTCTCGCAATATGGAGGACCGTGCTGTGATTTATTTCCTTGATAAAAAAGGAAATACACCGAAAAAAAATTTCGAAGAGATGTCATCGGTTCTTAAGAATTCTGCACCTTCATATACGATGGTGAAAAAATGAGCTCGACTATTTCAACAAGGAAGAGAGACCTGTGAAGAAAACCCACGCCCTGTGGCCGCGCAGTGACAGTCATGACCGAAGAAAATGTCCAAAAAGTCAAAAAGTTAGTACTGGCTGATCAAAGAATTAAATTTTGGCAAATAGCTGAAGAAGTACAGATTAGTTAAGAATGAGTTGTAGAGATTTGACATGAGCTTTTGCACATGAAAAAAATTTGTGCGCGATAGGTACCTTGATTGCATCGACGATTCGAAAGTTGTAGCCTTTGATTGTAGCCTTTGATGAAACCGGGGCTCGTCAATATCATCTCAAGTCCAAACAAGAGTCGATGCAGTGGATAAAAAAGGGAAATATTACCATAAAAAATCAAAGTGGATAAGTCGAGTTTGAAGATTATGGCTACCATTTTCTGTGATAGTGAGGAAATTTTACTTATTGATTACTTGCATAAAGGGACTAAAATGAACGGCCAGTATTACGCTAATTTGCTAGTTCAGGCATGTGAGGCAGTCGTATAGCAGAGTGCTATTTCTTCAAAACAACGCGCCCGTTCACACGGCTTGGGTTGCGAAAGATGCCTTGAAAGCTACGGAATTCGTAGGGATCGACCACACATCCTACAGTCCAGACATAGCTCGTAGTGACTTTTCCGTTGGTTTTGCAGATTTAAAAAGGACGTTTCGTGTGACGAAGATTTTCGGTCGACAGTGCGATGAAGGCGGCCGAAGAAAATCATTTCGAAGAGAAATCGAAAGAATATATTTTCAGTGTTATAAAGGCATTATATTCACGACATGAAAAGTGCATTTCACTTGAGGGGAATTGCATTAAAAAATAAAAAATATATGAAAATATACTTTTCATTTAACAAATTCTTTAGGCCGCTAACTTATCAGCCGCCCCTCGTACATACATAAACTTGTGCTGGCCTGATCGGATGGCACAAACGATGGCATCCAAAGTCAAACCAGAATTGCTAGTAATCAAAATATCTCATTTAATTACTATTGAGATCAAATAAATTCCTTGAAATTATAAATATGAAATCAATAATAAAATATATTTGTATCCCTTATATTTGTAAGTGGAAAAAGTATGCATTTGGATCCAATTGGATCCAAGTGGTAGCTCTGATTGTGAATGAACTCATTACCAGTGTTAGTCCATTGTCAATTGTTGCGTACGCAATTACGGTACAACAATTACAATGACAGTAACAATTTCGAACAAATGAAGACACAAGTTTGTCGTGCAGCCAAAAATATTTTTGTAATATCCAACAATATTTTTTTAATTTCAAAATTTTTGAAATCAATGCATTCGATAAAAATATAGTATTTTGTGAATGGAGAAGAATTTGAAAACTGCTATATTCCTTTACAAAGATTTTTTAATAACGTCCTGGGACTCCGTTGTCCTTCCGTCTCCATTGTCTTTCTACAGCATTTTATTCTAGTATTCAAATTGTTTGTTGCTCCATTGGTCTTATTGTTATCATTAATCAGAGTCGCGTTAACATTCATCGAAAACAATGTATAACAATCATAAACTTGAAATTTACTGAGTAACATGCAAAAGGTTCATTATTTTATTAACTATAAACCACACAAAGATCAGCTTATGAATCGAAATCAAAGCTGTTACGATTCGCGGATTTTCCTTAAATTTTAATAACAAACCAAAAAATTCTCCACCGTCCTCCAGAAGGGAGCACGATGGAGATGGTCCCCGAATTATAGTTCTCAAAATTAAAATAAATCAAAATAAATCAAAACAAAGCGATCTAAAGAAAACGAGGGTCGACTTACTTAAACTATAATTTTTAATTTATCATAAGTAGCATATCGATAGGGTAGTCTAGCTTTAAGATAGAGCGCTACGAGATTCCGAAGGAAATACCAGACATCAGCCGCGACGAAAAACCTTAACAATCGACTAAATACATCACAAACGGTGGAAGATCACAACCTATTCGAACGCGATAGCTATGAACAACCCAAAACGATACTCATCCGACAAATACTTGAAATGGATGCGCCAGTCAAAGGCAAAGACCAGAGCCTGCATCGCAGACGAACGCATGGCGGAGCGACGCGCACTTCTGGCATCGGGGATCGACATCTCTGACCTATGCCAACATCTAACATATTTTTTTTTTTTTGAGTACTAATTCCTGTTTTATGAGGAAAAGGTTGGTTTATAACGATTCACATCAGCCATCGTGTTCGACATCACCCATTAGTTGGGTTTAAATACTACTTCAATCTATTTCTTAACTACTAATTTTTGGTTTCTTTAAACTTTACTTTGTTACTCTAACTGTTTATAGTTACTGACTTTAATTACTTATTACTATATTATTTACAAGGCTCAGATATTTTCATCTTATAAAAAAACATTAAACAGCTACTTTAACTTTTTACATTAAATTGTTTACAAGTTCAACTCTACCAACTCTAGAAACCTTCCCAACTCAGTGATGTGCTTTGTATTATTTACCATCAGTATCGAGTCTACTTTATTGTAGTGTTGGAAAATTTCAAACTCCGCTCTCTGGTTACTTAATGCCTGACAGTGGAAAATTTGGTGATCTAGGTCATCTACCAGTTCACATACAGAACATTTCGGACGGTCTATAGTTTTCATCCTGAATAATTGTAAATTACTGAAGCATTTATTAGTTATTAATCTATTTAACTGTTTGACTGTCTTACTTTTTAATTTTAAATTCTTAAACCAAAACCTACTTCTTCCACTTAGGAATGCTTTATTCCAGGTGCATTGTTTATACTTCCCTACTTCCCTTCTATAATTTTGTCTGTTCTCATTATTGATTAACTCACTAATTTGCTCTATTGCTTCATCCGCCTCAAATTTATTATTGTAGACTTCTCCCTCCATCATTCCTTCTTTCGCTCCCTCATCCACTTTATTCATATCTTCTATTCCACAGTGCCCTGGTATCCATATCACTTCTATTTCTTTATTAGGTATTTCCCTACATACTTTATAAATATCATTAATGACCTTTTTATTGAGCGAATTCTCTTTAATTTCTAAGCATGCCCCATTTGAGTCTGTTAAGATCATAACTTTCTCCTCAGGATTTAATTTACATTCTGATAGCGCAAGAAGAATCCCTGTCAATTCCGCATTGACTACGGAGCCCTCCTGACTTAAACTGAACTTTTTAACCTGATTATTTTTCTGCATCAAAAACGCACATCCCCTTCCTAAACACGATTTTGCTCCATCTGTTATAATGATGATTTTATTAGATGCTGTCGCTTTACCAATAAGTTCTCCATACCTACTCCTTATTATTTCCTTATCATTTGGACTAATACTTTTGAACAGACCATTTTGCTTAGGAACTAGTTTTAGATTTCTTGGTCTATCTATTTGTTCTCCCTCCTCTACTCTATTTATTACATTCCTAAATTTATGATATATTTGATAATATCTAGCTTTGGATTTCATTGAAATTATTTCTTTAAATACTACATTTTCAGTCATTTTTATTTTGATTATTTCTTTTACTAACCTATTCTGAGCCCTGCAATTGGTTGGTACTTCGTTCGCCATGTCAAATGCAATTATATTTGGAGTCTGTTTCATTAATCCTAGGCATCTTTTTATCACTCCAGCTTTCAGACTGTCTATTCTTTTTAACAAATATTTCGGCGCTTCATATAGGCTTGACACATGGCTTTCTAACTTCGCTCTGATAAAAGACTTATACAGTACTATACTCTTTTCTGGTGGGAGCCCGCTCTTCACCCCTGTGACTCTCTTTACCATATTAATTTCTGGCTTGACTTGTTCTATCTTATTTAGCACAAAATCTTTCTCCGAACTATTATTTTTGATGATTTTTCCAAGAAATTTTACTTCAGTTACCCACTCCACTTCTCTGTCCTCTATTTTAATTCTACTTGCATAGTTTGTGTTTCTATTCAATATAATCCCTTTGCATTTCTCCGCATTTAGTGGTAATTTCAGATTTCTAGCTCCTCCCGCAAACAAATCCATACTTCTTTGTAGTTCATTATAGCAAACATTCTTATTCCTATTGGTAGCTATGATTAAAAAGTCATCCGCGTATTGAATTATCTTAATATTATTACTAATTACTTTATGCAAAGCCGCCGTGTAGAAATTAAATAACAGAGGGCTTAATACATCCCCTTGCGGGATACCATTTTTGACCGCTACATTCGCCTCTCCTAGCATTAAGCTTCTATTCACAAGGAATGCGAGTATCCACCAACTATAGACTTCAGGCACATTTAATTCGATCATAGTATCCTTTAATACTGTAAGGTCAACCCCTTCATATGCGTTAGAAATGTCCAGCGTTACCATAATCACATTTAGATGTTTCGCTTTAGCTTGGTTAATCCAAAGGTCTACCATGTTGAGACATGTACTAATTGATCTGTTCTTTTGGTAAGCATGTGAGTTTCTTGGAATTTTATTCATTAATTCTTTATTTTCTACTAATCTGTTTTTAATTATCCTGTTTATTACTTTTACCAGTACATTCAATAAGGAAATCGGCCTGTAGTTTATCAATTCATTAGGGTTTTTCTGTGGTTTAAGTATAGGGGAGACCCTTATCTTTAACAATTCTGATAGGTTTGTGTGATCGTTCACTGTATCATTCAAAGCATCTACTAATTTTTCTTTACTTTTTGAATTCATCGCTCTTAGCATCTCATACGTGATTTGATCCGGCCCAGGAGCTGACTTTTTTTTGTGCATTGCCAAGACTTCTTCTACTTCCCCTATTTTTAGGTTCATCCTCTCTGATGGTTTCCTAAGCTCATTTATATTTAAACTGTCTTGGTGACTTTTGTTTTTAATCATTGTTAAATAAGTTAAATTGTTTTTATTATCCCAACCTGATGGATTGCTTATCTTTCCTATTTTCTTAATATTGTTTATAAATCTCCAAAATTCTTTGATGTTATCTCCTTTGGCCAGCTCCATGATTTTATTTATCCAGCTTTCTCTCCTAAGCTTTTTTACTTCCTCATTCCACTTCGTCACGGCTCTATGATATTCATAGAAATTAACCATTAACCTACTCTGTTTGTATTTTTTCAGGAGATCCTTTTTCTTATACCATAATACCTTTATCTCTTCATTCCACCATACTTTATTTGTATGTTTTAACTTAGTACACTTTACTTGATTATTCTCTACTATTGCTTGAAAATCCTTACTAATTAGACTTAAATTACCTTGAAACGTAAACTGGTTGATTTCTTCCAGAATTTTCTTAGATATCTTATTTATTCTATTTTCTCTACTTAATTTTGCCTTGAATGTAAAAACTATGGCTTTATGATTACTTTTACTAACTAGGTTGTTCTGTGTATTCCATTTCAATTTAGTAGGCATAAAATTGCCAAAGGTGACATCCGGAGCTGACGACCCTCCCTGTCCTTGGATCCTTTTATTTGAAAAGGTCCTATTTCCATTATTATAAAATATCAAGCTAAATTCATTCATTAGTCTCCGCATTTTTTTCCCTCTCGCATTGTTTATATGGTCACCCCAACATATACTCCTAGCATTAACATCTCCTCCCATGATAAAAATGGACTTGTGCGCAGTTACTAAAATTTTTTTTAATTCATCATAGAAAAACTCACTAACAATGTCCGGTCGACAATAAACAGAATAAATACTTAAATTATTTTTTAGGTTAATGGTTTTAAGACCCACTGCTTCTACTTTAGCGTCCAGAATTATCTCCTGAAACTTGATCTCCTTTCTAATGAGAATACACACACCCCCTCCCCTTTTATCCTTCCTATTTTTAGCTACAATATTATATCCATTCACGTTTATGCTACTATTATTCTCTTCTGTAGCCCAAGTCTCCGAAACCAAGGCTATGTCAAAATGTTCATTATTCAGATAAAATTCCAAACTACTTTTATTTCTATAAATTCCCTGAATGTTCAATTGCAATATTTTCATTTTGGTTTATTACTTTTTTCTCATTTTTCCTCTTTAAATTTATCAAAAAGTCTACTATACTATTGGAAATTGATTCCCTCTCCAACATAATCATCTCTATTTCCTTGTTTTTCATAATACTAGTAAGAAATTTTACAAGCTCACTAGTTATCTGATAATTTTTATTCTCATATACTGGTTTACCTCTTGACTCTTTTTTTCCTCCTTCCTCCTTTCTGTCTTGTCTCTCTGAATCATTTGTTTTCCCTATTTTCTTAATTCCCATATCTCTGTTTTTATACTTTAATACTTCAGAAAATTTCTTTTTGATAAATGTACTATTGCTTTCTTTATCCACATCTCTTGTTGGTCCATCCTTTTTACCCTTTAGCTCAGGATACTCACTTAGATCAACCTCGTCTAAACCACTAAATCTATTAATCTTATTTACATAATCTCTGGCTTCAACATAGTTCACATTTCTTTTTGCAGCTATCTCCATAATGAGTTCCTCCTCTCTCCACTTAGGGCATCTCTTATCTGTAGAAAAGTGTTCGTTTGAATTGCATAAAATGCATTTAACCAAGTTACATATCCCTTCACAGTTAATCTCCCCACATCTCAGACATCTTTTATTTTCATTGTTGCAATACTTAGTAATGTGACCTAACCTCCCGCATTTGTAACATTGTTTAGGTTTCGTTATATAGTACTCAACTTCCACTCTTAAATATTCTACATATACGTAATCTGGGACGTCCTCACCTTCAAACATACATTTAATCGTTAACGACGGTATGAATTTCGACAAATCGTTCCTGTCTCTCATTGACATCCTTTCAACACTTCTAATTTTCATATTCTTTATTCTATTTCCAAACTTATTACTTGGCACTCCCATCTGAATTATTTTTTCTAAATTAAAGTTCAGCGGAACATTTCTAATTATCCCGTACCTATATAGAAAGTTGTTAGGAATGTACCCACAGCAGCCATATTTCCTTAGAATCTTGCTATCTAAAAGATTGTTCGCGTCTTCCGCCTGTTTGAAATCAATTTTGATCTTGTTAAAGCCTACTTTAACAACTTTCTGAATGTTTTTAATATTTTCTCCGCTCGTCATTGTATAGAAGGTCATATCATCTAACCTAGCTCTACCTCCTTCCTCATTTTTCCTTTCAACAATCACTGGATAAGTTTTCTTTGAATTTCTAATATATCTGTTTAACTCTCTATCAGGCCTCATATTTTTCTGCTTCTCTACCACCTCCATGCCACTATTCACTCCTTTATCATTTTGTTCTAATGAATTTCCTACATTATCCACCATGCTTTCTACCACATGTTCCGTACACCTAACCTCACTATTCACTGAATCTGGGACCACCTGCTTTAATGCTGTCTTTGACAAAACCATGATCTCTTCAACCCCTTTCTTTCTCTTTACCCTTGGTTTGGAGTCCCCTTCCTCAGGGTTCTCCTCCATTATGACCTACTCAATCCTTCAGCCTCTAGGTCTTTATTATCCTCACTAATCAATTACCTACCCCCAATCTAACTCCTCTACTTCTCTCAAATCTACAGACCTTACCAGAGCCTGGCCCTTGATATTTCCAACACTTTCAATCACGAAAAAACAAATTCATCCGAAGTTAATTCTAGGCACCCCGAAAAGCACAACACTTCACAATTTCAAAAATTATTATAGGTTATCTTCACTGCTATTCTGATTATCGAAATTGCTGATGCGACTTATCTCTCCCAGGTTCCAAATCGGAATGATCTAACATATTTACAAATGGTTTGCAACAGCCGCGATAGATATGAGCTGGGTCCGCGACTGACGTATATTCCGGACGGCGAAAAAGTACTGAAATATACCTGTGGCGAAATTCTCGGGCTTCCGGAATGCGATCCAGAATTGCGTCAAGTAGACGATCGACATGCGAATAGATGTTTAACACGAAAATTCTCCATATTATCCACCTTATGACTAGCATTGCGCCTCGGCTTTTGGTGCTATGGGCGCGTTTCATTCACCTGTCTTGTTGAGGAGATTTGAACCTGATTTTCTCACATTTGACACATCGCGTTCTACTTATGGCGTCGGTTGTCGACGAGAGATTGTTTCGCGGATAATAACTTCGCACCGAACAGCGCATATTAAGTTTCGTAAGTCTCATATCGCCACACCAAACGAATTAAATTTTCCGTCGAAAGCCAAATTGGTAAGTTGACGTTGAGAAACGTCAGAGAATTATCAGCGGACATATGAAACAATTTAAAAATCCTGCTGCCGCTAAAAGTTTTCCTGTGAGCTGGATCCATGAAAAAGGGTCTCTTTTTGGCGCTAGACGGTGAGTGAACAGACGTGCCGAGTAATCAGTATCCTGAATCGAAGTTTTGTCTTTTTTGTTCCATGTATCGGAGACCCAGCGAGGGATTCGAATAAAGAAAAAGCGAATTGGAGGATTGTTGGTGTTCGAGGTGATAAAGATAAATCGACGAAGGCGACGAAGCGCGGACAAGGAGCCGCCGAGAGCTGAGATTTTCAAGCGAGTGACGACAGATCCGGGTCAAGAAATTATTTTGTGAAAAATCCGGGAGCACGGATAGTACATCTTAATGTAGTACGATTATCGAGAACACTTGGACAGCGGAGCAGTTGCAGCAGAATTAAGGTAGTGTGCACACTTAGGCTAAGTAGGATTTAAGATATTTAGGAGTTTAGAACAGATCGATGAGTGTATATATTTTAGCGCAGAAGAGGATCATTAAATTTCAGTAAGAGTGCTATAAAGTGTAATTGAGAGTTTTGTTTTAAATTCCGGAAACAGTTTTTCATAGAATCCGAAAGTGGGGAAAGTATCTTAGATACTATCGCTTGAAAGCGGGAAAATTTTCAAATACCGGTCGCGGAGGTTAAATTTAGCAACGTCGCTGACTTCTCGCTTCAGGGCGACGTTTCCGTGGTGATTTCGGGGTTCGAAGCGAGTGGCGCGTGAGTCATTAGTGAGTGAGTCATTACGACGGAATACGGTAACAAAACATCAAACAGGCCAAAATGTACCCGAAATCTTAAATAACCCTCATGATGCTCCATGGCTTACCGGTAATGTCTTGCGTCCTTTTGAGTTTATTTACTCTATCTGTGACATCACCCTTTTAGTTGTGGATCATTTTACTGATCTCGATGTTACCTTCGATCGGAAGCTAAAGTTCGATATTCATATTCGTACCATCACTCGTAAGGCGTCCCGGATCGCTGGTTTTGTTATACGTGTATGCCACAATTCCTTCAACATTTCCACTTGTGTGCGTCTTTTTCTTTCCCTTGTTCGTTCAATCCTTGAGTATTGCTCTGTAGTGTGGGGTCCTCGTTTCTGTTATTTGTCTGAGGCGGTTGAATCTGACCAGCGAAGGTTTACTCGCTGCCTTATTTTCAAGTACAACCTACCATATCGTCCTTACAGTGAACGTTTATCAGCCCTTAATATTCCTCGACTTGACCAGCGCAGAATTTACCTCGATGAATGTTTTCTTTTTAAAGTTTATTGCGGCTATTTATTTTCATCTTTGACGTGTTTTTTTACGCCACGCCATCAAGACAGACCTAGCAGAGCAACCTCAATGTTCAATGTACCTTTTGCACGTAAGGAAGTTTTTTTTTCATTCGCCTGTTTTGCGCTTACTGAGGACGCATAATAATCTTCAGCTTGGTTCTCCCCCTCAGTCAATTACAATTTTCAAAAGTTTAGTTCGTAGTGCACTTTTTTCGCCTACTTAATCATTTTATTTACACATCCTTTTTTTTCCTTATTTTTACTTACTTTATTTTTACTTTTCAAATTTTTTACTTCTATTCTTATCCTGTTTTTTTGCAATTTGCTGTTTTATTATTATATCCTAGTCCTTTTTTTTTCTCTATTTTTTACTTTGCTTTTACTTGTGTTTTTTTATTTTTTATTTTAGTTTACATATTAATTCTTTATAATATTTTTATTTTTATTCATTTTGTAACTAGGCATCTTGCCTGTGAAATGAATCATTTTGAATAAATTACAAATTACAAATTACAAAATGAAGCCATTCCCGTACTCCGTTTTACTGAAAACTGAACATTTCCCCTCTTTCAGTAAGTACGATGAAATTTCAGTAGGTTCTGAGCTACTGAAAAGTGTCGAACGGTGTGGCCCGAGTAAATATTTTCAAATAAGCCCGGCAAGTAAAATATTTTTTGCGTAATTTTGCTATGAAGGTCGAATCACCACTTAGGATGACTTTATAATCACTGTTATTCTACCAAAAACGGACATTTTTGGTTGTCAATTTTCAGGAAATGCACTGAGAGCGTTCCCGTACTTTGATGAATTTCCCCCACGACATGATTCAGGAAAATTCAGTGAATGAAAGTACGGGAACAGACCTATTGATGAGAAATAGCAAATTTATGAAATTTTCAACAAATTTCCCAACGTTCGTGTGAAATTTACATTTATATCGCTAAGTAAAATGTTTTTTACTCTCTTGATTATTCGTCTTTCATTTAACTCTTATGACCATGTCGTCGCTGTGATTCGGGTTTTGGTTTACATTTAACGATTTTTAACCAACGCTTAATTAAAACTTTGAATCAAAACCGAGCACCAGTATTTCCTATAGCCAATGCACACACCGCTAAGGGAAATTTTCTCGCAAATTTCCCAACAGATATATGGTGATTGTCTTAGCTTTTGAAACCACATGCTGACATCTATTACGAAAGCTACTAACTCAATGAAAGCAGTCAGTTTCATGTTGATGTCGCAAACTTTCCCCTCCAGCAGATTCGATTAATTTTTTGAATGAATGCAGTTAATGAGTTTTCCATATATGCAACTGATCTATCTATAGGACAAACAAACAAATATGCCGCATTGATAGCACTTCTTCACATGTCCATATATCACAACTGAAAAATATTTTGATAATTGCTTTCGCTCATAAATAACTTTTGGTATCTCGCGGCGTGGAAAGTGCGTTATCAGTGTCATACACAACGTGACTGCACTTTAAACTCGTGCTGGGTGCCAGACGAAAGTAATTTTTGTTGTTGGTGTCGCATCGTGTTTTAACAACTGAATGTAAGCCTACATACAGTTGATGTGATAGCCTTCCACCCTCCACGGACGACCAGCTCTTGAAGAATCAAAATGAACATCGAACAAAAAACAGTTTAGAAAGAAAGAACACAGCAAGAAATACAATCGGAATGAGTATGGCACAATACACGAAGAATTCGGGCGAGAAGATAAACCACTGTCGATTGATTAATGGTGCGATAATCGGCCATATCAATTCCCGGAGCGCCCGGTCGCGATGTCCGCCATTGGAATTTCAGTTTTTCGGAAGGGAAACTTATCAATCAATTTCCTGAGCGAATGTTTCCTGTTTCCGATTTGCGTATCCCGGCAGCTATACAGACCATCGACGAGAGTGGTGGGTGGCTGGAGGATTCACTGACTATTTCGCAGCCTGGTGACGATGATGACTTTATGTTTTACGATGGTGCTCGTAGTTTCTTTTCTGATTTTGTCCCTCGAAATGAAGTCCCAATCGGAGGATATTAGTAGAATGGCCGGGATTGAAAGGATTCCAGCAAGAATACAACGATAGGCCAGGGAGATGATTGTTTCGATCGTGGCATAATAATAAATAATTTTTTCGGAAATGTTGGGAGTTGGGACGGTGATATGAATCAAAAAGCTGCTAATGCATGAACTGATGGACCGGAAATTGATGATTAGGAAGCGTTCTGATCGCTACCACGAATTTTTATGGGCTGATCATTAAAATTAGAGGTTTCGAAGGATATGCCACATTATCATCTGTTCAATGTCAATGTGAATTTGATTCAACACAAAAATGTGCATGTAGGCCAGTTCATACTTTGCTTTGTTATTTGAATAAGTTAATCATTAATAATTTTCACTTCAACTCACATCATTCAGTATTTCAATTTACTGTTGCATTCTTAACGTAAAAACTACATTTGTATCTTTATAGCTATACTTTATATTTATAGTATAGATTATGCAATCATAATTTGTTTTTAATTTAATTTAAATTAATTCAAAGAAAATTTGCAAAATAACTTTGCTTAATAAACTTAATAGCTAGCTTATGTGTCTAACCGAATGCATTATATAAACTTTTATTTATTTATTATCCGGTGTCGTACAGAGTTAATCCAATTACCGCGTCAGCAAAAGAGACTGTAAGTTGTCAGTTTGGGGTTATTTATTTATTAATATATTTATTTATTTAAATTAGTCTATTCATCTATTATCAAATATTATATATTAGGGGCATTTCACGTGAAGCGGACAACGAAAAAATATCGAGGTTCTGGATTTCGTTCATATTGCGTTTAATGGTACTTCTAGAGGATAAGAACGTTGATACACAATTTTTGGTTTCTATGAGGTTTAGTTGCCGAATTATGAAAAATGGATGCTAGCTGTGGTAAGCAAACAAATGGATAGCAAACAAATGGATAACTGTCGTAAGCAAGCTCTCGGTACCACGCTTCATTCGACTTGTATGTATTGAAATTCACCTGCCTCCTAAACTACTGGCCATCCCATTCTAAAATTTTTATGATAAAATAAGTATACCTTACGCTTTGTTTTGTTATAAAAATAAACAAAATTAACCTGGTCCAAATTAATCAAAAAACGAGTAGAAATTGTTACTCCCGGTTTCAGACAAATTTTTCCTTCCGGTTTCCGATCTTATTTCAAAATTAAAAAAAAATTGTTAATTTTCTAAACCAATCAGTATTTTTGAGTTTTTTGGATTTTTTATTTGAATCCTAGAATCCGCTTAAAAAAAAACCTTTCATAAAAATATTTCATTCATGTTTCAGAAGTTCATAGCTCGGCAACTAAACCTCATAAAAACCGAAAACTGTGTATCCACGTTCTTATCCTCCAGCAGAAGTACCATTATGCGCAATATGAACGAAATCCAGAGCCATTACTATTTTTCACGTGAAATGCCCCATTAATAAAATCTAAGTGTGGAATTAAGGGAAAAAAGGAAATATTTAATTATAATAAAAAGTAATTAATAAAAATAAATTTGATTAGAAAGTAATAAAATTTGTTGTTAAAAGATAAAAAAAAAAAAAAGAGAAACAGATACCCAAAATAGAGTCGTTTCTTGCCTGCTAAGCATACGTGAAATATTTTGGAAGCTAAAGTAAACCTCTGCACGAATAAAAGGGACATTGAAAACAGTCTAGATATAAGATACAACGCAGTAAGGAACTAAATAAAAAGTAGACATTTGTTCATTCGAGCATTGCAGCATAACACTTTTTTCTCAAGTTTTCAATACGCAGAAATATTTTTCTTCTTCAATTTTTGGCTCAATAATGCTGTTGACCGGATAGTAACCAATTGTTTGAGCCTAATTATGTGCAGAACTATAGTTTTCGTTAACAGTTCTTTCTCAAATCACCTACCGCTACGAGGTAAAGCCTCAGATGCGTTTTTGACAGAGGTTTCCCCTGTAGGCAGTGCTGCCATTTATTTTTTTGGAATAATGCTAGATTCAATTTTGTTTAATGCTAAATAATGCTAAATCCTGTAAAATAATAATGCTAAATAATGCTTTCTTATTGGATTAAAATTAACATATATACATATAATTGCCGCGTTCCGTTTTTACTAATTACTACTTCCAAGTACTTGGGATTAGATAGCAAATGGAATGCCATCTTCGTTCATACACGCAGATTCTAACATGTCAAATTGTATGCAGTTTTCAAATTTAAAACAGCTGAAAATAAAGGCAGAAAACAACGAGAATAAACTACTAAAATCGCTAAAAAATATGAAAGCAACTAACAGAAAATTACCTCTTTTACCTCTTTACACATTATGAGGGCTATTTCTAATTTCCTTACTACGAAAACATTCAACATAACCATGAAAAAATCAAAGCCACCTATTGACAACTAAATAGCCACTTCACGGCAAAAAATGGCTTAACTACTCATGAACTACCTATATTTTTCAAAATATTATTTCGAATTTCACAATCAAAACAACAACAATTATTTATTTTTAATTGAAGAACAAGTATTAGTGTCGGTAGAGGAAAATTTTTCTCCATCGTTACATGTGCGATTGCTTGCATTTGAAACCATAACAAATCAATTTGTTCAGATTATTCAGGAAATAAAATATATAACTAGAATGTATATACTTTGCAAAACTTGAATTTTGGGCTCCTAGGAGTCTGAAGTGGATGGGACCACATCACTAATTTTTAGCATCGTCAAGATTTAACGGAACGAGAAACATGAATTTACCATATTTAATGCAATTTAAAATTGCCTTAATATTGGAATATCTAACTTTGCATTTTATTTCACTTAATATTTCGCTTTTTCTGCAACATTAATGGCACTTGTCACTAGCACTGGGATTTCCTGGGAATCGTAGACAAAGATCGACTATATATCCTTTGTTCTCTTGAAAGCACAAAGGTGTAGCACTAGTTCTAATGTACTTTTGGTCTGCAGCAAAATCATTGGCAGCAGGTGGGTTTGCAGCAGGGATTGATCGGTCGACAACGGTTTCGTTCACTGGGGGTAGGCTTTGACATTTTCAAAATACTCTAGCCTGATGATGCGGTCACATTTGACACTTATTGCAGGAATTTTTTGTGTCAGACACTAGATCTCGTGTCTGAACAGCCAAGACAGTTAGTTTCCGACACTTATCTCAGAAAAAAGCGATAAGTCTCGACACATGATTTCTCTCCAATCGGAACACTTCACGAAACGTGTCTCAACAAGTGTCAGATAGCAGTCTCAGTAGTTGGGCGAATTTCTACTTTTATGTCAGTGTCTGGATACTTTTACTAATCAGAAAGATGTGTAGTACTGGAAAAGAGTGGTCAAAGTGTGATATTGAAGACTTGATAAATGCCTATGAGAGTAAGCCAGAACTGTGGGACACAAAGTGCATCAATTTTAAAAATAGAGTGAAAAAAAGTTATGCATGGAAATGTCTATCGGAAAAGTTTTCAACGACTGTGGAGGAAACGCAACGAAAAATCCACAATTTAAGAAATCAATTTAATTGTGAAATGAAAAAGGCATTGAAAAGAAAATCCGGGGATGGTACAAGTGACATATACAAATCGAAATGGATTTATTTTAAGCAAATGATGTATTTGAAAACAAGCTTAGAGACCAGGAGTATGTCCGGAAACTTGCAGGTAAGTAACATAAAGATGAAATGAATTCAAATATAGTTCTTTATTTACGAACTCAGCGTAACAAGATCTTTAATTAAATAAACCTGTATTGCCACGGAACTTCTCCTTGGGGAATCAGGAAGTAATCGCGAATTCCATCGCGAACTTGCTTTGCGTCTGTTGAATAATTATTACTTTCTTGTTGCTTAACAGGTAGCAATGTATTTTCTGGTGACTGGTCCTTTCTCCATGCACCATTTTGTATGAGACCTTCTTCAATTTTTCACGGTCAAAAGCATTTTCACTTATGTATACTGTCTCGGTGGACTTGAGGCTGATGAGAAAATTGTGTAGATGGCATATTGCTAGGATTAGAATCCACATTATTTGGTAACAATTGTATGGGCTTGCGTAGAACTCTGAAAATACTAGAACCGATTCCAAAAGCATTTTCCACAATTCTCCGGGCTCTTGAAAGTCTGTAATTGTATATTCTCATTGGACCTGCTGAATTATAAGCAAATGGTTTTAACAAATGTGGCCGCAGCGGAAAAGCGTCGTCTGCTACAAAAGCATAGGGAACGTTCACATTTCTTCCTGGTAAGGGTGCCCTACTTAAAGTTTTTATTTGATTTTCAATAAAAGCAGATATACCGCTAGCGTCAAAAACACCACCATCAGACATACGCCCATTGCAGCCAACCATGGCTACCAAAAAACGGTAATTTGCATCAACAATTGCCATACAGACAATACTGTGACATCCTTTAGACCCACTATGACTAGGAGCTTGAATCACCACATGTTTGCCGTCAATTGCTCCTAAGCACCTGGGAAAGTTCCATCTGTTGTGGAATTGGTCACTGATGGCTTTCCATTTCTCAGGAGTAGATGGTACCTGCAAAGGATAAGATTTCCGCACTTTAGTACTTTAAAATATGCGTGGATTATTTTACATTTTCATTTTCAGTCTAATTTAACGGAGAGCCAGCATGACGGTGAACAAAATGACGGGGAAAGTGCAGTAAAGAATGGAAGTGCATCTATTTTAACAGTTACAGAAGAAAAGAAAGTGTATACAGTCCGATGATGAAATTCTTATGCATAAAGCTATTCGCACTTTAAATGAGCCAGATGGCGAATACGACATTTTTGGGAAATATATTGGTTCTGAAATGAAAAGTATTAGAAGTGATCTTCTGCATCGAAAGATGAAAAGAAAGCTTCAACAAGTAATCATGCAGATACAACAAGAAGAAGAGGAACTGTTATTCAGTTCATTGCCTCCAAATGCTACTCAAACTTCTCAATCATCAATTGTAAGTGCTTGCAACATCGATCTAATAGCGATTGGGGTAATTTTTCACTTAGCAACATGTAATACTGAAGGGCCACGCAAAGAGTTTTGCACATTTCGGGAATTATTGCACTTATTGTACTCTTTCCTATTCTAAATAAATATGCTAAGCTGCTGTAGGAATCTTAGATAGTAAGATATATCAAAATATATGATTTTGAATACAATTTGCTTCTTTACTGTTAATTACCTGATGCCAAAAATCGCAAAGTTAATCCAAGACGTTCTTCGACAGGTATTGCTGGTCTCATTTTTGTATCCTTTTTACAAATGAGTGGAGCAATTTTATTAACTAAAATTTCAAAGGTTGAAGGGGTCATTCTAAAAAAATTAGCGAATTTCCCCGGGTTTTCTACTCTTAATTCTGATAGCAACTGGTGGAACGCTCCAAATTCTGCTCTCCTGGCTATCCAATCTTTCACCCAAACAGAACGTTTTTCCTTTTCCTGTTTTTTGTTTAATAAATTTAGAATAATTACTGCAGCTGCGACCATAGGCGGGCCGTGGCCTAAAATCTGGCAGGGGCCAGGGAGTGAAAGGTTGAAGACATGCGATGATTTTGTTTTTGATTGTACACGTACTGTTCATAAAACTTATATAATTTACTCATACATAATATTTTTGTTGATTTATTCTTTGTTATTTGCTAATGCATAATGCATTATCAAATAAACTTCTTGTCTGTGAATACGTATGAGCTACTACCACATGCATATAATTTGAGTGGTAGGTATGAACTACTCATGAATTATCAATGACCGCTAATGCCTAGTACTATACTCTTCGCGAAACGAATTCAACGGTCAAATCCCATACAAAAAGATCTTTCCAATTCGTCAGTAAAGTTCTTTTGTATGGGATTTGACCGTTGAATTCGTTTCGCAAAGAGTATAGTACTAGGCATAAGAAAGAAAGCTTGTATGAATTATACGGGAATAGAATGGAAATAATTCAAAATGTAAGAATATTTCTTCGTTTAGAAGCTAAATATATTTCAATTTATACTTGAAGAAGAGGAAAGCTTAGTTTCAAAATATCTTTAAAGAAATTGGAATATATTAAGCTCAGAAGGAAGAAATTGATCTTTTGCTTCAAACATTTGTTACCTAGAAAAAGCGAAAATAATTTGGCAAGATGAAAAGTGTTGTCTATTTTCGAGCCATTTGGTTTACAGAAATATCTTTGTAGCCCTAACTGCGTATCCGAGGCTAGATGAAACAGCAAAACCTTTGAAACTAGTGGTTCTTGCTGTTTTCCGTTTTCGCGATCCTCTGGTAAATGTGAGATCCAGACAGTTCTTTTCTGCGAATGATTTCATTTTTTCCCAAACTACATACAAGTCTTCTCGTTCACTTAGTATGTTTTAACTGTTCCATTCATAAGATTTATCCCATCTCTAAGAGTTGCATTTTTAGTTTGGAAATATGTGCTTAACATGTTCGTTATAGAAAGAACATAGTGAAAGATGAAAAGATTTACCACAAATTTAGGATTACTGATTGAATGAAAGATCCCCAATGAATAAACTGAGTCGTTGTATTTTCCCTCATTTATTTCTTTTTCTAAAGCCTCTTTCATAGTCCCATAGCTATCGATCACATATTTGCAATTGTGAAATCTCGTTGACTAACAAGTCGAGCTTAAGCTTCTCATTCCACGCCTTGTGTTTAGACCAACTGCCTCTTCAAGCTGCTTCAACAATTCACGTTGTGATGGCTTCGAAAAGTGTAGGTAAAGGGATTCGATGGCATTGAAAAAAGATGTACATGCTTCGATTGTGAAAAATTTGTCCATCACAACCAGGATAATTTTATGAGCTAGGCAGTGTGCAAATGTGGCTGCAGGGTCTTTCATTTGAATTTAGATATATACATCACTTTTTTGTCCTGACATGACACTAGCACCATCATAAGACTGTCCAACAACAGGCATTTCGCTAAGTCCGTAGCTGTTTAACAGGCTGAAAATTATATCTACTAAATACGAGGCATTTCTAGCTCCTGCACAGTCTACAAAGCTTAAGAACCTTTCTTTGACTGCTAGCTTTTTAGCAAATCTGACAACCATGGAGAGTTGTTCCTTTTGTGGACCCTTGCTTCATTTGCCAGAATGGATATCAGTCCGCAATCTTTTATTTCAGCTGTATTGTCCTCGCAAACGATTTCAGCAATTATTTTCATTAATTCATTTTGTGTTTTGCCACTACAGTAGTTCGCAACCTTGTTTTTAAAATTATTTTCAAAAATTGAATCATGCTTTGCGAATAATGCACAAAATTGCAAAAAATATCACGGTTATCACCGGCACTACTTTCATCATGTCCTCTAAAAGCACGTCTTTGGCGACTGAGACACGTCATAGGGTCGATAACCTATTCCAAATAATTTTGGTTCATCTGGACAATATTCCAAGACTGTTCAAGCGCCATATCATTTACTGTCTTCCGAGCACTAGTAGAGTTTTCACAATGTGCATGAATTTTACCATCCGGATAATTTATCCGGATCGCAAAGTTTGGTCGAGCTGAAATTTTGGTGTATTTTGGCGACAATGGAAATTCAATGGAAAATTTCGCATTGTGATAACTTCACACTGAGTAATCAGATCATCACAAAATTTACAAGACTGATTAATGGGCATAAAAAAAAAGTTTCTGTCGTTTTTAGATAATGTTTGGGCAACCTTGTAGCTACCATAAGTACGTAAACACAAATCTTTCACACGGCTGTTAGAATAAAATGCAAATTATTGATAAATTTGATACTATATTTATACAGTCAAATCTAAACTTGTAAAATTCCCAATCGCACCGATTTATTTATATTTTTAGCACCTGGAACTTGCGTTTACGGCATCTCACAACCGGATAAAATTCATAGAATATACTGGTCTTGAGTAGATACAGGTTTGACAAAAGTTTAATGAATATGATAAGAACCATGTGGCGGCTGTGTCACTATGAAAAAACGCTCGGTGAAATTGAAGTGCTATGCCTTTTAACTTCCGATGCAGTTATCAAATTGTAATGAAATTCACACGCATTTAACCTGAATGTAAACCAAGTAGGTCATAGATAGCATAAAAGTGGCAGGGATAACATTTTTATTCTTCAAATGACTTCGGAAATTGTATTCTACGTTAATTACCTTATTGCCTACCATTTTAATACTTAGACTATGTTTTGTGAAAAACATAATTGCTTAAAACGCCAGTTTATAAAAGTGTTCTTATCTAAATACCTGTATATTGCCAAGTAGGAATGAACAGATAATCCTAATAAAAAAAGATGATTGGCGAGGCACTTTTCGTTTTTTTCTTAACGTAGAACTTGTCGAAATTAAATATAGCCGTCCATATCTCGAAATAAGTCCCATAACATCGTAATTAATACCGCAAGTAACACAGTATCTATGTTATAAGTAGTGTAAGTTGGTATAGGCTTACACTACTGCACTACACAACTCTTGCTGTAACCACAAAAACCTTAGAGGCGAAAACTTAAGTGTCTGCTGTTGGAAATATTTATTTTTCTGGGAGGGGCCAACCTAGGGTCTGGGGGGGTCCCGGCCCCCCCCTGGCCCCCCTACGGCGCGCCTATGGCTGCGACCTTTTTTTTGAAAGCCCCATTGCGTCTACCTCAAAAATGAAATGAAATTTCTTACAAAAGTCTCGAGACACTTCGCGTCAAATCAAAACACTTCTGACACTTATCTCCAATCAATGTTCTGACACTTCTACAAATTTGTATCAGAGAGAAAAGTCTCGAGCCTTTTGTGGCCAAGTGAGAACTCTTCTCGGATATTTGTGTCAGAGATCTCCGAAACTTATGTCTGAGAGAAGTGTCAAGTGTGAACCAAGCATAAAGGTCCAACTATAATGCACTTTAAGTAGCTTAAGTGAGCGCTGAAACTGAACGAAAATTCACTCAATTGATGTCGATCGGCTAATTTGTCCATAATATAATTAAGTGAAGCTTCATGCAGCTGCCGCCAGAGTGGCGAATATAAATTTGAATTTGCAGCCATATGAAATCAACTGATATGAGCATTTGTGCAATATATTTGAATAGGATTTTGCTGCAATTGAAATATAGTTGTCTTCATAGCTTGCTAGCCCTGTTGCAAGAAATCGTAGAAATTTGTAGCTGAGCTGAACCTCGGCACTTCGCTGTAGATTAGGTGTGTTTTTTTGTTCCTCTATCCAGCAGAGAATAGAGTATACGAATTGGAAACAACAACACTCCTATACCAGTGAATTCATTAGTACAGAAATTCTATTCCTCATTTGTGGTTCACGTGCTGAACTGTAGAATGTGCTGATAGAAAAAGAAAAGTTCAACGAGAAGTTGTCTTTTTTGCTGTGAGGTGGCTTTGAGTTTTTCATGGTAATGTTGAATGTTGTGGTAGTTTGGAAATTAGAAAAAGCCTTCACAACGTGTGAAAGTTAAAAGAAGTAATTTTCTGTTAGTTCTTTTTCTATTTACTATCGATTGTAGTAGTGTATACTCGTTATTTTCTCCCTTTATTTTCAGCTGTTTTGTGGTACCACAGGAAATATAGCAACCTATGTCAGTCTTAGCGAATGCACTGCTGTTTTTTACTAGATCGTTGTTTTTGCGGCATAGTTCTATTGTGTTCTGTATTGGAGCAAAAAAACACGCGTATTATTAGATTATAACGATGGGCTTGGTGCAAGTTATTAATATGTACTTATATTCAAAAGAGTGTACGAAAGAAATGTTATTTTGCGCAATATTGGTATGAGACCGGAATATATTTAATCAACAAGTTTTTTACTGCTGAAGAATAATATTCAATTGTGGATAGCTGAAGAATGGTGTGTGGCTATTCTTTGACTATAAATTTTGCCAGTAAAAAGCTGTGTGATGGCATTTAAGTAGTATATATACTTGTATTTTTAATAGTAAGTAATTTATTATTTCGTATATTCGTGACGTTATTATTTGTTATGTTGTTCAAAGCGTTTTCTGTTTGACATTATATCTTGGGTACTAATTCTAATATAAGGTCTGTTCGCCTACTTTCAGTCACTGAATTTTACTGAATTTAAAGCATTATGAATCTAAATCTAAAGCATTAAAGTAATGCACAGCCGGAAAATCCAACTATCGAACCAAAAAGAATCTCAACATTTTCCTATTTAGCACTTTTAGTGTTACTTTCAGTTTTTCCGGACGGTTTTCCGGCGGATTTGGTTTTGCCGTATCTTCGAAACTAGGCCACTTTTTCAAAGATTTGTATGAAAATTTCGCCTGAAACAACTCAAAAAGGTCCCCGAATTTATGCTAGACAAAAAAATATTGGGAAAATTGGACGGTTTTGCCCAATTTCCCACATCAAAAATGTTTTTCGTACTTAAAATATCACTATTGTACACCCGACCACTTTCAATCATCGAAAGCGCGTTAAAGACAGACCACCAGTTTCAAACTATGGCCAAAAAACCCCTTACTCCCCTACAAAACCGAAATGTTTGTATCACAGCAATAGGTCTTGGCCCGTTATGTCCGAAACCAACTAACCCAAAATTGGCCGATTTCAGCTACTTTTGCCCTAAAAACTTTTTGAATATTTGAATAAAATACTCGCAAGTACGAAAATACTCGATACTTGATATGCTTTCAAACTGCATTATCTAAAAGCAGATTTTATTTTAATATACTTAAAAGCATGACAAAACTCAACTTCATGTAATATTTGATCATACACTTTGATCAGACCGAATGATCGATTGCGAGATGTTTAGTTCGATTGCTACGATGGCGAGATGTTATTTCGATTCTCTTGATTGTCTCGATTGTTCTCTCGATTGTTTTGGCGCATCGATTGCAATTCTCTCGATTTTGATTACCTAGATTGTTTTGTGGCGCCGATTGCGATTATCTCGATTGTTAAAACATCTCGCAATCGCCTATCACTAGGTTGATCCTTATCATAGCAGGCACCTGTCTAGGCAGTCTTAGGCAGCTGCCGCAGAAGAGAGTTCCAGATGTATCAGCTTTGTATCACCGTTGTTAAGTTCGATATTTGTAGTGTTTCTTTGGCGTCCTTTGTGTGCCATCGTTCCACAGAAGACTGGACTCGCCTTGGTGTCTCCGTCAAATCGTGCTACCACAGACTTTCGCAGCCGGATCTTCCTCCGCTCATGTGAGCTAAGTGTCTATCCCCTCGCAGCCCATGGAGTCTTATCTTATCAGTGAGATCAAGGTCATGACCAGTGTTGCCAACTTTTTTCCAGCCGTTGTAGCTAGATTTGAGGGAAAAAATAGCTAAAATGTTCACTTTGTAGCTAAAAAGTGTAGCTAAATTCAACAATAAAAAACTCAAGGTTCTGGAAAACAGTTTTATTAAGCTAATCTTTATCATTCATGTAGAAAAATATTAAATGTACATCAGATAATGAGTAACTTAATTGAATGCTATGAACTATGACTAATACTAAATTCATTCGTTTGTTGCTAACCGTAACTCAAGCTTGCAATTGAAATATTTATATATTTAAATTATATTTATGTCAAAAATATCTTCTTCAAGCTGGGGTAATATATCAAAATTTATAAACTCATTTTCGTGCTCTACATATGCGTCTAAAGTGCCGATTTTCGCCAATACTTCCTGAGTGAACTCAAAATTTTTACAACATTTTTGCGACCGTTTCAACCCATATTTAATAGTAAGGATTGAGTGCAAAGTTTTTTATTTCTATGTTTGGTTTTCACAATCGAAAGTCGACTAAAAATACGTACAACTTCTGCATTGGACCAAGGAAAAACTAGTAATCTAAAGGCAATTGCACAGAGATCGTTAAACGGGTTGATATTTGCTGAGTCTCTATAATTATACAACTCGAGCCAAAATTTTCTGTTATCAGCTTTTTCTCTCCAGTTAACGATTGATAATTGTTTTTTCTGTACCAGTATATTCTGAATAGATGTTGTATCAGCCGTAAATAACTATAATTTTTATAAAGTCTTCATCATCAACTAAATGTATATTTTTCACAGAAAATTGGAAAATATTTCGCAAAATATTAAGATTATCAGGTAATCGATATTTCAACTCTTTTATTAAGTTTTTTTTATATAAATGCTATACAAGTCTGCATTATATTTTCTTCATCTGACCTTGAAATTGTATTATTACTTCGAAGTTCAACTAACTTTGATTATTATAAACGTAGTCATTTAATTCGACACTTTCTGACAAAACGTTAATTATACAGTCTGGATACACAATTTTTTTAGCCAAACCTTCAATAAATAAACAAAAATCGTTAAGGAGCTTAGTCGGCTGAACAGAATTGCTTTCAAATTTTTTGTTCATTACTGAAGCATCTTTTAAAATGGGTTGAAGAAATAAGAGATATAAAAGGTTTATTTCATTTTTATACTCCCTATAAATAATTTTAGCCAAATAACATTCTTCTGATGTTTGGACTATACTGAAGTGGGTTTTTAGCTCTAACTATTGGCTAATGATCCTTGGTACTGATCTCTCTATTGACAACATTATAATTAAAAAAGGATTTTGGCATCTTAGTTGCTGATATACCCCATTATTGATTCCGACCTTAACACTTCCGTTGTCTGACCCTACCCCAACCATATTTGGAATATCTAGGTTGTAGTTTTCCAAGCATGTCTCTATGGCAGTAGTAATACATTCGGCAGTTCCACTTTCTAATTCAACCAAAGCTATGTAAGTTGTAACAAATTTTTGCTGAATATCACTAAAATATTTCACAGCTACACCCAAATACTTTATAAGGCATATGTCCGTAGACTCATCAATTAAAATACTATAACTAGAGTTACCTATATCTTTCTTCAAATCTGATTTGAAGTATGGAAACATAACGTTTTTCACAATGGCGCTGCATTTCGATCGATGAATCCTACACATGGTCCAACTTTTGGACTCAAATGCCAGTTTTTTGTACATCTCACTTAAATGGTCAACCGATCTTATTGCGCAATGGTTCACAACAAACAGACACATGGTTGCTTCAATTTGTTGCCAATGCTGCTTATCAGATGCTGCTTCCAACGGAGAAAATATAGATTTTATTTTTCGCTGTGTTGAAAAACTCTATAAACTCTAACGTTTGATATATTTAAATTCTCACCTTGCTTGATTGGACGTGCTTTTTTCTTTGCGAATGAGCCATTAAATTGCTTAATTTTGCATTTCAAACCACTTTGCAAAAGCGGCAATAGGCTTTCCCAACGACTTCCTGAAGCCACTCTTTTAAATTTTTATCACTTTTCCACTCACTACGAAATTTTTGTTTGTATTCCTTTTTTTAAGAACTCGTGCTTGGCGCGTCAGACATATTTCTTATTGAACCAAAACCGAACAGAGATAAAAGCAATGTTTTTAAAACCAAGCTATCGCCCAAGATCAAACTTTATATTATTTTTCTCACAAATTTATATTTTTATATTAACCAAAAAACACGTCAAAAATATCTCACTGCTAGAAAACAAGTGGTTTCACTACTGAGGACGATTTCTAATTTCTCCTAGGGTTTAGTACGAATTCCTTGTCTACGTTTTGTTGCTTTTTTTTATATCTATGGGTGTATTTTTCGGTTCTTGTCTTCAAATTTAGGCAGATAAGGTGTATTCTATATTAAACATTTCGTTTGTCTTACCTATTTTAATTTATTGCTAATGAGCTAAAACTCTCGGTTTTTCTTTGCACCGAATGTTCACTACAATTCACATAATTGCACCATTTATTGCATTTGACTTTAGTAATATTTTGGCAGAGATCCGCCTATATTTCAATGAGTTGACTTTGAAGGATATATATGTATGTATGTTGAAGTTTCTGAAAAATTGCCGCCTTTACAGAGATAAACTTGGTTTGTACTTTGCCAACTCATCGGGAGAAAAAATTTGCCTCGTTTGAAAAAATAATGCGAAAATTTGCGATATTTCGATTAGCAGAGGCTGGTATGTTTGTATGATAAAGCTTACCGAGAAAATTGAAAGCAACTGCTATTGTATCTACCTAAAACATTAGCGTTTACCTTAGAATTTGAGGAGATTGTTTTCAAGCACTGAGTGTTTTAAATATCAATAAACTAGTGAAAATTAATGCAATTAAATCAAAAATTTAGATTATTTATAATCTATAAGTTAGTAGCTAAATTTGTAGCCAATAGCTAGATGAAAAATTGTGTAGCTAAACAGGTTCTTTTTGTAGCTAAATCTAGCTACAAAATAGCTAAATTGGCATCACTGGTCATAACATCACTCATATATGTCTTTGTTGTATAGGTAGTGGAATCGTCCACCCTCATGTCGGGGATCCTTCATCTATTGGCGGATTCTCCTCTCGAACGCGGATAAGAGCTCACAATTTTCCTGGAAAATATATGGAGACCGGTGAGCACATGGTCTTGTGCAGCATGTGCTTAGATTTATGTGTGGAGTAGAGTAAAATAGCTTTGATAGACTCAACAGTTTTACTTCATTATTTTATATTCCTATAATATATGATATTACTTCAGTTTTTTGTATTCCTATATATATGATATTACAACGGGGACACTAATTTTCCATCTATCAATGCATTCCATATAATAATTAATGACTTTGAATTAATGATTTTTTGTATCATATGCTATTATTTTTACTGAAATTCGAAGAAAATTAGTATTAAACTCGTTTTACCGAAAATTCATCACAATATATATATATATATATATATATATATATATATATATATATATATATATATATATATATATATATATATATATATATATATATATATATATATCAGCAAAATGATTAATGGAGATAATCTCTGGAGTGGCCGATCCGATGGAGCTGAAATTTTCGGAGAACGTAGATGTACATAGCAAATAGGTCCATGATTTATTAGAATCATGATATCTTACCTTTTGGCGGGGCGGGCATTTTAGTTTTCAGGTACCCTTATATTTCTATGCAGAGTACATTTTTGCTTAAACTTAGCATTGGAAATGAAAAATTATTATGTTTTATGTTCGCTTATGATATAAAAATTGGAATTTTGAATCTTGTGTGGGCGCTGAGTGCCTGAAAATAGGCAGGGATTTTTTTTCAAATTTCGATTTGTCATAACTTCTAACAAAAACCATGGATTATCGTGAAATTTGCAAAGCGTATTGATCAAGACCAAAACTTAGCACACATGGACTTTCAAATCTGTGGGGATAACCCTGTAGCAAAAGTAGACTCCTGAAAAAAATCCTTCAACACATCGACCCTCCTGAAAATTTTTTGATTTTTGAAAATGAATTCATATTATTGATGAATTTTCACTTTTTCCCACCACGTCAATTAAAATTTTTCAAAATTCTGCGGTGCACAAGAACGGCAACTCATGATCAAATTACCTCTATTTTCAGCACTCAAAGCTTCTGTTCACGAGAACTGACGACCGGATAATGCGATCAACATGAAATTTACCGAACACGTTGGTATTAGCTAGCAACACTGTGGCAGTGGTGCCATCTTGAAAAATCACCGAAAAAAAACTAGTTTTTGGGCTATAGCTTCCGATTTAGCCAACAGATTCGAACGAAATTTACGCAGTAAGTGAACCTTACTCGAAGGCAGATTACATAGAAATTAGGTTGAAAAAATAGTATACGGTTGCCAGCTATCCCAATTTTTGCCTCCTTAATATTGTAAATTTGCTCAGGAAAATAAAGATTTTTTTCCTATAACTTCCGATGCAGAAACGGAATCAATACGAAACTCATGTGATAAGTGGACCTTGATGTATTTCTAATTTTGTAGGAATTTCGTCGAAAAAAATATGCAAGGACTGCCAGCTATGATGGATTTCATAATTTATTGATTTTTCTTGATCGAGTGATGTTGTCTTAAAATTTTTAAATGGGATTGATCCTGCAATGATAATTAACAACAAACATTTATGTTTCGAAAATTTAAAAAGTTTTGAGGGTGGTAGCCTTAAAATTCTGTACACTCCTATAACTTCACTCATTCAATCGAACCGAAATTCACAGGATGGGATTAACTCAACGTTAAGTAGCTATGGTGCTGAACACATGATTGCCAGCACCAGATAGTTTCGTAAATATTGCCCCAACAGATGCTTTCATTTTGTTTGCGTAAGCAAAGCATTTACAATGAAATAAGCAACCGATGTTTAAACTTTCTGAATTTTGGAAATTTTTCGGATGGCAATCCCAGACATAGTTTAGTCGCTGAAACTTTCGATGATATTCTTGGAGGAACACGATATTCAAAAGATAGGCTGATTAAGCACGAGCATGTTATGGTAGACTTATTGCTGCTGTGTTGGACAAATGTTGCCAGCACTGAGCATTTTCATCATTTGTCTTATAGTCTGTCAAAAAATGATGTTTGTTCCTTTGAGTAAGAAATGGTTGATATGATGCTGCAAAGAAGTGTATGACGTCTTCACACATTTTTAAGTCACTCAAAGATAATTTCTTCGAAAATTAATTTTCTAGCGGCTCTGATGCGCTAGACTTTTTTTAATTATTTGTTTGCGTTTTGAATTAAAACAGATAATTAAATTGGATTTCAGAAAACATCCAAGTATTTTAATATTTTTTAATTATGCTATCTATTTTTCAATCCAAGGGCATAATTTACTATAGAAAAATAAAAGTTATGTTCTTCTCTATCAGTCATTATTATACATTATCTTCCTTTGCAAGCACTTCAAAACCTGGATAATTGTACATATCTATCAAAATACAAAAAATCAAATCCTCCACGCTGGCCTCGTTTGAAATCTTCTACCAATTGTTCATTCATTGGATTTCATACAATTTCATTCCACAAGTATACCGTCCTTGCTTGTCAATTATTTATGCATCTGTCTACTTGACCTCAAAGAGCAGGACAACGGAACCGTAAAATGAGGCAAACGAACAAATGACCCATTAACCAGCTAATCAGCGAAAAACATTAATGGATGCCGCAAACATGAAAGATAACAATACATCCCAGAGGTACAACTAGAAATGGACTCTTGGTTCTTCGTTCGCCGTGTGTTTAGTCTAGTGTTTTGTCGAGTTTACTGTCATCTTCTGAAAATATAGCCTATGAAGAGTCCTTAACGAACATAGAGATATTTTAAATGTGACTGAATGAATTGGATATTCATTGCTGTAATGCCACTAGTGAGCTGGTAATGTGAAAATGATGCTTGGAATTCCCGTTTTGCCATTGGAAGTTTTATTTTTGAAAACGCGATGCCTTTGGGAGGCTCTATTTCAGTCAGACTGTCAGAGCCATATGATAAGGTTGAAAGTTGAACTCAGGTCAAGTAAAATATTTTTGCTATTGTTTGTGGTTATGTGAAATTTATTCTTGCTAGCAATGTGAGTAGTGGTACGATTTCATCATGAACACGTTTTTTTTTCATTTTCAGGCTTTTAACAATTAATAATAAAAAAATTTTGCACTCGATTTTGAACACTAAAAACGCAATTGCATACCATGCATAAATTTCATGTCGAATTGAAGAGAACATTGTGAACTCGAGAGCATTGCATTCATATTCAAATCATCTAGCCTTGAAGTTTCACTTTCGGTTTCTTTCAAAATAGCTAACAGCATCCTCCGGCAGTAGCCATTCTTTTTCATTTTCGACAAGCGTAAGCAACTTTACAAGCACACGCTGAGATGTCGCCGAACGGTATTGTTCATTTCTTACGTGACACGCAAGAATTTATCGGAATGCCGAAAAGTAGGGAATAAATATTCGTTTCAGCATCGGATGATGCGGATAAGGACTATAAGGACGAGAACTTGAATCCCTCACTGTTAACCTCTTCCGCTGAGAATGACAAAATATCTGATAATGGTAATGATGGATTAGGTCCCGGAGTGGGCCACTCCACTCACAAATTCGTATAGACGATATTGTCGAGAAATGTGCAGAATTTAAAAATGAATTAAGATTTTGGTGTGAGATATAATCATTTCTCTCGGCGGATGATTCGATGGTGAGTGGAATAAATTAAAGTGGTGGTAAGATAAGCGCTTTAGTATAACTTAAACCTGTCTTGCGATGGTAGGGTAGTTTGTATTCAAGTGGCAGGGGACTCGCTTTTAAGCATAATTTAAGCAGGATTATTGTCTAAATCTCAATCCCCACTTAACTTTACTAAGATTAATTGCAATCAGATGATTGGTAATTAAAACCATGTTTGTAGACGGAAATAAGCTGCAGTACAAATTGATGTCAAACTTTCCTTGATTTCAACAAATATCCATTTAAATAACAACGGAGTCAATTCAAAATCACCAAATCCCCTGAACAAAACCGAATTCCCATTCGCCAGCAATTAGGAAACATCTCATCTCCCTAAACTGTGAGTACACTTCACCATACCGAATAATCCACTTTAAATCAATTTATCCTTTCATCTAACGCTTAACTTTTTCATGTCGTACATACTTCATATTTCTGGGGCGAATCTCTGCGAAACCGAATTAAATGCTATTCGTCTCTAACTTCATTTCAGAACTTGTAAAACATCAGCAAAACCGCCATAACGTTGCCACCCTTTGGCACAATTTTACACAGTTCTTTGCCATCATCAGGATTCCATTTAGTCGGTGGTGGCTTTTGTGTTGTTACCATTGAAATATAAATTTCGAACGAAAACGAAAATACGATGTCCTTCGGGGACACAATCTCACATGCCACACTGAACAAGCGAGCAGAGCATTCGAAAGATCGGTGTATGTGGTGTGATATAGCACAGGCAAACCGCTAGAACAGCCGCCTGAAAGCCTATGCATGTGGCGTACCAGAGCATATATCATGCTGGAAGCCACGCACAGATATTCATCAAAATTTATGAAACAATTCGTCGAGGAAATGGCAGGCACCTGAACAATCACATTCCGGGGGGACAGGGTGCGGCTGTCATCGGGATAGTGCTGTCATTGGCGTCGAGGCTAAGAGTTAGTAGAGGATTTGCGGGGAATCAGGCGATCTCGGGGTTTAATTAACTGACCGACAGTCATTGGGGAGTTTTGAATGAATTTCCGAAATGTTTTGTCTTCAAATTGTTTTATTTTTAATCGTTGGCTGCATAATCTCAGACCCTGGCGACTTAATTGTATTCCGGAACGGCTGCGCGTTTTATTGTCTATGGACTTTAGAAATTTATCGATGTCTCCGCTTAGCAAAGGAACGTTAAGAATAGCCTGCATAGAAAACCCTTTAAATAAAGTGTACTTCTTGAAAGATGATATTGGTAGCCCAAAATTCATTCTCATGCTAATGGTATGCATACTGTCTGAGCTATTGCTTTATTTATATTGCAAATTTATAACATCAAAGAATTATAGCCCTAATGTGCAGTTTAGCTGTGTGAATACATCATTTCAGACTATGTGAGTAATTTCAATTTGGGTAGTGTTTTATGTCGAAGACCGACGACTGCAACCACCAATTCTACGTTTTTAAGCTGACATTTAAAAGTTAACGGATTCATTTTTAGCATTGAGAGTGTAATGGTGAGTATACCTAGCTAGGACTTTGAATGGGCCATCATACGGTGGAAGGTGTGATGGATGAAAAAAATCGACTGAGACGAAAATATTTGAGCACGATTCAACCGGCCAGTGTTTCGCCATAGCTGCCGAAAGCTCAGAGGTAAAGTTGGATTGGCTTATCTTTATACAATTCTCTAGGAGAAAACCGCTAGCAACACTCTGGTTATCTCCAGAACAGTGTTGTGCCGGAGACATGGTAAATTTATCTCGGATTACAATCTCATGCCATGAAGAATAAGAATACTGGAATTGTCTACCTTGGTCAGTGAAAACGTGTTGCAGAGCTCCCCATCTAGCAATCCAGGTTCTCAATAGAGCAGAAGCACTGTAATTGACAATAATGATGGCCAAACTAATTACACTGGTCAGCAGTGGTTTTGCTGCCCTTGATATAGCAATAATTTTGAGTATATTTACAACAACAATTTATGAAACTATGAATGCTTTTGGCACATTGGCTTTAGTTTTTTTTTAATCCGCATTTTCTTATTAGATTATAAATAGCAGAAAAATATGAAAAAATAAAACAAGTATTTTCTATAAAATCAATTTTTTATTGAAAATAATACTGAATGTTTTGTTTTAGTATTTTGATAATTTACACAGAAGTAAAAAGAGGCAAAAATAGCAAAAACAATGTTTTACTTCAGAGAAACACCTTTTATAAAATTTTTGTTTTTTTTTTGTAATGACCAGCAGTAGTCTGCCATCATGTGACAATCCCACCTACTCTGATACCTTTCCTCCATTACTTTGAGGTCTTGGTGGGAGCGTTCTGCCTGCTCCTTATTGTAACTTCCCAGGTTATCATGAAGTTTATCCATTTGACTGTGAAGAAAGTATAGCTTTATGCTAATATTTGCTCCTTAAATCTTGAAGCTTTTCAACATATTTTGCGCAATTTCTCTGTAATTTGGTGCTTTATAGTTACCCAAAAAAATTTCTGCAGCCAACAAAAAACCCTTCCCATCTTCACTCTCAGAACAAGTCATAGCTTTTATGAAGTTTGTGTCTGTTATTAATGTCCGAATTTAAGGGCCATCAAATATTCTAGTTTTCATCTTCTTTATACTTAACTTAGGAAATGTTGCATTTAAGCATCCTCCGTCAGCCCCGGATTTTGAATTTTTTCGAGGTGGGGCAACAACTGAAAAATACCGCCCCCGCTCATCAATATTTTTACCTCTATCATCATCATCATTTCAGCCATAATCCGCGCACTGATGGACATAGGCCTCCCCCAAAGAACGCCACAACGACCGGTCTAGCGCTGCTCTTTCTCTGTTAAGCATACATATATTTTTTCTAAAAATACATGAACATGTCGGACAGATATTTTAGTTAGGATAGGACAGGATAGGGTCTGAAATAAAATGTGAAGTTAAAAGTAATTATTATGATGCACATTGAAGTTACAGCTTTGATCTTCGAGCCTTTTGTTCTGCAAACAAATCTATGGCCTTGTCATAATTAATCTCATAAGCAGTTCGACTTTGTATTGCTAATATTACGAGACTCGACAAACGTTCCTGGCTCATCGACAATCGTAGATAATTTTTAATAAATTTATTTGCTAAAACTTCGCTCGCCACTTGCGGATGTAGTAGGAAGCATAGTGTAAACTTACAGAGCAATACAAGTATTAGGAAAAGCATCCTGCCAATAATGCATATAGATCTGTTGCAAAAGATTGAAAGCCCTAGCGTTTTTAATATCTCCAAATAAAAGTGGAGTTTGCTCTTTAAAAACCAGCAGAATTCAGCTGCGTTTAAATTTTGCTCGTGTTTTCGTCCAAGGTCTGCTCCATGCTTCTGTAGTTTTTTAGTTGACTTATTCAAGGTTTCAGTACCATTGAGAAATGCGAAATTCTAATTGAACGTGGTAGCACTATCAAACCTCTTTTTAATTTCCGATAAGATTCGATCAAATACCATCATTGTTGCCTTAGCAAAGAGTTGAACAGTTCGTAATTCATCAGACATCTCATCAAATTGTTTTTTGTACCTTGGAATTTGTTTATTTGGCAGAACAGTTTCAACGCCAATTTTTCCAGCAACTTTTATTCAATATTCACTCTCATTTTAAACTAATAAAACTCTCATTTTTTGCAAAATTTTCATTGCAAAATTTCCATTGGAGCGCACGAGGATTATATTTTCCTTTTGAATTTCCATATTTATTTTTTTACTATTGATTTTGCGGAGAATATTTGCCTAAGTCGTCAAGTTCAGAATAAATTTAAAATTATTTAAAGCACTTAAGAGATGGCCTGCCTCGTACTTTGCTCCCGGAGCATGAGAAGTTTGCTCAACTTCCTCCAAGCATTACACCACTTCCAGCAAATTATTTAAGAAGGCTTTCACAGCGACATGTTTCGCCGACCATCTCGTCTGATTGCTTCCTTTAAAATTGGTTTTAACATATTTTTTCAGAGTATCCACCGAGTAGTGGAATCGACAAAAAAGTAATATACTTTTTGAATTACTCCAAATAGGTTTATTGCTTCCTGGCATGATGAGGCAGAATGGACACTGGCAAGATTTAAGAAGTGAGCCAAACACGGTTCGAACTGGGCCAGCTCATTCTTTTCAGCAATCCTGGCTTGCACTCTGTTATAGGTGCCAGTCATATTGGAATCATTATCATAAGATTGGCCACGATATGGTCTAATATCAAAACCATGAACTGTCAATTTTTCCATAATCTGTTGACCAATCTACTTTCCCGTCTTTCCAGTGTCTTTCCTGTCTTTTCAATCAAACTTGCTTTTATTTCACACACATCACCAGTTTTTTTTTACACAGTGAATGACCTTGTTCATTTGTTCTGTATGCGAGACATCTGGAGTGCAGACGAACATTATTTTGTTGTATTTGGCTTCTTTGATGTAGTTTAGAATGCTATTTCTAACTGTTTTTGCCAATATGCCAATAATTTCATTCTGTATTGTCTTTGATTAATGTGATATTTGTCCCTTTCTTAAGTTTTTTTTTTATGGAAACTTAAGAGTTGAATTATGTTTGACAAGTAGAAAAATTAAATTCAAGGAGTTCCATTGACCACGCTGAGGGCATTGTGTGATGAGGTTGTTAGGGGTTTCGTGGGACCCATGAAAAAAAAGACAGTTTGTTGATAGATACAATGCAGCATCCATAACAATATACCTGTCTAAATATAGATGCGTCTCCTTCCAAAGGACGCTAACTGCCCTCAAATGTGAATGCGTTTCACTTGCACAATACCACTGAACCGGCCGCCGCGCGACCTTGAGTTTCGCGGACACCGGACGAGTGCGATTATTGTCCTATCTATGCCTACGTGCCCCAAGGAGAATAATTTATGTGCTTAAAGTACTATAGGGCATATCACTGCCATGCCAACGACCTTAAAGACGATGCTGATATCGAAAGGAAGTGCAGGGCTTTGGCAGTCAGAGGTAGTATATTGGCTCGCAGATTTTCCTGTTGTACTAAGCAAGTTAAAGTAAGGCTTTTCCAGGCATATTGCCAGAGTTTTTACACAAGGAACCTGTGGGTCAGATATACCAAAAGATCGCTGGACACATTGCGCGCTCAATATAATAATATCTTTAGGATGATGATGCGATGTTTTTGGAGTACCAGAATGATGGCTTTGCAGCCGTCATTCGCAATAAAACTATATCCCTGATCCATAGAACACAAGAAGGTCCCAACCGCACCCTAAATACTATGACCTATTGGTTCACTTCACCACTGTGGAGGTGCCTTGTACGGAAACCAGCTCGTTTCCTTAATCGCCCTCGGCGCAGCGAAGTGAACTTATCTGTTTTTTATGTTTATATTTAAAGTGCTTTGTGTTTTTATTGAAAATAACCTACTATAAGCCTAACTATCACACTGTGTATCCTTTAGTTGTCCGAAATAAACAATTTTTACTTTTATTTATTTATTATTTTACTATACTGCGCACTTGAGTCATTACAAAGTTGCGATAGTGTTGAGTGGTGTATTCGTCTGCTAAGCTTGAATTTGCCGCCCTCTGAATCTGCCGCCCGGGGCACGGGCTCCGGCTTGTCCCCCCATAGATCCGGTGCTGTCCTCCGTTCTTGTCCAGCGCATTGACGAACTGTTTCATCATACCTTACTTGATATGGAGTGGGGGAAGTATGATTTTTTCTTTACTCAAAAAAGGCTCATTTATTACATTAGCTTAGGGGCCCGGTAGCTCTGCTCGCTAAGGCGTCAGGCCGTAAAGCGGCGTGCTACGGGGCCTGCGTGTTCGAATCCCGCCAGTGCCATGGCTGTAAGTGTGAATGCGTGTGATTGTCTATGAGGGTAGCAAATGGGCCCAAACTGGTGGCCTAATGCTGGCCGCGTTCCCGGCAGCCCTCTTCACTAACCTAACCTAACCTATTACATTAGCTTTACCAACACTTAATGGTTCTCTCGAAAGCCACAAATCTTGTTCTCAGTGAATGTGCTTTGCTCTACTGTCCCGCATACAAATAAAATAGGGGTGTTTCGTGTGTCCACTTTGCTGTCATTTTTAAGTCAACACAGACCGGCCGTTGATGTTCGTAGTAATTAATTTTTTGTAGAATCAAGCTAATATTCTGATATTATTCTTTGAGTTTAGTTCAATGGGCAATTGGGATTAAGGCAAACTGATTTCCATTGTGCAATAACGCTTTTAAACTTTTTTTGCAGCTATCAATGAAAAATCACCAATCAGTAGATTTGTCTTGTTTGACCCCATATCTAGAAGCAACTGATCAATATTATTACTGTAGACAAGTTCTTCATTTTGACTGCAAAAAGGTAAAATGCACTTTCTCTTGTTCTGTATGCTGTGATTGTTTCATTTGGTTCTAATAAATTCTATTCTTTTTATAGTCTTAAAGCAAGAAGCTCTGATGCTTGTTTTTTTGATAAAATAAGTCTCGTATAAAATCACTGAGCTCATTTTGAGAAAACAGCTGTGGTGCTGATGTTTCGTCTTCATATTCACTTCCACCAGTAGATTGGATTGAATGCTAGGAGTTTGGTAGCACAATAGATTCTGAGGGCATACAAACTACTTTTGAGGCATAGGTGGGCAGAGGAAGATCTTCATTGTGCAATACAGGCCATTTTGTGGACTGCAAAGCTGGATATTTCCATGTTTTATAAAAACTTTGACGTCTACTACACAAAAATAGCGATCATCGAAATGATTCTTGGGCTCCATCCAGATCATAGGAATACCAAAATCTAACCCGTGGAGCTCTCCTTTCTTCCACAAACGTAAAGATTCAACACACAATTTACAAACTTTAACGGCACCCATGATTTATCTTGCTTTTCAATATGTAGTTCGTAATAAGCAGTGTAAACTTCTTTCACAAAATCTGTAATATTTCGTGTCTGTTTTGTTGTTTTATAAATACTACAAATGTAGCAAAATACATTAAGGCTATATTTCCATTTTCTTTGCGATGAACTTGTATTTCTACCGACAAAAACATAGTATTCAAATTAAAAATCAATGAATAAAACAAAGTATTAAACCTGATATTAGTAACTTACCCAAATGCGCGTCGTGCGTTCTCTAATCTTTTCAATAAATGAATTTTTGAGCGGGTTCACGAAGTGCAAGGTCACTGGGGCAATCACGTAAAGTACGTATGCGAGAAGAAAATGCGCAGAAAACTAATTTTAATTTAAAACCAAACGCTTATTAACAACTCGAGTTTCCAGGAGCTGACGTAAATTGTTTATAATATTTAATATTCTGAATACATCAATATCATAAAAACCAGAGACAATTTAGTACTTTCATGAATATATTCGTAAACTGTGTACTTGAAGTTATGGAAATCCGCAAAGACATTTGAGGCAAGCGAATTTAATGGTTGATGAGTCAGAGGGTAATTGTGTGCACATCAACCTAAAAAGAGAATTTATTAGACTAAAGTTTGGACGATACTTAGCTACCTGCATTACAGCTTATATGAAGAACTCAATCCAATAAAGAACTGTCTGTGAAGTCCTGAAGTATGTACCCGAAATGAAATGAAATCGATTAGAATGACATTGAATTACACTTAGAATGGATCGGTGTCAAATATGAAAGCATTTGAAATCAAATCGGCATTTGGTAATTGGCAACTTCAGTCCCAATGAGTACAATTAAACTCAAATGTAAATATTGCCAAAAACCTGTACTGGGTGTTTACACAGTGCATAAGTAAAACATGCACATGCAAATAAACAGCATGGGAATGGGATTGTCTACTTACCTTTTTTACGCCGATGTGCAGCAGGAAAGACTGGTGAGCAACTTCTGATCACTTGGGCACTTCTCAGCAACACCTGAAAGATCACCAAAATGAATTATATTTCATCATAAATCATTACACAAATACTTGCATTCACACGGAAAGCACGATTAGCGAACGAAAAAGGTTCATTTACTTTTTAACTCACGTCAAAACAAGTGTCAGGAATAGCCAGAGTGGAATATTTTCAGTAATTAAAACGCGAGGCTTCGTTCCAGATAGATATATTATTTTATTTATATGAACAACAAATTCCGTCTCCGACTGACTCCTAGCTCGGTCGACGATCGACTCCCCTCGTCTTCTATTCTTCGTGCTCTTGACTCTCTCGGAGTATGTCTCTGTCTGTGTGCGCTGACAGCTCGGCCAATCCTGAAATTGAGCTCGGCCTGAGCTCACCTTCGGCATTTTTGTCATCTGCCGTCTCGTCCAATTCTGGATGTGATTGGCACCAAGGTTTCATTTTATCGCTTGTATACACCGTCGTATATTCTCTCCCAGATTGTTCGTTCTTCAGCATTCCTTCCACCACGT
Source organism: Nemotelus nigrinus (assembly GCA_947369275.1). NCBI lineage: Eukaryota > Metazoa > Arthropoda > Insecta > Diptera > Stratiomyidae > Nemotelus > Nemotelus nigrinus. The sequence goes on from OX376372.1 coordinate 165,028,545, forward strand.
ATCGATCGAATCGAAGAACCCTCTTTATTCGGTAAGGTCCGCGATATCGCGGCTCCAGCTTTCGCGATTCTCCGGTGGCTGCTAGGGCATTTTCAATCACGACGAGATCACCGGGTTGATAAGTACGTGGCTGACGGTGCCGCTCATCGAACCTGATCTTCCATCGGTTCCGCTCAGCCAAGATATTACGTGCGGCCTCGGTTCGTTTCTGCTCGATCAACATCACTTGCGTTGAATCTTCGTGTTGAGTCGATGAATCATCATTAAGGGCCAGTAAGAGGTGGTTGTGGATAACATCCTTCAATGGAAAATCGAATACGATTTCGTTCGGGCTGAACTTCGTGGTTGAATTCTTCATAGAATTCATGCTCCATTGCATAACATTCATCAGCTGGTCCCACTTGCGGCGATCTGTAGTAGACGCCCGGAGGATGTTGAGTATGTTGCGGTTCACTCTCTCGACTTGTCCATTTGCTCGCGGGGTGCGGACCGCAGTCTTAACATGGTCAATATGGTGATCTCGGCAATAGGTTTCGAACTCGCTCGATGTGTATGCGGTTCCACGATCAGTGATCAGTCGGTTCGGCAATCCAAAGAATGCCGTTAATTCATTTAGCATACTGATTACGGGCTTCGATTTAGTAGATCGCACAGCTTTCAGAATGACGTACTTGCTGAATGGGTCGGATGCGGCGATGATGTGTGTATTGCCTTTCGTACTACGCGGAAATGGCCCAAGATGGTCTAGATGTAGCACGCGGAATGGCACTGGATCGACGTCGTATACATGTAGTTGACCCTCTGATTTCCCAGCAAGCGATTTATTATAACAACACTGCAAGCACGAAGCAATGTACGATTTGACATAATTTCGCATTCTTGCGAACCAAAATTTTTGTTGAATTCGTTGCAAAGTTTTCTCCACTGCAAAGTGTCCCAAATCGTCGTGGTACAGCTTCGCGATTCGCCAACGTATAGCACGCGGTACAACAAATCTCTCATGTTCTCCAACAACTTTACACAAGCGTCCGCGTTTGATCTTGTATTCCGCTACTAGTTGTTTCCTTTGCGGCGATGGCTCGCTGGTTTGTATGATACGAATGATTTTTATCAATTCGGGATCGTGAGCTTGCATGGTGGCAACCCAATCTTCGGTTCCGGCCTCGATCACCATCGTGCTTATGGTATCGGCTGCGTTACCTTCGGATTCCGCACGGTCGGTGTCGGTATCATCGGATTCGCTTTGGTCGGCGTGAATATTATTGATTTCCGCCCCATTGGACTCGGCGTCCATTTCAAAGGGTTTTTTAGAGACAGCACGGTCTGAAATTTCGGATTCGATTTGCATTATGCTTTCGGTAATGTCGGTGGCGTGTACGGGCCTATCGCTGGGTGAACGGCTGAGAGCGTCCACGTGTGGCATTGCGCTTCCTGGTCGATGTACAATATCACAATCGTACTCTTGTAGTCTCAGGAACCATCTGGCCACGCGCGGAACCAACGGTTTTGACGTCTTCATTGTGCTCACGGCAGAGCAATCGGTTACTATCCGGAATCGTTTCCCCATTAAATACAATCGGAACCGATCGAGTGCTTCGACTATGGCTAGTATCTCGAGCTCGTAGCTGTGGTACTTCTGTTCGCTCTCGTTACATAATCGGCTAAAAAAGAATGCGGGTTTCCAAATTCCAACCTCGGCTTCTTGCATCAAAATACCAGCGAGCCCCTTAGAACTCGCATCTGTGTGCAATTCGTGATTTCGTCTCGGGTCATACATCGTTAGTACTGGTTCGTCGCATAGCATACATTTTAGATGATGGAAGGCATTTTCGTGTTCGGTTCCCCAACAAAAGGTCGAATTCCCTTTTGTCTTCAATAGATTCGTTAGTGGTCGAGCGATCATCGCGTAATCCTTAATAAATTTTCGGAAGAACCCGGTTAACCCGAGGAATCGTCGAACCTCAGTCACATTAGTCGGCGTCGGGAATTCTTTGATAGCGGACGTTTTTTCTGATCCAGGTTTTATCAAGTCGCCAACGATTCGGTGTCCCAAAAACGATGCTTCCTTCGCGAGGAAAACACATTTCGACAGTCGGAAAGTCATTCCGGCTTCTCGGACTATTTCGATGAATGAGCGCAGACGTTGAAGTCCTTCGTCCACGGTACGGCTCGGAATGATAACCTCGTCTACATACGGCACGGCTTCTCCGGGTTTCATCCGGTGGATTAACGGTGAGATGGCTTTCTGGAACATGGCAGGCGCATTCACCAGCCCGAACGGCATAACATTAAATTCGAAAAGTCCCTCGTGAGTTACAAAGGCGGTGAATTTTTTTGATGTTTCTTCGAGCGGTATCTGATAATACCCAGACATCAGATCTAACGTCGTAAAATATTCGTTTCCAGAAATCAACGCTAATTGTTCGTCCACCGAATGCATCGGGAATGGTTGTTTGATCGTTATAGCGTTCAATGATCGGTAGTCAACGCATAGTCGATCTTCACCATTAGCCTTCTTCACTAAAACTACTGGTGAAGAGTAAGCGGATTCGCTTCGACGAATGATGTTATTCTGAAGGAGTTCATTTGTGATTCGGCTGACCGTTTCCCGTTTTGCGAACGGCACCTTATATGGCCTCAGGTTCACGCTTACATTCGGTTGAACATCGATCTTCATCTCGATGTGCTGACATCGTCCCAATTTTGACATATCATCAGCGAAACATTGCGAATATTCATTAATCATGGCGTACACTCGGCTTTGATCGTCTTCTGTGACCTCGGCTCCCATTTTCACCTTATCCGAACCGATTGTTAGCACACGACATGTCCCGGACTGCAAAATCACTTGACTTACGTCAGTGCACAAAATATCGCTGCCTAACAGTATCGGTGCCGGTATGAGGTCGTCATTCACAATTAAGAGTTCGACATGTTGATGGTGATCGTCCATGACCAATTTTACGTGTGCGCTATTGTCACTCTCGAATCTTCCGCCGGCAAATCCTTTCAAGATAACCTTTGTACTTTTACTTATACGAGACGTACGCTGAGCATCGCTCTGACGAATCAATGATCGGTCACTTCCTGGATCTATAAATGCCAAGAGTGTATGTCCGTTCACTGACACTTTTTTACGGCAACCGCCCGATTTCGAGATTGTTGTTATTTGTCGGATGTTTCCTTGTGGTTGTCTTTGTTTCTCGGGACACTGATCGGTTGAGTGGTTTGTACGTTTGCACGTTGCGCACCGCTCCTTTCGTTGTGGCTGTGTACAATTTATTGAGAAGTGGCCTGTATTCCAACAGTTGTAGCAGACGGTTTCCCTTGTATTGCCTGTTCGGTCGTTGCGGCGGCTCGTATTCTCTTTCCTCGGCGGCGCGTTGCTTGTATGAGTGGCGTTCTCTCGATTTTTATTCTCGGATTCGCGTCGTTCGTATTTCGGTTGGTGTACGTTTGAGAAGTAGTGACGGATAGCGACCAGTAATTCGGCAGTCGTTCGGAACTCAATGCATGCGATTGCTGTTTGTAGTGCGGTGTGTCGGAGATTTGTTTGAATATAGCGCGCCGTGGTCGTTTCGCTTACATTTCCCCGACGAGCGATCGCACACATACGATGAAAGAAATCTTCTATTTGTTCTCCAGCGGCTCTCCATGTTGACACTAGTTTTGCGTGCACAGCACTCTCATCGATATCGTTCGGAAAGTCTCTCATTAAGTCGTATGCGAGAGATTTCCACGACGTATGTGGCAGCGGATAGCTGTCGAACCAGTGTTTTGCAGTACCTCTCAACCTGGATGGTGCGGCGAGAAGTACAAGATTGTCCTCCCAGTTGAATGTTTGTTGGAGCATGTTGATGCGATTCACGAATTGTCTTGACGTTAACGACAATTCAGACGAAGGATCGAATATCGGAAGCATTTCGCCTACTTCTCGAACGGTAAGCAAACGTCCGATGTGCTGCGAGGTCGATGTCCCAGGCGTTGGATGTTCCATGGTGGCAAATTGTGGGACTGATGCGATGTTCGGTGGATCCATTGCGTTTGATGCAGCTGCCGGTGCAGCGGTTCGTGGATCGGCGGCGGAAAATTGTAACATCGGTGCCCAACTCGGTGGCGTCTCGGCGTTTGACGTGGTCGGCAATACGGTGGCTTGCATTTCGGCGGTCCGGTGGGGCGGTGTTGGAAGATGACTCGTTAGCATCGCTCCGTTCGAAATATCTGGCTGTGTGGTTGTGCGGATGTCGGCTGCAAGCGTGTGCGAGATTGACATACGATTCGATGGCATCGTAGCGTTCGATGCGGTTGGCGGTACGGGGTTTCCGATATTAGGTACGTTCATTTGCGACAAGATATTGCTACTCGGTGGCATAATCGATGTTGTATCGGTATGTGTGTCAACAGTTGTCACATTGGTTACGGGTGATTTCTCATTGGCCTGTGTGTGTGCGCTAAGGGCATTTGTGCGTTCGGCGGCAAGACTTTTCACGAGAGCAGCAATGGCGGCGATGTCGTCTCTCATCTGGTCGATTTCACCACGCGCAACGGTTGTTGATGCTAATGATTCGTTCGGGAAAGCATCCATTTCAATTTCGTCGGAGCCCAATTCCTCGCACACTCGGTCGAACAGTTCCGACTTAGTTCCTGCCATCGATCGATTTTTCGTGTGTAGGACGGCGCGTAACTGTTTCGCGGTTAGCGTTTCCACTTTCACTATCGGCATTTTACACTACTCACTTTCTTGTTGCCGCGATTTTATTATGATTATCCCACTTCTGAAGTTGTCAGGAATAGCCAGAGTGGAATATTTTCAGTAATTAAAACGCGAGGCTTCGTTCCAGATAGATATATTATTTTATTTATATGAACAACAAATTCCGTCTCCGACTGACTCCTAGCTCGGTCGACGATCGACTCCCCTCGTCTTCTATTCTTCGTGCTCTTGACTCTCTCGGAGTATGTCTCTGTCTGTGTGCGCTGACACAAGGAACCCGCGTATGACAGTCGCGACTCACCTGAAATAAGTCAAACACGTCAAATTTTATGTGCTGCCAACATACAGCACATAAAATCGATGCAAAATTTCCCTTAAGATAAATGAGAGGGAAAGAGAAAGAAAAGGTCATGGAGCAGAAAAAAAGATGGAAGCAATTTCAATCGAGAATCGAAATTTTTGACAACAATGCCGAAGGTTTACCATTTTTATTTGCGAAATCTATATCTATTCAGAAATCAATTAATTTTATTAGAAAAAATTGAAAAAATGACAAAATCGATATATAATTTGTTACTGAATTTAAAGAATTTTACCAGGGAAAGGATAAAATTTAACCAGAATTTTTAATTATGCTTAATTTATCCAAACCAGGAAAAATTTGGCAATATGGCGACTGCAAATATGTATATAAGGAGCATGCAGAAACGACTCACTTTCACTACTTTTTGGTTCAATTCGGTAATCATGCTGGCTAGCTTGAATTGACAGAGATATGCACTTGTAGGTCATTTTGTCAATAAATGCAGCACTTTCTTTTTCTTTGTATATAATTCAATTTCTTTCGATTTCAGCAGTGCTTTTAAATACATGTTTGTTTGCAGTAGCATCATAATAGAATTTTTATACAATTGACCTCGTTCACCTTATTTGTCCATTTGACCATTTGTTAAATGTGGCAGAGAAGGCAGTAAAATTGGTATGCACCTAAAATAGGTCCAGAGACATCAAAGATATAAATTTCCATGAGGACTCACGACGGAGTCCCAGCTCATATGTATTCACCTTCCGTCTGTAGATAATGACAATCGACTTTTCAGAGTTGCGAAGTTGAGGACCAGAAGGAGGGGTTGCATGAGGCACTGAATTATCTGCATTTGAATCTGCAAGATAATTTGATCGGTTTAAAATCGGGAACGGGATTTGGAGCAAAACTCAGAGTGTCATGTCGTCCGTAAAAATTAATTCATTTGATGTTAGAAGGCGGCTTTATTTCTACAAAGCACAGCTACCTGTGATAGCGATGCAGAAACTGGGACTTCATAGTGTTTTACTTGCACAAAAACTTCGGTAATTTTGTTTGCTACCTCCACGAGCTTGTCTAAGGAGACCTCCGGAAAACAGTCTAAGATAAAGAAAATTTGTTAAAGGTCAATGCCAACTGAAGGCTTTGGCATTCTTTGGAATATGTCAAAATCTCATGGCTGCAATATTTTCGCCTTGGCTAACCAAATGAATGATTTAATCCTAATCTTTGGAAAACTCTCATTTCAGTCTAAAGTACGCGATGGTTTAATCTCGTCAACTTTTCTTCTAGCTGACTAGGCACCTTTCTAGGTTCAACGCCATAAACATAGCTTTTTTAGTTGCCATTTAAAAAAGGACTTTTGTTTAGGATTTCCTGAACTAAGAAAGTGCTGGCATTTGAAGCAACTAAGCTCAAGTCCCACCGTCATGCAGCCATTTACATTTACATAATCATCCAGGAGGATATCTTAGATGACCTACATGACAATTAATTGAAAACAACAAAATACAAAATCATTTAAGTATGAAAGAAGGAATGAAGGTAGTAGAAGCGGTCTATATTAATCTTCAAATAGGCAATGATGACGACACATTTGTAAACATCTGAATTTTTTCAAGTGTTTAACGAAATCGTGGCGATAACATCGTCACTTGTGGTTATTGTCCCTGCGGCGGTTTCAATGTTCGCTTACATCCCTGAAGTGATGCAACCGTGGGAACAATGACTAAGGCTTGACCCGTGAATCAATAGCTGTTGAATACAACAAGTATGATTAAATTCATCTTTCTGCAAACACCTTCTTCATTGATTCTAAACTTTTTTCTCCAACATCCGAGCCTGTATAGCTGCCCTCCAACACTTTTGTACTTTTAAATTTCAAGGCCATAATCTTGAATCTGATAAATCAGCTAGTTCAGCTGAAAAAAAGCGTTGCCTCGATTTTATTACCGTAAATCTCAGCTTCCAAGAAATTGATGGGTCCTTCAAAATCCTCAGTCATATCCTTTCCTCAGTTTTCAATAGATTCGCTACCCAAAGAATATCAATGAAGTTGGGCTTACTTACGATATTATTAAGCTCAACAGTAGGTGCAAGGTCGTACTTGCGTTTATAGATGTAGGTACTTTTATTTTACATGTTTTATTATATATTTTATTATGTAAGTATTTTTAGATTGATTATTTTAATGAGTGACATTGTAGCCGAAGTGAAGATACGTTGTAGAAATAAAAATAAAGGTTTTTTAAATTTAACTAATTCCGAAGTAATTTTGAGAGTGTGCCTTTGCTTTTCATATTTTTACTATGCAGCTGCATTGTGCTTTGAGATAAAATGTAATTATGATGCAAGTTCGATTTCCCATTCACGGTTTCAAAATAACAAGCATACCAGGTTGATTCAATGGAGAAAATTTCTGACAATACAGCTCAAGTACATTGTAGTTAATTCGTAGGGAAACCTCTATGGCGTCAATTCATAGTAAAGAATATAAGTAATAACTTTTTTTCTCCAATTTTATACAGTTTTTTTCAGTGTACCATCAATTTTTTTAGCAAGGATAACAAGCAATACAAATATTATTCTTCCTTGACCAAAAGTGTCAATATTCTTATCATGGTCACTACCAAAGCCTATTTTAGCTAAATTTTTTAAAAAGTCCTTTACAAAAAGTCATCACTGGCTGTGAAGCCGGTCCCAGACATGTACGGAAATATTTCAAAATTATTTCCGAAACATTTCAAAAATATTTCCGACACATTCGCCGACAGTTTCTATCCGTCCCAGCTACACATGTCCGGAAAGTTCATTCATAATTAGTCTGGATTTACAGGCAACATCAGAGCTACTGCTTCAATCCGATCATCTACTCAACTACATACCATTTTTGCAGTGGCGTGGCGTGATAGTTTACCTTAAGGAAGCAATTAGTTCATTTCGATGACTGACTTTGGCTATGTTTTCTTCAAATTTGTTACGTATTAATGGAACGCCTTTTGTTAGCTACTTTTAACATTGCAAATACAAAAGCTTCCATGAATTACGAGCATGGGCGTGAGAGTACTTATACTGTATTGTTATCAGTACTAATTCGCATGCCACCAATATATAATTATTTTTTCATTAAATATATATATGTGCAAAAATTAAATATTGGCAAACATATAAATTAGCTATGTTGCAACAGCAAGCTATGTAAATAAAGCATTTGCAAATATAGCTACGGCAACAATAACAACCACAGTGAATATGCAAATTAAATGTTTATACGCATAAAGAAAATTTCAATATTCTAGTAGTTATAAAAAATAACAGTAAAGTAACAACATTCCCATAACGAATAACATATATATATATATTTAAAAAAAAAACTTGTAAATTTAAAATAAATGAAGTGACAGCTGAAAAAAAATCTATTATAAATCAAATTTGAAAAGAAAATTCATGCATACTTCTATTTTAAATTTAATGCAATTTGCCTTTGTTTTATTTTTTTGCAAACTCATCTATGACGTCTTGAAAACTTTACTCGCTCAAACATTATTTTAAGAAAACCTATTCTATGGAAAGTATTGCCAAGTCACTTAGTCACTGTTCATCTGTCCTATTCCTGAGATAAGTTTTAATCCTTTTTAAGGAAGAAAAACTGCGCTCTGCGGGCGCTCTTGTAACATTCTCTTTTGCATTCATTACTTGCAATGTTAGAACTAAAAAAACTGATTTATAAAATTGTTTTAAACTATTTTCTTATTTATTGTTGATAGAATATTCAAAAATATTTTCTCTGTGAATTTGCATTAGAGCAATGAGTTCCTTTTTATCCGCAAAAGATCGAGATCCAAAAGGAAATTTAAAAAGGTCACTAATTATGCAATTATAATCCATGCTATTTACGGAACAAATAAATACATTAACCTTTTGATTGCACTCTCACTATTTTAAGTATAAAATTAAAAAATCATGCGATTCCAGAAAGTAATTCTACGCACTCAATTCTAAACAATTCAAATCAATTTAATTACAACAATACTCTAAACTATTGGTGAAATAATTACCTTCACTAATTAAAAATACCTTCACCAAATTTATATGTAAAATATAGCACAAATTTCACTACCGAACTACATTCAAGCAGTCTCTGGCAACCCTTAAAACATCTCGTAGTTCAAATTCATTCAAAAATTCACATAGTGTGTAGGTACTACAGCAAACATTCTCATTCAAAAAAAAAATACGCACAAGCAAATTATATGGGGAACGTCACAATAAGTTCCACAGCAACCATATGTACGCGGCTTCTCTCTCAGTTTCTCGCTTGAGACGAGAATTTCCCCTAAGAAGCAATTTCTGCATTGCTTGCAAACAGCCAGTACAAGCATATTTTTTTGAATGACGTCACAATGCAGTCTACATGAAGTGAAATTAATGCTCGTAGAAGCAATTTTTTAGTTGCTTCCACCCGTCTTGTTCTCTCAATATTTTCATTCGGTGGTGTTACCACCTTAGCCGTGCAAGATGTTCACTATGAGTTTTTGGGAAAATTTATTTAGAAAATTCCTGTCCATGATTTTTCTCGTGATTTTTAAATAAATTAATTTAAAATATATATCAGTAAAATGTAAGGGAAGCAATGCTTCCCTTGCTTCCATGAACGCCACGCCACTGCATTTTTGGCAAAGGGATCACAGCCATGCATAGCTGTGATTACCATGCACAACCTCAGAAAATGCAACTTTTGAGAAAAAGTTACATTTTTCACCAAATTTCCAAGGAATACGGCAGAATAGTATTATAGCTAGGTATAGCTGTGATACTTATGATGAAAATGGAATGGAGCTTCATAGATGGTCGCATTGACCCGTTTTACTTTTTGATTTTGACGAGATATGCAGCCTCAAAAGCAGCAGCTCTGATTTCAGCTACATTTCACGCTAATGCCTAGTACTATACTCTTCGCGAAACGAATTCAACGGTCAAATCCCATACAAAAGAGCTTTACTGACGAATTGATAAGCTCTTTTTGTATGGGATTTGACCGTTGAATTCGTTTCGCGAAGAGTATAGTACTAGGCATAACCATGAATGAACTTTCCGGTCACGTGTAGGTGCCGTGGGCAGAGACTGCGCGTCAATGTGTCGAAAATATTTCAGTACTATTTCTAAAATGTTTCGGAGATATTTCTCAAATATTTCCGGACATGTGTGGAACCGAGGTAAGGCTCTCCTCCGTGCAATAATGTACCGTAACTGTACTGTTCAATCGCTATACCCGAGGCCCAAGTACTAAAGACCAAAATGGATTTCCCAGTAATCATCGTTTTCGCATGACCTCACCGATGAATTTAACATTACGATGTCATTATAAGCAACGGTACTCGCTCCGTTTCGCAATACCGAGAATTGATGACGCCCTCAATGAACTGGCAGTGAGGATGTAAGTGATGCCGGTAATGGATGTCGGCATCAATGCAGTGGCAGTTATTACGTATTGGATGCCATGGAACGGATGCATGCTTTCTTCCTTCAGTGTTTGCAACAGTGCCCCGAAACTTTCCCTTGGAGGATTATATTTGTTGTTTCTTCCTTTCCGTCATGACTACTTCCACACTCTTGCTATGTTGACTGCCTTCACCAATATCAAAATCTACTGTTGGCAATGCCTCCGTACCGTTATTTGCACTGAACGTTTGCAAAGTACAACAATCGATCCTGTTCAAATGACGGCAGGTAATACAATAGGAACACATCGCTTTTTTTGTGTTAATATAAAAAAAAACTCTTATTTTAATTTTATTATTCTTGAACTCACCACTGTAAATAAAAATCCAGAGCACTATTTCACAACTTTTCAAAAAACTTTAAATATTGTAGCACTTCACTCGCAGGTAAAAAACGCATAACCTACAAAAAACACCAAGCAAAGGAAACGCATAAAACAATTAAACCGAAACACGTTTGAAACTCGCATGTACATCCATCTACATTACTCTACTCATCACTGTGCATTACTTTGTGCAGTAAAGTAATTAGTAGATAAACCCACAAGGATTTCTGTACCACAATGATTCTTTTTTGCATTACTTACACATTACATTGTAATTCATTATTTTGGAATTCATAGACACTAATGAAAGAGTGCATGGTAAAAGTCATCGATGCTTGTGGTCCTACTGGGATGTAGTATCCGTTGATGGTATAGTCGACAGTGCTCTACCTATTACCTCCACCAGTGCCTGGCCTTCACCGCTCTCTGTCAAAAAGGCCCGCACCGAACATTTAATTTTTGAGAAGGTTTGCTTTACAGGGTTCAGTGTATGTGAGTATGATGGCAAAAACTTCGGGATGAGAGATGCTTGTGCTGCTTCATAGACAGCATTTTGTGATTTGTGAACTTTTGCGTTATCCATCACTATATAGGCACCTCTCATCCAAGGTGGAAGCTTGGCAGCCAACTCACGGATAAATTTCCAAAATTTGGAGCTGTTGCTTGTCCCAGCAGCTATATGGAATAGCGAACTGTTGGAATAGTTGAGACTGCCCGTGTTCCCTTTTTCAAGCGAGCCCTACTCCGGCGTAGATACACGTTGAACCCAGACTCATCTATGAAAATAAGAAGTTCATGATTTTCGGGTACCCAGGAACTGAAGTCCGATGCAAAACTTTGACGTTTCTCAATGAAATCCACCGACTTCATACGGGTCACTTCAACAGAGGCCTTTTTGAGGGTAGTCGCAAGTTATTGCAGACCTTTGCTTATGGTGGACTTGGTCAGACTGAAGCTTTCATCTATTAATCTACCTTTTATCTGCGTTAGGCCAAAAATGGGTGCGCTTCGACAATCTCCAATATGAAACTAATATTTTTCTGTCAGGTACAGCTTAGAGTTTCCGTATCAAAGGTATGTATACTTTGAATTTTATAAGAATAATTAGTTGTATTAATTTTTGAAAATTTACGGGCAAGATTTTTTCATTTGGGAAAAAGGTTTTTTCAGCTGGGAAATGCTATATATATATATATATATATATATATATATATATATTTATATATATATATATATATATATATATATATCCATAAGCAGGGGCGTGCATTTCATATAGGCACAAAAGCACTGCCTACCCTGCTGTGTTGCTTATCTGTTTCTTTATATTTATTTTACTAATATATATCTATCTACAATTCAAAAAATTTGATTTAAAATTGAAAAATAAATCGATATGAATTGCACGCATCTGGCAACTACCTATATTTCATACTCTAATTTCCTCATTTCCGATTTCGCATGCATAGTCCAGCAAAGTAAGTAAAAAAAAACCAAATATGAACGTTGAAAGGCATGCAACCTCAGTGCCTTTACCTTACGCACACCTTCAAATGAATTTCGTATCGATACACTACGGCCAACTGCTCTCAGCTTCAACAGTATGTGCAAGATTTTATATCAGCCAAAGGCATGCCTGCCTTCATGAATGAGAAATGATAAGATACGCCGCTGCATGACGTCAATGCTCGCTGTGCAAGGAAGGGGAAGTAGCTTGCAGGTATACATCACAAGTGCACGACGGTGCACAGGCTCGGGCAAACCCATAGTTGAGTTTTTACTATGCAAGGGAGTTGCCAGAACAAATAGTTGTACGTGTATAAATATATAACTTTGATGTCAAATCTAAGTGTTATTTTTGTATGTTAGTGTCTCAGATTGGAAATTTTAAAAATTATAATATTCTTGATTAAAAAAAAAATTAGAATTTCTATAGGAAAATTCAATGTTTGCCAAAAAATTATCTCAGCAGACAAAATGACACAAGAATTAGATTTAACTTAAAAAAAGGGAATGCTACCCATCGCTTGCCAAATTTATTTGGCTGAAAGCGCACTAAGCGGTTTTTTTTTGTTTACCATGTATCATATTCGCCAGTACAAAAAATGTGTGCAATGACACTGAATATGTAGATTTCGCCAATACCGATAGACATTGAAGAAGAAGGCAGATTACATTCGAAATATCAATATCCGGAAATAAATTAATATACATGAAAAATTGACGAAGCTGCTGTACAGGCTAGGTAATATCATTAGCGTGTAAGGAATAAACATTTTGGCAAAAAATATAATAAAAATAAAACCAAAAGAGCCAGCAGGCAAAAATAGTAAAGCCGCTAGACTTTAAACTTTCTTTGTTTATTAAACATTAAGTTAGACTAACCTATAATAAAAATATTTTCAATTGAATCCTGATTTTTCGTTTGGCTGTAATGTTTACTTCTAAGAGTATGTGACTGCCTACCCTGCGTGAAGAGCTTATGCACGCCACTGTCCATAAGCAAGCTAACGCTAACTGAATCAACTTATTTATTGAAATCAAAAATGATTGAACGGTCAGAATTTCATGGCATCAGCCAAAAAGGTACAGCTCGAATGGCCACCATCGTTCGAAAAAGTTCATAGTTTAAGGTAATCTATTTAAAACTTCTCTTCACATCAATCTGTTAGGCGCTGCTTGTAAGCTTAGTGTTCTGGAAAGCTGGAAACATCCGGAAGTAATGTATGACTATTTCGTTTGGTCTTTCCCTGTAACAGTAGAAAACTAGCCAAAACAAGGCAAATAACTTTAAAATATGAGCAACAACAAGGGTAATACGTTGCAAGTTGCCCAGTTTAAAAGAGAAAATATCGTGAATCATTCCAGATATAGTTTTTAATTCTTACTAAAGATGTCTGATACAAAATAATTCAGCTTTCTTTGAGCAATAGATTTGCAGCCGTTTGCAGTTTTGCTTCATTTGAATAGTTGCTTGTAATTACAATCTATGAAAATTGCTGCTTTCAGAATACACTGTACGCTTTTTAAATAACCATTTTACACATATTAGGTATACAATCCACTTTGGTCGTTCTTGCTTTTCAAAGTACATTTCCTAACATTAAACATTAAATTCAAGAACATTTAGAGTCCAAGTTTATGGCGGATAGTTTCTTATTGCTTCACTTACTCTGAATAAACTTTATTTTTTTTTCAAAAAGTTTGACGCGAAATTTTAATTAGGTGACCTCATGTATCGTTCGTTCATTTACTCCTTGAACTCATTCCGTTATATTCAAAGAAGCCTACACAGGCCCACCCGATTTAAATTCCGATATCAAACTGTCTTAACCATAAGCTGGCTATCTTAGGATTTCCAGGCTCTCCACGATTAGGTCTCTAGATTACAATTTCCTTCCGAAGTGTCTGTAACATTCAACCAGAGCTGGCCTGGTCATTCATTCCTACTTGCATCTTTCCGCTCTACAAACAGACGAGACTAATTTCACTGATAAAGCAATTTAAGACCAACATCGGATTACAGTCAGCTAGCTGTATCAAGCTCAACTGAAGTCTGTGCGTAGCTTCACTTTAAATTGCTCATTCCGCTTCGCATTTACCCATCCGAAGAGATTTTTTCGCAGAACCTCCAGTGCAGTTTAGGCGTTAAGACTGTCACGTTCCAACTGGCATGGCAATCAGGAAAAAAGTGGCCGGACTTGATTTTATCATCAGGTCCTTCAACAAAACGAATAAAGTGAAAGACAATGACGACGATGACGAACGAGCCTTGGTGTAACTCCTTCTGTTCCGGCTACGATTCAATTAAATTTCCGGCTACGCAACTAATTTCATTGTGAGTGGGAAAAATGTCCTTTTTCACTTTGCGTTCCACTCGACTGACTTGCAATTAAAGGATGGTTGGTGGTGATTTAAAGCATCAGAAGTGAATGTATGAGCATGAGAGTGAATAGAATATTACGAAATAATTACCTATCGCAGTAGGGAAATTTATTTTGCCCCAACTGAATCGAAAAATTGATTTTATTTTGATTTGGTTTTCTATTAATTTTTCTACCGAAAATCACTGATTCGTGAGTGTATTTCTTGCAATATTCAATTGCGTACTAATATAAATGCTTAACTTTGCAGTTTGGGTTTGACTTCAGTTGTACTTTTTAGCCTGTACAAGGACATGTTATCCACGGTATCAACCATCACAATAGCCTTTATCTAACCATCCTGGATCTAAGTTGATGTGTGTGCGTCAGAAAATCGGCATAGTACTTATGTGGCTCTGTCTGTTTCACTAGATAACTACATGGTTAATTCGGACTAGTTAAAGTTCACCGTATCCTTTCCTTCACTTGAAGAGCCCCGTTGTCGCAGCCACATAAAGTTCTACAAAAATGTGTTTTAAAAAAAGCATTAAAAAACCAATAATTAATTGTTTTCCAATTTATTTTTTAAAATATACATTATTACAAGTTTATCAAATGATCTCAATGCGAAGTACAATCGCAGCTATTATTTATAATTGCTTTGCATCATCTGCGCCAATTCAAATTTTTCAATTTTCGAGCATGATCCACACTAAGATGTCGCCAAATATGTTTCAAGGTGCGTATAAGTTGCCGTGTATTGGATATTTTTCCCTTTAAGCTTAAGCTTCATCAGCGACCACACGTTTTCAATGGGACTCGAATCTAGACTCTGTGATAGCCAATCCGAAGTTTGTATCCCATTTTCCTCCTTCCAAGATGTGCAGAGGCGACTTCGATGCTTGGGGTCATTATCCTCTTTTAGAATCCAGTCATCGTTATCAATTCCATATAATTTCCCTGCAGACTTCAGTAGTCCTTTTTTTATTCAAAGTGAGCATGAATTGAGCATCTAAGTTTCTAGTGATAGCAATCAGTCCTCCAAATTGCTTTTATGAAAAGCAGCCATAAACATGCACCTATGCTGGATGTTTAACTATTCACGCCTTCCGGAAGTAGTTGTAGCCAACAAAAGATGACTCGTCGGCTTTGCTCCAATAACGTTCCAAATTCTCTTTTGACCAGCAAAAATTTTTTTCTACTCGTGTTGATGTCAGTAGGGGTTTAGGGTTCGTACTTCGGTTTTTCATGCCAGATTCTTCGAGTCTCCATCTATTTCTATCAATTGAGACTCGAACACCTTTCCTGTTTTGGTCTGGGCTGCCTAAGACTAAGCGTTGGGTTTTTCACCAACATCTCACAATTTACTTTATCAAGCCTTGTCGAAGTACCTCTAGTACGGTCTCTACCTGGATCATCATCCACATTCCCACATTCTTCATACTTTTTTATTCACTTCTTCACTATACTCATTTTAGAACCTTTGTGATGAATAGCTAGAAATACAATTTCAAAACGATTCCGGTATGCGGCACCTATGTTTTAAATATGTTTTCTTCATGAAAGTTCAAACTATAATGACAAAATTCATGAGATGCGAAATTGGTAAACGTGTATTAAAAGTAATTTACTGTTACACGTTTGTGTACAAACAAGAAGGAAAAATAACATGAGTCATGTTTTTGTGGAATACACTGTAACTACCTCTTACAATGAAAAGGAATATCAAAAAAACTAAACATTGGTTTTTGGGCTAAGTGGGTTTATTACTAATGTTCGAAGAAGAACATTAGTATTAAAATCACTTTGGCCAAAAATTCAGATTTCTATATATGTCAGTGGCGAAGCGTCCATAGAACCCGATTCCTTCCGGCTTCCCTTTCAAAAATATCGACCCACATAGAATTTATCAAAGCATGTACGAGTATGCATCTTATTATGCAGGTAACAGTTTAATTGACAAAAGACCATGCCCCTGCATGGCTACAATAACGTAAAAATTCCCATTCAAAAGCCGAAATTTTACGGCTTGCAAATTTTTATTTGCAAGTTTCTAGAGCCTTTCACCAAATGTGTGTTGACTGCGCTCTGTCTCTTTTCATTCCTTGCTGAAATGTTAGCAGCGTCTCGCTTTAATATGTGAAAAATAAGCCGTGATGGATCGGCTTACGAATGGTTTGAGCAGTGGCGGCTCGTGGGTTTGAGACTAAGGGAAGCACAAGCAAAATATATAAGCATATAATATAGATAAGCATACTTATGAAGCGCATAGTAAACTATACCTTTGAAATACCGTGTAAAAAATCAATTAAGTATTTTAATGCTGACCATATTTGCATTAAAAGTTAGTGTTTGATTGTCAACAGCTTCCTAATCACTATGATTAAAAATCTCACAAATGTTCAAGTCAATTATAGTATTTGAAAGCAAAAAAAAATTACTAATTTCTTTAATTCTTTTTTTAAATTATAAAAAAAGGTAAGTTGAAAACATATTACAGGCTAAATATATGGCGAAAGTTTTTTAATAGCTCGAAGTTGAGGATATAATGCATCTTTTAGCAAATTAAATAGGCAATATTACAATAAAAATATAATTTGCATATATATCATATAATTTGCAATAAAAGTGCCTAATATAGTTAACTTTTACAAACAGTTAACTTGGTTGCTAAAACTCAATAAGATCCTCAATGAAAAAGATTACCGCAGCAAATACTCTATGGTACAATCACCTTAATTTTGGTTTTCCACTTTAAAATCCATATTAAACGGGTAAATATTAACTTTTGGATACAGAATCTATTCAATACGCTCTCACATTAACGAGCTTTATGTTATAGTTAACTTTAAAAACTATTTTTTTTATCGATGTTTAACCGACAGTATTAATAGATACTGACAATACAAAAAATACACGTCGAAAGAGTTATAACAGGTGCGTTTTTTGCGAAAAAGGCATAAAATAACGCACCATAGAAATAACATAGGCGAAAGCAATCAAGTGGTCATATCACCCAAAGCACCTGAACCGAGAAACTCAATTTGCGAAAGTAAACCCAAAGCAGATACAAAAAAACCGCTCTGGAGAAAATTGCACAACATATTCTCCATATCAACATCACAATAACTTGCACCGTACAAACTCCATGCGAAAAAAGCATAAAAGGCATCAAATTAGAAGGGCAACGACTCGTAGGAAAAGGAGCAGAAGAGAATCTACAAATTCTGTAATGTAGGTCATGAACATAATAGAGACGCAGACGACTTTTCAGCGTCAATATAGGCGTCCCAAGCAATCAAGTGGTCATTTCATCAAAGCACCAAAACGGAAAAACTACGTCTTTTGGGAAAGCAAACCCGAAGCAGACACGAAAAACCGATCTGGGGAAAATTGCACACGAAAAAATTTTACTCATACTATTCTATTCCCCACATGACATCACAATAGCTTGCACCGTACATGTGTACATGTGAACAAAGCAGAAAATGCTTCAATTCGTAAGGGGAATGGCTCGTAAGAAGAGGAGCAGGAGAGAAAATACAGATTAATCATGAGGGGGAACAGTAACATAACAGAAGACGCGGATACTTTTGCAGCGTATCAAGTTCATTCATTAATAAAGATTTTCGGGTCGTTCAGCGGGTGGATGGGACAAGGGTTTTTTGAATTTTTCTATCCACCAAGACGCGGTGAACTGAGCCAACGTCCGCGATGATATTTGAGTACATTGATTGTAAAAATTTTGTGGGCATCATTTAGACAAAGCGTCTAAGTAGATCGATGCGAATACAACGAATTTGAGCATTGAAGCAAGATCACTTCAGTGTTCTATATAGTATATCTCAATGAACTGTATGTTTTGAATTGTAGTAAAACGGTAGTTTGTAGTAAAACGTTTGAGTTTTCATTGTGCAGCTGTAAATTTAACATGGAAGCTCTGTAGTTGGACTGTTATAAAATAAAACCATTTGATTGATAGTAGCGATTGAGTTTTGACTTTTGTAAGAAAATAAATGTTAATACTTTGACTGTTAAATATTGATTGTAAATCTTTTGGTTGTTTCATATTGATTATTTAATCAAATTTGTAGATTAGCAAGGGAAGCACTGCTTCCTTTGCGTACAGAGACGAGCCGCCCCTGGGTTCGAGAATCGAAGAAGTTCTGATCGGTTCATGCAGTATTGCCGTTGCGCTATTTCATGTTTTCAATAGCCGAACGTAGTATAAAAATCTGTATTTTAGTAATTGTTGAGTTAATTGAAGATTTGTGTTTTTCTAAATGCTGCAGATATGAAAATTTAAACACGGAAACAAATAGGTTAATTTGAGGTTACATCTAAAGTACAAATTTTCACGTTAAAAGTACAATATGTAATGAAATAATAAAAGCTTTCTCTTGCCGGTATGCATATAGGGCGTATATGCTAAGTAGTGGAGGCGTGCTTTGTAGATAGGGCATTTTTCACTATGAATTTAAACATACTTACACAAAACATAGGTTTTTCATATTAAGGAGAGATATCCACCTAGAATGGTCGGCAAAATCTATTTATTTTTTATTGCATTTTCGTAAAGATACAGGTCTCAAAAATATCTGGTGAAAACACCAAGTTAATATTTCTATAAATAAGCTAGTTACAGCCGATATAATCAAACGTGTTTTACGAAGTATGATACGATAGTTAATAACATTCATTAGGCTGCTTCAAGTATTGTTCAATTGGTGTTAAAACAAGCTGTAAAAGAAATACAACGGGAAATAAAAGCAAAATTCGAGTGCTGGGATAACCAAACTAACCGTTTTTGGAGATAGTACGGGGCGAAAACGTGGTTTTACCTCATTGTAGAGAGTTGAGGTTCCCATTGGACAGTTTACAGGAAAAGTTTTTGATATTCTTGTAAAATCTTCTTATTGTGCTAAATGTAACTATTGGAATAAACTCGAAAATACTGAGTAATGTGAGGAATGGAAATCAAATCACGATGGAAATTGCCAGGCCAATCATGATGGATAGGCAGGTAAAATGGAAGTAGACGCCATGAAAGAATTGTTTTCACAATCTGCCGAAAAGTATAGAGTTATGTGCACTAATTACGCCGGGGATGGTGACTCTAAGACGAACACGGGATTAGTGAATGCGAAACCGTATGGTAACGAGATTGAAATTACAAAAAAAGAATGAGTGGGTCACGTTCAAAAGCGATTGTGAACCCTTCTTCGCGAATGAAAGAAAAAAGTCCTGGAATCAGCAGCAAAAAACAAATTGAGGGCAAAGTTTATAGATATACTGAAGATTTACTATGGCTTAGCTATTTGCAGAAACTGTGCCTCCAAGGATGAAATGAAAAAAGCGATACGGGCAACATTTTACCATTACGGCTCAACAGACAGCAAGCCTCAACAACATTTCTGTCCCGAAGGCCCCGAATCGTGGTGCCAGTTGCAACGAGCAAAGGCTAAATGAGAACTGGAAAATGTTCGTCACAATTATTGAGCATTGCCAAAAATGGTGTTAGATGTCATCAAACCAGTAAACGAAGACCTCAGCAATGAAAAATTGTTGGAAGCTGTGTTGGTCGATATACCCAAAGTTGTAACCAACTTATTTGGACAATAGCCCCAAAAACGATGAACAGCGGGGCCAAAATCGTTAGCATTGCAGTATATCTTGCAACATGTGCATTCAACAATGGTTTCACCTCATCGCTGGAAGTCATGAATGTGTTAAGAATATCGTTCGGATCGGGAGCGCACTTGTACGCAGCGCAAGAAGACGAAACTTGCATAGCGAAAGCCGAACTGCAAGCGCAAGAACAGACGAAAGAAGGTTGAATACGGCGTCGGCAAGACAATTTAGAAGCCATGAATATTCCGTAAACAGTAAAAGACTAATACTATGGGCCTGGTATCGATGATTCCATGTTAGTTGACCAATTTTATGATTTATTCAGTCCTAAATTTTCAAACGCGTTTTTCTTAAAAACACGTTTTTCAAATCGGTACCCAAAATTTCTCGGAAACCAATTAACTGATTACCTTAATTCTTTTTGTGATTATTTTATATAACATTATCTAGTACTTGTCATAGGATTTTTCTTTTTCGTTACTTAGTTTTTGTTTTATAGCCAAAATAATATCTAATTTTTGGTCAAAAAATCACTATTCATGTTCAAACGTCCGCCATTTTGTCATCAATCGATATTTTCAAAATCGGCTTTGACACGAACTAGATTATAGTATCTAATTTAATAATCTTTTTCCATTTTTTTCTTCAGATAATTTTTGAACAAATGCCAGTGGGTACCGTTAACGCTGTTTTTTTTACAGCGCTCCAAGGATTGCATATTTTTTATATTTTCAAATAAAAAAAAATTAAGCATACTTTTGAATGTGTATACTTTTAGATAATTAAACTCCCAATCCGATATTTCAAATAGTTTTCCTTAAAAAAATGCACAAAAATTAACGTTTTATCCAGCTCCTTGGTGTATATCTCCCCTTAAGTAGAGTGATGTAATAGAGTACAACATTTTTAAATCTGGTCTATGCTAGTTTCTAGAAATTATAGATGTTTATTCGGCTTCCCTTCTTAATCACTTCCCCCCTCGCCACTGATACATACATAAAATGGTGGATAGCTATTCGGCTTCCCTGTATCGATATTTCACCCCTCGCCACTGATATATATATATATATATATATATATATATATATATATATATATATATATATATATATATATATATATCTTATAATAATCTTTAACCCTTTGGCACCGGCGGCCATTTTAGTGATATTTTAAATATACCTATTTTTCTGTCAACAAATAGCTTTCGCGAAAACAAAGTTTATGGATTGAATTTTGGACGTGTTTGAAATGTGAATATGATAACATTTTTAAAATTTTTAACCCTATGTGTGCGCTAGGCACCTAAAATAAGATTGGAGAAATTTAAAACATTTTGAAATGCGGTTCCTTTTGACCAAATTATCAGATCATTATGAAACTTTAAGAACATATTGACGCTACCAAGTTGTAGACTCGTGTAGTTTTTTATGAACGTGCTGGCAACACTGCAGCTACGGCAGCATTGAAATTGAAATCTTTCAAACCATCGACTCTCCTGAAAAATTTTCGTCTTTTACAGTTAAAATCCACTCATATAGAAATCTTATGCTTTGTCTATACACCAAAAGAAAACTTTTTAAATTTCACATCGGACAAAACCGGTAACCCTCCTCCAATTTGCCTATATTTTAAGCATCAAAAACTCCTGTTGACGAGAACTTACGACCTAATTATCCGATACAGTTGAAATTCACAGAATGCATTGGTATTAAGTAGGATCAAGTCTATGAAGTAGGATCAAGTCTGTAGAATGCGGGCAACTCTGTACCAGTGGGGCCATCTTAAAAAATTATAAAGAAACAAAATGCATTTTGCACTATGAATTCCGAAAATTTGAAAACTTTTGCCACTGGTAACCCTAAATTTCTTTGTACCCTTATTACTTCCAATGCAGTCATCGGATCAAAAAGAAATTCACAGTAGGTTGATTTCAATGTGAGGCAGGTGTGATCTATTTTTGGCTTTGATGCTGGCAAAGGGTTTGCCCGTGCGAGGCGTTTTTTGCTATTTTTGTATCAATAAATGCTTACATTAAGTATTCATATCGCGAACATTTTCCGGTCCCAAATATCTTTCGTTTATTGATCCTAAACATCTTTCTATCCCTGTAACTTTCAACAAAATCATCGGATAAAATCGAAATCGATAGAGTTGTTTGATTTTGACGTGAGGCAATTGTGGGAGATTTTTAGTTGCAGTGCTGGTAAAGTGTTGCAAGCACTAAACATTTCCTATATTTACCTTATGTTATGCTGCTTTCAAGTTTTGCTGTGTGTGGCTTTCCTAAATTTTGAAATTCTTGAAATCCTTTACACCCTAGGAGTTCAAATGCATTGTTAAGACCAAAGTGATTTTGCACTCGAAACAGGTTGAAGCACGTGTGGTAGATCATGCACTCAAAATCTGCACGATTTTTCAACTGTTCATCGAACATTAGTATTACTAGCGGTCCAAGTGCTCTAGAGTTTTTTTCCCAATTTATTTCCTATACTAGTGAATAAATATTTATAGCTAGCCTACATGCTTATACAAAAGAAAATTTTGAGCCTACGCATTATGCAGACAAGCGTAAATAGAAAATTTATTAATACCTTATTTTAGTGTAAGATATCGTATAGTAAAGAAAATATCTTCTTAAAGCTTTCTTACAATACTTCTTCCGTTCATTGCGTTTCCAGCTACATGAAGCTTATAATTTGTTAAGATTTTAAGTATTAAACTATTATCAGATGACGAATTGTCGGCTACTTATAACAAGAGTTGCCAACTCTCCCGGAATTCCGGGATTTTCCCGGAAAAATACAGTTCACTCAAAAAATCTCCTGGCTCCCGGAATGCAGTTAAATTCTCCCGGAAATTTAACAAAAATTGCCTTCACGGTTTTTTTATATTCTTATTTATATTTTATGTTCGCTTTTATGTGCTTGTAAATAATACAATATTAATGATTAAAAATCGTAAATTGCACTTGATTTGTACAATTAATTAAATACAAGATCTGAGTGCTAAATGAGGATAAATTGTACGTGCCAATAAATGAGGATAAATTGTACGACGATTACTGTTTGCTACGGGAAATGCATGACCTTGTAGCAAGTGAAACAAAGCGGGTAGACTTTCGTTGGGTTAATTTTTTTGAAAAATGTAAAGAAGAATTGGGCAAAGAAATAAAACAGCTTGTTAAATTCGCTCTATCGGTTCCTATCGCAAATGTTGCCGCTGATCGTGTTTTCAGCGTAGTAAACGAACTGTAGTCAGTAAATATATAATACCAGTTCTGCCGATAATCGCAGGCACTATGACCTTATTGCTTCTCTTATTTGCTCCTCTTTTGCTCCTCTTAAGTGCGCCAGAACTGTTATTATAGGTCTGTTCCCGTACTACGATTAATTGCAATTAATTGCAATGAAGCGTACTAAAACGGACTAAAAAACTCTGTTTTAGTACGCTTCATTGCAATTAATGGCAATTAATCGTAGTACGGGAACAGACCTTATATATCTACTGTGGTTAAAAAAAATCGTAATCGGCTTAATGAAACACATGTAAAATCAGAAATACAGGTATGCGCAAATTTTAATTACACATGTAAAGAATTCTACAACTTTATCCTTGCAAATCAAAAAGCATTACAAGCAACTCGTAGTGTAAAGAAATATCATTTTGAATAAATAAAATTGTTTTTCAGTTATTTTTTTATTATTTTCTAGGATTTCAGATCCACTAACTTGGCAACCCTACTTATAACTAGTACAGAAGATTCTGACTTCGTGGTTGAGACCCTTTTTACGAATTTTTCGAGCAAAGCGGAATATTTCTTTAAGGTTTCCATCCATACCAGGAAATACATTTGTTGAAAAGTAGTTCGTGAGCTCACTTCTACATACGCTGTAAATTTTCAACAGATTTTTCGCTCGAAGGCATATCATTCCGCTATAAAGAATCAGTGGTCGCATGAGAGTAGTGTAGTGGTTTAGTAGAATGATGACGTCAATTTTCGACGACTTGATAAAATGGCTTAGAGGACGCAATCATGCTGGAAGATGGTTGTCGTGACCACCTGAATGCAATAAACTCACTTTTCCTTGCATTAGTTTTAGTGCCAAATTTGGCGTAGTCCTGCGGAGATCATCAACGTGTAGCTGGAGCATCATTCTCGTTATTCTTGGGTTCTGAATTAACCTTACGAAGTTTATTTATGCGGCAGACATAAAAAGTTAATCCATTAAAGAGAATATCTTCCAGGATGGAACCCTGAGGGACACCCGAGTCAAAGGAGAAAAGCGTGGAGATTTCTTCATTGCGTAACATATAATGCTCAAAGTTCATCCATAGTAACTTGTCATTGATTTAATAGGAAGTCTAGGGAGGTCAAGAGCTATAAGTTTCTATAATAGATCAAAACATTGGTCCAAACCTTGGCTTTTCCTTACGCCAAACTGAATGGACGGATTCATTTTTCCGCAGTAAAAACCTTACCAAGAGCAGAGTAAATGACTTTTTGTAGCAGTTTTCTTAGGTTGGAGAGAAGGCAGCTGGCAATGATATTGCCAATGTCGGCATTGTCTGGCTACTTGAGAAAATCAATAATTTTGACACGTTTTCAAATGCCAGGAAAATATTCGATATTCAAGAAGAAGGAAAAAGTAAGGTCTTCTATATTTTTCGATGTACAAGTAACCGTTCAGTTTCTATAATACTTTCACCATTTTAAAATCTATCTACATAATTGATATTCCTGTCGCTGCTTTTTTTGTAGACGCTGAAGCAATTTTACAAGATTCCTTCCATACCAGATTACCACGACGCCCGTCAAGAAGCGTTGAATCTAATTTGCTAAATTGTTTGTATTGCGTACCAATTTTGTTCCTAGCTTGTAAAAATATTTAAATTTAAACCAATTTTTTCCTTTTAAAGCTAGATTTATTTTAATTACTTACGACATATATCGATATTTCGAGGGTAATCTGCCCTCTTCTTATGTGCGTCGGTAGACCGATAGTTTAAATTTAAATACTAGTTTGGTACCCCGTCGTTGAAGCTGAACTGCCAGCTAGACAATTGTTCCACCAACTAAAGAAACAAGCAGTGGTCGCCCGTGACAGATCTGGAAGGTGATGAGGGCACGTGGGTGATGACGTCTCAACCTAAATTTTCTAGAAGATTGACGGTTTGACGGGTTTTGTCGTGGAGAATTATCACACCCTTCTCCGATTTTGAATCGCGTTTCCGAGCTAGTCAGTGTTTCACAGTACCTATCAGCGTTTATTGTTTCCCCAGCAGGTAGAAATTCGGTTGCCTTCTTCCGATCTTAAAACACTGTTACCATGACTTTATCGGCAGACTGTATTTGTTTGAGTTTCCGCGTCTTGAGCAAAGTTTTCTTCAAACTCTGATTTGCGATAGCTTCCGACAATACTGACAAAATTCACAAAACCTATTGTCTGACTTTCATCAAAAATAAACAAATTTGATTTTGGATGAACATACAGACAACTACACTGCCGTCCTTAACATAAACTTTCTATCTGACATTTTTTTCATTTTTGACAACTCCAGATTTGAAAACTATGTACTCTGTAAGATCATTCTATAAAATAAGTAAATATAAATAAATAGTAATAAATAAAACAAATCACTGAATAACGCGAAAGTTACTGAAATGTACATAGAAGGTGGAGTGTGCATATAGAAGGATAAGGACGGTAGTACAGTAGACACGTGATAGAAATTCTTCAAATTATCTTGTCTTCTAACAAATCTTAGGTTTTCAAAAACTAAAGCGAACGGTACACAAATTTTTTTCAGCCTGAAATTTTTAAAATTCTGCGTCACATAAAAACGGTTATCCTTTGCTAAATTACCCATTTCTTCAACTATAATGATTTTAGTCATTTTCATACCTAACTAAGCAAAAGTATAATATTTTTGAATTTTGTAAAATGTTTCCTTTAGAAGCTAGATATGTTTTAAGTTTTTGACAGATATCGAGATTTCGAGGATTATCTGCTCTCATCTTCAAGGTAAATTGCTCACACTAATAGTTTTATAAATCGTACCTGATTTTTTCTGGTTTTGTCTTTGAATCAGTCTGTTAAACCAATAAAAAGTTATTTCAGTTGCTTGTATTAGGCACTTTAGATAAAAAAAACACATTCACTGGCCATCAAACTTTGAGAACTATTGACTTTGGCTGTGAGCTACATTACTGTGTTGATCTTAGCTACAGTACTGGAAATGGCAATTGCTACGGTACCTGCCTTCACTTTTAGCTACTCCCTCAGCTACACATTCTCTTTCTGTTTAAATCGATTTTCAACGATCGAGTACATCAATCGAATCGAACAATTGAGCAAAGCAATCGAACACAGTGACTGAACAAAGTAACCGAGCACGGCAATCGAATCCGAAAATCAAACCCAGCTGTCGAAATGAACAATCGAGCATTTTGATTGCTCTTTCGATTATTTTGTGGCATCGATTGCGGCTATCTCGATTGTGCTCTCGATTGTTTCGCGGCATCTACTGCGATTATCTCGATTGTTTTGTGGCATCGATTGCGATTATTTCGATTATTAAAACATCTCGCAATCCCCCATCATGGTACACAAAGGAACAGTGCACGGCTTCTTCTGCTGTCCTGCTACTCCGTTAACGAATACTTTTGATCCTTATACGTTTCAGTGATCACCAGATATTTCTAGCTGTGCATCCATTCTTTTCAGCCTCATTTGAGAAGAATGATGCTTTTAAGCCAACGCAGTTTGCTTTAATTAGCTCTATAGACCCAATAGCACATAACGTTGTTAATTGAAGTTTTTTAAAATTTAATTTCGGTAAGAGCCATATTTAAAAAAAAAAGACTCACTGACCAGAAGACAACGAATTTGCTTGATAGAAATAACATAGAATTAGTGGATTGCTGGTTCAATGCCAACTTTCCCATATGTAACTCCCTACTGCCATAGCGAAGCATTCACTTCAAAGGAAACTCCGTTGAGCTTTGGCTTTATCATAGAAAAAGAAACTCTCCAACTCTCCACACTTTTTGTCCACAACACTTTGTTTAATGAGCCAATCGTCCCCCAAGATGATTTGCACATAAAAATTTAGCAATGGCAATCGTCTATGTGGACGATTGGCTTTTTACTCTCATTGCTGACCATTGGAATTCACCTGCTACTCGAAAAACTCCCGTACCTACCGGACTGTTCGTGTCACCAGCTGATAATCCAGTCAAACTACCATCAGTATCAAGATTTATTATTCCCGCATTTCTGGTTTATTTTGTTATTTTATTTTGATATCAAAATCAGCCGCTAGCAGACAATATATTCACATTTTTGTACGTCAGTGTAAATTGCTATGTATTAAAATTTGTCACAACCAGCGTAAATAAAACTTAACGATTTCCAACTGTAAGTGGTCACATCAGCCAAGTATGCACTATGTGCTGGTGTCTAATGAGATTGAGATTGTCAAAATAAAAATTTGCAATGTAAATAAAAATTTTTTTTCATTTTTAATCATCCCGCAAAAACAATTCCAATACAGCACATGTGTGTATTTTTTTTTTTGCTTTTTGAATCTGGTTCCAAGAAAACTGCATTTGAAAGAATTCACCAGAGAAAAATGTTTCATCTAGTACGAGTGCAACACTTTTTAACTATCTTGCAAGTAGAAACACATGTGTATACGCTTCATTCTTACAAAGGAAAAACCCAAGAATAAAACTTTCTCCCAAACAGCTGAAACCCATCAAAGAAACAACTTCCTTTAATACGTCTCCTGCGCTGCATTAAAAGATAAGCTCGTTTCCTCACCTTCAGGTTTCCCTTGAATAAAACATGGCTCTAAGACATATATGACCTAACCTTGTTTCGTAAAAACACATCAAACACAACTTTTAATGGAATCAAACGAAATTAAATGAGATACTCTTTTCGAAATGTTTTCCGTCATACCTCAACCCGCTGAAGCAAATTCGTAACACTTTTATTTCATCGAATAAGAGAACGTGTTCATCAACAAAAACACCTTGATCCTTACGTTTGCAGCCGAGACGATGGTGACAACCACAACAGCGACAACGAAAGCGAGGACATCTTGCCAAGACAAAACCAAACAAATCCTGAATGGGGACCCGGTGCAAAACTTATCTCCGTTGGAGTCAAACGTTTTCCTTTGAAGTGGGCGACAAGCTAATTCAATTTGTAGACCTAAAGTGGAACGAACAAAAACCGAGCGAAAAAATGAAAACGCAGACCATCGAAACAAAGAAAGTTCATTAAAATTAAATGCCGTGTTTCGAGCAGAGAATTTTTATTCTGTTCGTCCTGTTCGAGCCGTTTTGTTCGCAAGCGACGAGCGTGCAACACGAAAATAAGAAAATAACCAGGCAAAGTATGGATGGTCGAGAAAAACATCTCTGAGTCTTAATAGGACAATAAGCGCAAGAGGGTGAATTGCCAAGCTGCCCTTTTATTCCTTGTATTGCGAATCGGCAGATGTTGGACAGAAGCAATGAAACTACGATGACGATGGATTGCTGCCGCCGCTTGGCAAGATGAACTACCTTCGGGCAATATTAATGGCGAAATTTAATTGAAAGGATTATCTGCGAGATTTTTTTCCTGAAAAGTTTGTTTATCAAATCGACACGAGTCTTTGGTCTTTTTGTTACACTGCAATAAATTGCTTGAGGTGGTTTGAGGAACCTGCTTTAGTGATTAATAAGTAAATATTTTTCAAAATAAATGAGTATGAAAGCTCTGACGTTCACCTCGAAATTGTTTTTGGTTAAGTCATTTACAACAAAAACGTTTATATAAACGGTTGAATTTTAAATGATTTATTTAGTATAAAAGCAACAACCTTGTAAGCAATCACGTAGTCACATGCTTATAGGTCTTTTGTTTTGCAAGAAAGATTTTGAAAGAAAACATTTTTGCAACGAATTTTGCAAGAAAGGATGGAAAAAACTCATGTGAATAAATTCAACAGACTGGTAAAATATTTTCGTTTGTTCTTTCACATGGGCCATTAGATCGATGAATGGCTCCATAGTCAATCCCAACATGGTTATTCTAAAAATCAATGAAATAACTTCAATCAAATTATTTAACTCGGCTGGTCTAGAATTTAACGAAACAGTTTTTAATTTCATCGCCACAAAAAATGTAGCTGACTACCCAGCATGTTTTAATTTCTTTCAAAGTCTGAGAATTATCATACCATACCACTCAAAACTACCCGCATTTTCCAGTACGCCCAGCAGCTGACCGAACTTCTCTTACCACAGTGCTCATAATCAGTACCCTAATACAGATACATTCATTAATCGAATTTCAAATTCCCATACCTACTCAGAACTACTCAGATTAATTGTGCATCAAATTGATTTCTCTATTGTTACAAAATCTTCCAATTCAAACAACAATGCAACCACATCATTCCTTATACCATCACCCCAAATGACAGAACGCTGAGAGCAATGTCTGCCTCTCAATCATCATCCGTGTATGCTTTGATTTCAAATCTAGCCTTCATCATAAATCCTCAGATCTCTTATCACACCATCCAGCCATGCATTCAAGTGCATCCTACCATAGCTGTAACAATCGCAGCGTAGAGGGGACGGCGACCATGCCATTTTCCGACAATTAGTCCAGTGAATTTCCTCCGACATCACTTCACGATTTCAAGCAAAAGCCATCATGAGGGCATGATAGTGTGTTTTGATGGTGGAATGACCTCAACATGTATGAAGGACACGTTCAATCCTGAATTACTATCACGACCCACGTACGATTGACATCATATCACGCCTAATGTCGAGTGTCAATAAATCAATTAATCCAATTATCAGTGCTCGAATGCGGACCTGTATCATCGAATGATCAAAGTAGCCAACGTCTACATCGAAACCTTTACTTGGCTGTTTGTAGCAGTTTTTGCTGAGGGGACTCAATTCTGTTCAGAGTTTTCTTTCAGTGAAAAACGATGCTGTGTTAATTCGCCTGTAACAGACTTTCAATGCAATTGATTTGCAGCAATTGCAAAGTAATCTGTCTCTAATTCAAGTGTACATTGCAACCTAATCGTTGCCGACCTCAAAGCTACGTCGCTAGCACCACCAAAACAGTTCAAGCTACTTGAAAACTACTGAGGCTAGAAATTTAAATCTGCAATTGAATTTCATCCAAAAAGGACTTTGCAGCCGTTGCACATACAAATACAGAATACTGGTAACACGTTTGCATCCTGTTAGCAATGTTTGTAGCAATAATCTTAGTCATTTTAAGCACTACGTGACTTCATTGTACTATTTTGACTATAATAGTTGCAGAAACAATCTTAGGACCATCAACAACAACCCTAGCTACACCGCTGGTGTTTCCTTAAACCGGAATCACAATCATTCTGACTGACACCGCTATCAAACCGAATAAACAATCATCGCGTGAAATTTGTCGAATAGCATGCTATGAGTCACCTGGCATATTTTGCAAAATACATATATATCAAATGATAAAACATTCCTCATGATATAGCTCATGTGATTTCAATTGTATAAAGTGTATTGCATGATGTTAGTTGTATGAAATATGCTGCATGACATGTATCCTAAAAAATTTATTGCATGACACACATGACATGAGATACATATTCTGACTTCTGTCACTTGATTCGTAACGCTTGATATATAACGCGAAACATGAATCACATAGCATGAACCACACGTGAAAAATCGCAAAATATTGACCATGGATCGCATGAAAGTTATCACTGAAACATCGCTTTATGTACCCCATGAACGCATTTAATGTATTAGGTACATTGCATCATTTATGTGGTTCGCTCTAACTGTATGAATTAGATGCTGTAAATCATAAGAGTAATATTTATCTACTGTATATTCCGGTATAAGCTACATAAGACAACATAACAGACAGTGCACATATCGTATGTTATTGCATGATATACGATGTATCACATGTGATATATAATGTTAGTTGTGTTATTTTGCATTGAAAACAATAACAATTTTCATCCAGTTGTTTGTTTCGTCTTAACAAATTTTGTCTTAACCAATTGTTTAAACCACCTGAGACCGGCAGAATGAAAAACATTGGTTGCCATAAGGGTGTGATATAAATCGCATGAGATGTAAATATTTGCAGACATACGAGGGTGGGTCATTGAGTTTGGAAAATGGGGGCTAAGAAATGTAAATAAATAACTAAATTATTTTTTATTTTTTAATATATTTGCCTGCTACTCTTTTAGAGCTATCGGATATTTCAATTAGTTTATTTGTACACCCTAAGAAATTGTTTTGTTATAGTCGGAAAAATAAGCCAAAAATAAGCCAAAACTACGCCCTTTACTTCTTCATCGTTAGAAAATTTCTTCCCACTAAGTTCGTGTTTCAATTCAAGGAAAAGTTAAAATTGCTGGGAACTAGGACAGAGCTGTAGGATGGATGGTCTAAAATATTGAACACCGTCTTATACAGGAAACCTAACGCAAAGCGACGCCTAAGAATAGGGTCGTCGTCGTGCAGAAGTTAAATTTCCTCTAGTTAAATTTCCTCTACTAAAACATCTCTAGTTAAATTTCCTCTCTTTTTTGTCTGTATGGCTTCTTTCGACCACTCTAGAATTGAAGCATAGTATCACTCCGTTATGGAGACGGCTTTGTTTTTAAAATCGATCAACAGGATTCCTTCAGAATCTCAAAAAAGGTCGCCAACACTTTTCCAATCGGCTTTGATACCTTGAATTTCTTTATTGGTGATTTGCCTTATTTGTGTCACTAAATAGAGTCTTGTTTCGACTCAGGCTCATTATGATAAATTTAAGCTTTGTTTGCAGTAACAACTCAACTAAATATTTCACCCTCATCTTCATTGCAGCGGTCAAAAAGGCGCGACAGCACTCCACGCGCTTTTGCTTATGAGGTGACGTTTCCGGTACCCACCTTGCGGTCACCTTAGTTATACCAAGATGATCATGAAGAATTTTTTAAATGGTTGTATCTGATACGAATTGTTTCTTTTTTTAGTTTAGCATCTTCCAATATATTTATTTTTTTACTTTTTTAATTTCCAATTGGCCGTTCTGGTCGTGGGTCGACTTCAAGTGAGTCTCTTCCTTATTTAACAACTGTACCACTTGTAAATTATAGTTTTACCTGGTAAAAAGTCTCTGCAAGTGAATGTCTTCTCTTTTATTATGGTTTGAGCCGACTTTCCTTGTTTGGTGAGGAACTTTATAACAGCGCGGTACTCTATTTTCCCCATATTGTAGACTGTTTTTAGACTGAGTGGCTGGTCGACGATAGTGATGGGTCGCTCAGGAACGAGTCAATCAAAAAGGGCAACTCTTTTGAAGGAGCTGTGTGGTTCAGCTCTTCAGAAAAAAGAGCAACTCTTTTCAAAGAGCTATGTGAGTCATCGTTTAGAATAGCTCCGCACACTTCATACCTTCACTTTAGTGGCAATAGCGATATTGCGGAGCCACTCAACCAACCACCCGACCAAATAGAGCGTATGCATATGCACACGGCAATACTTCATTAGACTACTAGGCTATTCTAATCTAGGCTATTCTAACGTCGGAACACGAACATATGTATACGACTATCGTATTGCACAGTAAAAAGAGCCAGCTCCGTTGAATGAAGAATGAATGAAATCACGGAGCCAGCACTGTGCGAATGAAGAATGAATGAAAGCACTGAGCCAGTGCGAATAGAGTGTGAATGAAGAACTGTGCGAATGAGTAGTTGAAATCGGACAAAATCGGCCAATTTGGGGTTAAGGTGGTTTGGGACATAACGGGCCAAGACCTATTGCTACGATACAAAAATTTCGGTTTTGTAGGGGAGTAAGGGGTTTTTTGGCCATAGTTTGGCAAAAACTGCCTTTACGACGCTTTCGATGATTGGAAGTGGTCGGGGAGTACAATAGTGATATTAAATAAATATAAAAATATAAAAAAATATAAGATATAAAAAAAATGTTTGATTGGGGAAATTGGGCAAAAACGTCCATTTTTTTCCAAAATTATATTTTTTGGTCTAGCATGAATTCGGGGACCTCTCTGAGCTGTTTCGAGCAAAATTTTCATACATGTCTGGAAAAAATCGGCCTAGTTTCGAACATACGGCAAAATGAAATCTGACGGAAAACCGTCCTGAAAAACTTAAAGTAGCACTAAGAGTGCTAACGAGAAAAAGGTTGAGATCCTTTTTGGTCTTCTCTGGATGTGCTGAGGCCTTTCTCGTGACTGCAGGTCGCGACGAAGGTGTCTCCAACCCTACCGGGGGTGTAAAATTTACGAGCCCGCGGGATGTAAGATATGACAGTCACTACTGACGGTTGGGCTTTGATTAATAACCAAAGTTTAATGGTAGTGACAGTTCATTATGTGGATATAAATTGTGAATTGAAATCACATCTCTTGGGCTGTTTTGAGTTCAATGACCGACACACACCTTATAATTTGTCTTCTGAACTGAAAAAAAGTACGTCAGCAATGGGGTATTTTAGAAAAAGTAGCACTAGTTGTGATAGACAGTGCGCACAATATAGTCGCCGCTGTTCGCTTATGCGATTGGGAAAATATTTCGTGTTTTGCGCACACACTCAATCTCATAGTTCAGAAGGCACTTTTGCAGCTAGAGGTCACTCTTTCGAAAATACGAGCAATTATTACTTACTTCAAAAGAAACTCACACGAAACGGCAAAATTACAACAAATACAGAGGCAAATGGAATGCGTAGAGCTTAAATTAAAGCTTGATGTTGTTACCAGGTGGAACTCTACGTATTCTATGCTTGTGCGCATTTAAGAAGTAAAAGAGCCACTATTAGCCACCTTAGGTGTCCTGAATTAAAATCTACCAACTCCTTCTTCTGATGAATGGAATATTATGAAAAGAGCCTCTGATATATTGAGCATTTTCAATGAGGCTACTCTAGAAATAAGCGGTGAGAAAACGGTATCGATTTCGAAAATATATATTATTACATCAACGATTAGAAGCTATATGTCAGAACTCTGTCCGAACGAGAATGAAACTGCTGATGTACGCAGTTTTTTAAATGTGATCCAAAGAGAACTTTCAAATAGATATAAATTCTATAAAGAAAATATATTTTGCCTAGAGAGCGTTCTTTTAGATCCACGATTTAAAAGACTAGCATATCAAAATGAATCCACGTACAAACTTGCTTGCATACATTTAATTTCGGTACCTACAGCACAAGGAACGCAAAATATGCTATGGCGAAAATTTGATGACAAAGCCAACAGTGTAAGAAGCCAGCAAAGCTTTGTAGCTGCAGACATTACCGAAATGGCTAACTATTTACAACATGTAAATATATCCAGAACTGCTGACCCTCTCAAATGGTGGAAGAAAAAGAAAAATTTATATCCCAGAATTTTGAGATAGTTAAGCAACGATTGGGTAAATTGGTCACTTCAGTCCCCTGCGAACGAGTTTTTCAAAAAGTGGGAATGTGCCCACTGAAAAGCGATCTTATTTATTGCCAAAACGAATAACATAAGTGCTATTTTTACACAATAATTAATAATATGGAAAGATTTTCAGATATTATTATTGTTAATCTGATTGATTTTTAATTTAAGGTTTATGTTTAAATTTATATTATATGCTATATTATATTTTTAAAGTAATATTATTTTAAATTAGATTTATGCTTATTATTATTATTAAAACAGCAAAAAGCAGCAACTTACTTTATACTTTTGCAGCCATAAAAAAGTTGCTTCAAGTGGCTCTTTTGAGTGACTCTTAAAGAGCAGCTCTTTAAAGTGAGTGAGTGTTGCGGAGCTGGCTCACTTCTAAGAGCCATTTTGCCCATCACTAGTCGACGATAGTTCAAAAAGTTAGGACTCGATTGAACTGGAACTTGCTATTGATAACTATACATAAGCGCTATTTTTACACAATAATTAATAATATGGAAAGATTTTCAGATATTATTATTGTTAATCCGATTGATTTTTAATTTAAGGTTTATGTTTAAATTTATATTATATGCTATATTATATTTTTAAAGTAATGTTATTTTAAATTAGATTTAAGTTTATTATTATTATTATTAAAACAGCAAGAAGCAGCAACTTACTTTATACTTTTGCAGCCATAAAAAAGTTGCTTCATGTGGCTCTTTTGAGTGACTCTTAAAGAGCATCTCTTTAAAGTGAGTGAGTTTTACGGAGCTGGCTCACTTCTAAGAGCCATTTTGCCCATCACTAGTCGACGATAGTTCAAAAAGTTAGGACTCGATTGAACTGGAACTTGCTATTTATAACTATAATGAGTCTTTAAATTCATAACAATTCATTAAATTACTTTCACTAATGAACCTCCCATTCATTCCGTGAGCTTAATGCGCCATCCTCGTATCTAAAAGAAAATAAATAAATATACAAAATGTAAATTATCAAAAAATATTTCACGGAAAACACTAAGAACACCATCGAAAATATTAAATGAATTTCGGCCCAGGCGGTTGAAAACAGTCTAGCTACTCTTTTATAGCCTCTTAACACAATACGATCTTCCGGCCGATCCGTCTCAGGTGGACTGATCGAAAATCATATGTGCAAAAACACGAAACTGATATCGCAGTAACAGAGTGAATTGGGGTGATGGCAAAACCAGCACTTTTTAAAGTGCTTGCACACCTCGCATATCACACTTTAGTTTGCCGCGCAATGTTTTCAGTACTCTGTAGTGTACAAATACTACAATGAACAAAAGAATATCAAAACGCAAAACGTACAGTGTATTGAACGTGTAGACCAATTTACTGCGGTATTCACCAGAGTCCAGTTCACTGCGTTGCTCACCACCAAGAGCTATAACCAGCAGCAAGTAAGGTAGTGGTTAGAGCTAATAAAACTGGAGCAATACGACTCAAACTAAAAAAAATGGCCCAATTAGGCAGAAAATAAGATCGTTCATCTGAGAAACCTAATCAAAAACATAGCATCGAACGTCACGAACCAATCTGTGTCGAAGGTGGTATACGACTTTGATCCAATTACTGCATCGAAAGCCATAGGGTAGAAAGATTTCCAGGGCTACGACTGGTAAAAGTTTCAAAATTTAAGAGAGTAAAGCGCTGGTTACTTATTTTCATTTTATGATGTTTGATCAGGATCAACAAATGATGCGAAATTGGTTTTTGTCTCGAGACTGCATCGGAAGTTTGTGGATGCAAATGCTTTTGGAGCTGCCATCCAAAAAAAATTCAATATTTGCAAAGTTTAAACATTTGTTCTTCTAGTGAGCTCAAGCTGGCACTTTTGAAAGACAACGAGCTAAAGTTCCACTCATTCTTGGAGGACCTCACGCCCTTTTAGGTTAGGTTAGGTAGTAAAGAAGGCTACCGGGTACGCGGCTAGCATTAGGCCGCCAGTTTGGGCCCATTTGAAACCTTCCACTGGCTTGTTAGAGCTGCCAATTGACCACTTCGCCAAACAGAATCAGCTGACTCAACGTGACGGTACTAGTCACCTCTGCTAACTCTTGGAAGTGACCAGAACCAAAAATGTTGAGGCGTTTATTATTTAGGGGCAACGTTTACATCTCAATCGCAGAGACTATGCTCGATGGTGTCCTCTTCCATCTCGCAACTCTTGCATAAATTGTTGGATGTCAGCCCCATTTTTTATGCATTAGATGCGGTAAGGCAGTGCCCTGTGAGCAAGCCGACCATCTTTTGAGCTTTAAGCAGTTTTTCTGAGATCTTAGCAGCTTCCAGCTTTTGCTTAGATCAGGTGCATCCCTGTATCCACCCTGTATCTATCCTGTTTTACCATTCGAACTTTAGTTTGGCTCATATGGCAGCATCTAGTGTGCTTGTGGTATCTGCAATTGACCGTGTTACAGTGATGCACGAGCTATTACTAGTTTCTGAACCTTTCCTCGCATATTCATCGGTTTTTCGTTGTCTTTCACCCCATTTTGTCCTGGCACCCACATAATCTGGATAGGAATATGCCTTGCCTTTTTATTGAGCGCTATTTTGTAAGCGTCAACACTTTTTGAAGAACATATGTAAGAAACAAAATTGAGAATGGCTGTCCTCGTAGGTTTGGTTGATGTTTGGTTGATAATCCGCTAATGAGCTCAACTTCCATGCGTATAGCATATACTTCAGGCAGTCTACGCCACAGGTTAAGGCTCAAATCCGTAGGAAATACGCCCGCGCCAACTCCTGTGTCCGTCTTTGACCTGCCCGTGTGAACTCAGACACCATCATCGGTGGTAGCTCCCTTTTTCTTTGTTCTTGTGGTTATCTTGACCTGCAAATCCGGGCCAAGATGTAATGTTTTGCTAATGTGGTCCGTGTCTTCCGCAACGAGCCCAAATCTTCTGCAGCAGTCTATAAGAATACCGCTGTGGCTTCACTGATTTGAATCGTTCTACGTGCAGGAACATTTAACGCGTATTGATTTAGGGACATAGGTCCCAGATTAATTTCTTCTTGAAGCGCCTGTAATACATATGCAAACTAGTATATGTAGTCTTGTTAGCTTTTTGATATTGTTTTTACTCCCCGTTGCGTTGCACCACACGATTGCTCCATACACCAGAATCGGCCTCACCACACATGTCAATATGTTGTATTTTGCCACAGGTATTGTAGTAGGTCGCCCAGGTAATGGAGCGCCACGCGAAAAGTGCTGCGCGAGCATTGTCTATTCTGTGCTTTCTATGTGCATTGTCTATTCTGTGCTTCACATGCTTAGTATAAGGTCCAAATGCTTAACACTATAAACAAACTTCAACGTTATTCCGTTGAGACTAGGCATCGCAATAGCCGACACCCTGTGTTTCCTTGTGAACAGTACAAGTTCGGTTTTTGTCGGGTTTGTCCTAAGATCGGCTTTCCTGGCCCAGATGTGGATATGGTCTGGCGCCAATTGCATAAGAACTGACAAAGTTTCAGGTAATTAACATTTCAGGTTTGGGTTTCGCGTTCTCGGACCACCGCCGAAGCAATCGCCAGCATTCGAGTCCCGCTACACCTCGCTTCAATAGGAGCGACGTATTGCTCCGACCGTCCTTCCCACTCTTAGGCTCGCGAGGCAGACTCCCCCACGAACTTCCGAGGGCTCCGTAGACTTGAGCATAAGTCTTAAGACATAGCAGATGTCTTAAGACATAAATTAAAAAAAAACTCTAGCGTACCTGAAATACTAATGTTCGATGAACAATAGAAGAATCGTGCAGATTTTGAGTGCATATTCTACCACACGTGCCCCAACCTGTTTCGAGTGCAAAACCACTTTGATTTTAACAATGCATTTAAACTCATAAGGTGGGAAGGATTTCAGGACCACCACTTGCATCAATTTCAAGATTTAGCAACACTGCAAAATTTGAAAGCAGCATAGCTTAACATAAGCAAGGAAAATGCTTAGTGCTTGCAACAATTTACCAGCACTGCAACTTAAAGTCTCCCACAATTGTCTCACGTCAAAATCAAATAATTCTATCGATCTGGATTTTATCCGATGATTTCGTCAAAAGTTACAGGAATAGAAAGATAGTTGGGACCGAAAAATTTCTAAAGCTTAGAAAATTTAAACATTGGTAAGTTATTTTCACTGTAAATGTTTGCGATATAAATACTTAACGTAAGGATTTATTTATATGAAAATAGCAAAAGACGCCTCGCGCTGGCAACCCTTCGCTAGCATGAAAGCCAAAAATATATCACACCTGCTTCACATTGAAATCAACCTATTCTGCGAAATTATAGGCGTACAAAGGTTAGGGTTACCAGTCGCAAAAGTGTTCTAATTTTTGAAAACTTAATAGTTATTGATCATTGTCACTACAAGATCATTATCATTTCAAAATTATACGATAAAATCGCTTGATAAAGATATTGCAAATAAATACAAAACTAACAATAGCTGGCAACCCTTTGATGGGTTTTTAACCAGATTCCTTCAGAATAATGCTTATAATAAGCTTCATTTATCATATGAAATCTGTTTTGATTTCATGACTGCACTGGAAGTTATAGGGCAAAAAGCGTTATTTTCCTGAGCACCAACCAAATTTTTCAACCAAATTTTTATCAAACAAACCTTGACGTAAGGTTCAGCTATTGTGTGAATTTCATGAAAATCTGGTAACTGAATCAGGATTCATAAGGAAAAAAGCAGTTTTTTTTCTTTATAATTTTTCAAGATGGCACCACTGGCACAGAATTGCCCGCATTTCCAAATCGCTTCTATCAGACCTGGTCCCACTCAATTCTGTAAATTTCAAGTATATCTGATGTTTGGGTCGTGAGTTCTCGTGAACAGAAATTGGAAGAGGGTCCTTTCGCGCAGCGGTAGCTGTCTTAACTGGACACGGTTTTTTAGCAAGCACGCATCGTAGTTGGGTACCCCTTACAACGACTTCTGCCACTGCCGGAGCTGTATATGCGAGGAAGAAGAAGAAACAGTTCTTTGTCTTCTGTGCGAATGCCCGTCCCTCGCTGAAAGAAGAATGAAGTCTTTTGGCGTGTATTTCTTTTGATGCTAAAAATATAGGTAAATTGGAAGAGGGCTACCGTTCTTGTCCAACGTGAAATTTCAAAAGTTCTGCTTTGGTTGTATAAACAAAGCATAAGATTTCTATTTGAGCTAATTTTCACTATAAAACACTAACATTTTTCAGGAGAGGCGATGGTTTGATGGTTTTCACTTTCAATGCCTGCCGTATCTGCAGGGTTGTCAGTAGGTTCATAAAAAACTACGCGAGTCTACAGCTAAGTAATATCAATATGCCCTTTAAATTTCATAATGATTTGATTATATGGTCAAAAGTTTTCGCAGTAAAAATTTTCAAATTTTCTCTAAATCTCATTTTAGGCGCCTTAAAAATTTCAAAACTTTTATCGTATTCACATTTAAAACACCTTCGAAATTCATTCCATAAACATTGTTTTTGCAAAAGTTATTTGTTGACAGAATAATAGGTATATTTAAAATATCACTAAAATGGCCGCCGGCGCCAAAGGGTTATAAATTATTAACTTTTGTTAGACCTGATATATTAGATATTTTTACTAATGTTCTTCGAATTGCATAACGTGGACCGCTTGGAAAACAATGAAAGACAGAAATTGTATGAATAACATCGTTTGAAATATATCCTACAAAATGAATCAAATGGCATATGTTGCATGCAACTATCCCAGATATATTTTATGAAGTACACAGCGTAATAGAAATGAAATGTATCATATCGCTAGACTTAAATTAATTCAATACAGCATACTTACTTCATACAACTCCTCTCTCCCGCAGCGCGGTATTCGAAGCGCTTACTTAGCAGAAAACGGATGGCTACGAAAGAAAGAAGATTTAATGCCCTTGGCTGCTCTTCGATGTGAAGGGAACTGATGCTAGATGTCAAAGAAAAATGACAGATTTCACTTAATTGAAACAAAAGCACCAGAATACAGGCGTGCTTCTTGTAGGCAGAATTTAGTGATTTCTAAAGAACGAGAAAATGAGAGACCGAAGGGCGACTATGGTTTCATGGTTTTCCTACTTAAACTGATTTGATTCGCGTTTTGCGAAATACATAAGTATTGTTTTGGACTGATGTTCCTGGGGCAGCTGTCCCATCAGGCCGTCGAAACGCAGGAAGCGAATAATTGTTTCAATTGAAAATCGAAGTATGAGAAACATTCAATGCAGGATTAAGTAGCAATTTGTGAAATGACAGATTCGAACGGACATATTTTCAATTGTGAGTGGATTCAAATTCAATTTTCAGATAATTTTTCGAAAATTTGTAGATAAATATTGTCTCCTGAAAAATATTGATTTGATAAGGTTGAGAATTAGTTGTTAAGTTTTCGGGTGCCGAAGCTTTGGTAATATTGTTAGGATCCTTGGAGATAATTAATTTGGGGAGTGAAATAGGAAAAAAAATTGGCACGATATAATTGTAGTTTTTGAGCTTGTGCAAATTACATTATGAAATTTCATTTACATAATGAAACTTTATTTATATAATGAGTGCATAAATTTAATAACTAGACAATGACTATTTATCAACATTGAAAATGGTGCTAAATAAATCTGGATTATTATTTTGTGATCACAGTTTCCTTCTTGTCTATAAATCAGATGATTAATTGAACCAATCCTGAAGCAGATTTCACTCTATCGCTAACGCACTCAAAGACGACTACAGCCGGCGCCAGCCGATGCTACCAACACCCTCCAACGTTGGACACTTGATGGTTGGACGCATCGTGTGGCCGATGCGCCAGCTACCAGTGCCTAATGTCCAGCGTCCAACGTTGGCGCTGGAACATGTTCGGCCTGTTGCCGATTTTTTAATATTTGAAGGCAGACGTTTGAATCAAACGTTCACCGCATCGTTTGGCGCCGGCTTAAGTCTAGGATGCTACCATCACCACCCAAACGCGAAAAACCAAATTCTTGCGAACAATGAATAATAAATAAAGATCCCTACCGCATCAGAGCCGCTAGAAACAGTAATGTTCGAAGAACAGTAGAGGATTTGTGCAGATTTTGAGTGTGTATTCTACCACTAGCTACTTAAGACCACTGCCACTAGATACTTCTCCTACCTAAGACTTATACATCCTAAGTAATAATAGACCCTAAGCCAGTTTAATTTTGATGACTTCATCAAAACTTACAGCGATAGAAAGCTGTTTGGAGTTGCCATCCAAGAAATGTGCACATCTTAGAAAATTTAAACAGTGTTTACATTTTTTATTGCAAATGTTTGGGTTGTGAATGTTTAATGCAAGCATTCATTGGTACGAAAATAACATAAATGCCTCGTGTTGGAAACCCTTTGTTAGCACCGAAGTCAAAAATATGTGAGATCTGCCTCACGTTGAAGTCAACCGTATTGATTCGATGACTACTTTGGAAGCTATGGAGATACAAAGAAATTCAGGGCTACCACTCGCAAAATCTTTCAAATTTTCTGGATCTTAATATGTGTTGTTTATTTTCACTACAAGATCACTACAATTTGAAAATATTATGATAAAATCGCTTACAAAAGATATGGCAGCAGAAGTATAAAGTTAACCCTAGCTGTTCAGCGCTAGTTCATATGCTTGCGTAATTTGGGATTTTCCATTATGCATAGTTGGACTTCAGATTTCAGATGGCTATCGGCAATTTTCGCATTCCTGAATTAATCTGGCAGCTCGCAGTTGATACCAGTGTGGCCAGATATTTGCGAGAAAATATAGCCCAATTTCAAATTTTTATAGCCCAAAATAGCCAAGATTTCTTATTTGTAGCCCAAAAACCGCCACACCAGATTTATAACTAAATTAATTCATTTAAGGGGGAATATACCTTTGTGAGGTCGAAATCAAGGGTCATATTCAACAATTTATTTTAAGAAGACAATGCAAAATTTTTTAATTCGGGTTTTTGTACATGTTAATACAACTCTTAATGTACAAGAAAACTTTATTTAAATGTAATTTTAAAACAAAATGGCGGCGTAATGGCTGATGCCAGAAAACTTGTTTTTTTCACTGTCCTCCGCGGGCGTATTCGTACAGGTCGCAATTAAATATCTAGAACAACAAACGAAAAAGATTTTGAAAGTATGTATAAAAAACTAGAAAAGTACGAGACATTTTTCCAAAATATTGATTTAAAATAAAATGGCGTCAATATGAAAAAAAACAACGTTTTTTCGAAAAAAATCGATCGAAAATCGGTTATAAAATCGTTAATTTTCAACCGATCGGAAAAAGCTGTCGTACTTTTCTAGAAAATATATTCAGAAAGCTGCAGGTAAAATTTCAAGTTGATCGCTTGAAAATTGAAGGCGCTATGAATACGCCCGAGTCAAAAAACATAGTTTCGAGGAAAACGCGTTTAAAGTTTTAAGTACTATAAAATCGTGAAAATTTAAT
This sequence comes from Nemotelus nigrinus, assembly GCA_947369275.1. NCBI lineage: Eukaryota > Metazoa > Arthropoda > Insecta > Diptera > Stratiomyidae > Nemotelus > Nemotelus nigrinus. Next base: position 165,071,871 of record OX376372.1, read on the forward strand.
GTTTACCTTCAATCTGCGATGCCTGGACCATATAATTGACCTTCAACTTCTAGATTTTCCTGGTCTTCTTCTTTTCTTGAAGCTATGGCTTCTTTACGGGCTGTTTTTGCCTCTTCTGTGAGAGAGCGCTCCGATTTTTCGATTCGTTTTTCGTCAGCTTCGGTACAAAAATTATAGCATTGAAGGCCAATGGACAAACCCAGAATGTTCATAACTCGCATAATGCCTGTATAGCCATCATTGAAGTAAATTGCAGCTAGATTGACTGCAATATTAAGCATTACCTTACCGCCAGAAACAGTTTTTGGAGCCATCGACCATACCATCGCATTAAAGCTTTCGTTCGCGTTCTGTGTATATCCACCCAGACAACGAGACAGCAATTCGTCAGTACTCAATTCCTCGTATGTTTTTTTGATGGCTTCAAATACTTCTTCCGACATCGCTGGCTCGTGCTCATACTGACTTTCATCTCCTCCAATAGCCTTACTAAGTTGCCAACGGCACCATGATTTTAGACCTACTGGACAATAGTGATGTTGAGGTTTATCGTCAGTGGAAATCTTATGATATAGCGTGGCCCATATGGCTTTTCTCATTTCTTCAATTGAATGGCAATTCCTACGAATTGCCAGTCCATAGTATATCGTGAGTTTATCAATTAGTTTACCAGTTAGTTTGCCTCTACCGCGCAATTTATTTTTTTTTGCGAGATTTCGGAGTCGAGTACCCATACGTTTTTGTACGTGATCGATACACTCTTTTTTATGAACTGTAGGATTTTCCTCAAGAATCGCTTTAAAAGTCTTACAATCGCCATCTCCGATGTAATTTATGTAAGAAACTCCATTCTTTTCGTTCGATCGTGCAAACATCTCGGTCGCTCCGTCCACCTCCATCTTTCCAGCTGAACCCTCGTGATTTGCTTGGCATGCGTCTTTGTGTCCCTCTTGCCATTGCTCGAACTCTGCCGTACCCTCTTTTTGATGCCAAAATGAACACGCTTTACATATCTTACTTTTCACGAGGACGTCGACAACCTTGCCAGTACACCAGCCGATTAGTGTAACAACGCCAAGGAAAGACGAAAAACCTCTTTTACGCCAGCTTCCATTGCCTGAAACTGTTATTCCATTATCCATTCCTTTTTCAACAGACATCCTTTTTTCATCTTGAGCAGCATTTTTCATTGAGAAAGAACAAATAGTTTCGGAAGCTTTGTGAATTGTTGAGACAATTACATCATAACTTTTTTGTGCTACTGGCGACGGTAAGTCCATTAAAGAGCAGAATTTTTGAATTCCATTAATTCCGATGCCTAGCAATTTCATCACTAAAATTAGACGTCTATTCACTTCATATGCTTTATTTGCTATTTTTGGACAGTTGTTTATATACACAGGAGCACAATCATCACACGTAACGACGATTTTAAAACCCAAGCCTTGTTTGCCGGCCTCAGTGAATTTTACTTTTTTATGGCACTTTTGACACACTAAAATATCTGACAGAGCAGAAAAAACTAAGGCAAAACACAAAATACGATAGCCAAAAGAAGAATCGTAGTCAATTTCATAATTATTTTCGGACAGCTTCATTTTTTTCGCCGACGTACCGACACTCTCAGCTTCTGTTTCCTGCTCGTGCGGTTTAAGCCGAGGATTAGGCACTGTGCGATGACGTATATTACTTCTAGAGTTTTTCCTCTGCCCACCTCGCATTCCTTTGCGAGATTGATACGATGTACCACTCATATTGATAAAAGAAAACTAATGCAAACGTTTGAAAATCACTGCATCAACAAGAAACACGTGTTATTCACGAGGCACGCGGCGTCACTTTCAAACGGAATTTACGTTGTCTCTGGCGTCTATCGCTTTCTCTTTCTATTATTTTGGCACCATTGTGTGACTAATTAATAGAAATAATTAACATCTACTGTCGATAATATACATATTTGGCGCCATACTATTTCAAATTTGAAAAAACAAGTATTTCAAAAATTGTCTTAAAATGCTGAAAAATAGCACTAAAACCTTCCTCGGAAATTCGAGTTTTTGAATCACTTAAAAAATTTTTTCCCTCATAAAACCATTTGGATATCATTTTTGGATAGTTAAGGGACCATTTAAGCCAATAAAAAAAAAATTGAAAAAAAAATTTTTACAAAGGTACAGTGGTGCCTCACACAACGAACTTAATTCGTTCCAGGAGCAAGTTCGTTATGCGAAAAGTTCGTTATGTGAAACGCGTTTTCCCATAACAATACATGTTAAAAAAATAATTCGTTCTGTGGCATAAAATATGGTAAGATGACATAAAAAAAAGATAAATTTTTTGTTATTATTTTTATTTAGATACATCTAAAAACATAATGAAAAAAACACACATTTTTTAATTTTAAGAAATAATCGAATCTTGCACATCTTCATCCATTTTCCGCTTTTTGGCCGATGGTGCAGTGAAAAATCTGTCCAAAGTCGTTTGTTTCTCTCTTTTCTTCAACATCTGCCGGAAATAACGGACAAGAGTATCGGAGTACAGGTCGTTGATCCTGTTTGCTTCAGCGGAATCCGGATAGTGGGCATTGGTAAACTCCTGAACTGCTTTCCATTTGACCAGGATGTTATTGATGTCAGCAGTTGGAATTGGTTGATTGTTTGATTGTTGCTCCTCGTTATCAGATGACGCTTCCCTTTGAGCATTGTCCTGTTGTTGGGCCAGAAGTGTTTGGAGCTCTTCAGTTGTCAGCTCTTCTTTGTGTTCCTCAATAAGCTCCTCTACATCCTCTTCCTCTACCTCTAATTCCAACCTTTGGGCCACTGTGATGATGTCCTTCACCACTTCTGTGTCATCAACTACTGCTTCTTCCTGAATCCACGAAGGCACAAGCATCTTCCAAGCAGAAATGAGGGTCCTTTGTGACACTTCTTCCCAGGCCTTCTGTATAAGTCGTATTGCCAAAAGGATATCAAATTTCTCCTTCCAAAACATTCGGATAGTCATATTGTCTCCACCAAACTCGCATTCTTCAAACACCTTATTAAAGAGGGCTCTAGTGTAGAGTTTTTTAAAGTTCGCAATAACTTGCTGATCCATTGGCTGGAGAATGGATGTGGTGTTTGGTGGCAAATACTGCACCTTGATAAAAGGATAATTTTCCTGCAATATTTCTTCTAGGTCTTTTGGGTGAGAAGGGGCATTGTCAAGTATCAGAAGGGCTTTGAGCGGCAGTTCTTTTTCCAACAAGAATTTCTTCACGGCAGGAGCAAAGGTTTCCAGAATCCATTCGTTGAAGATAACTTGGGTCACCCAGGCTTTTTGATTGGACTTCCAATGGACGGGCAATTTGGACTTAATAACGTTATTTTTCTTAAAAATTCTTGGATTTTCAGAGTGATAAACCAATAGAGGTTTGATCTTGAGGTCTCCGCTGGCATTAGACGAAATCATGAGGGTAAGTCTGTCCTACATGGCTTTGTGTCCTGGCAATTTCTTCTCTTCTTTTGTAATGAAGGTTCTGCTCGGCATTCTTTTCCAGAAAAGACCCGTTTCATCGGCATTGAACACTTGTTGTGGGCAGTATCCTTCATCCATAATAAATTTTTGAAAATTAATAGAGAACTTTTCTGCTTCTTTTTTATCAGCACTGCCAGCCTCACCATGCATATTAACGCTGTGGATTCCATACCTTTTCTTAAATCTAAAAAACCACCCCCTGCTGGCTTTGAAATCTTCTTTATTATCTTGATTGCTGCTACTTCCAGGGATGTTTTTCTTTAGATCTTCATAAATTATCTTGGCCTTGTGACAGATAATATCTTGGGTTGTTACGTCACCTTTCACCTGCCTGTCCTTGATCCAAATCGCTAATAGCCTCTGCATTTCCTCGTGGATTGAAGATCTATGTTTTTCATTAAATAGTTTTGATACTCCTTTGGCTACTTTGGCTGATTTTATTGCATCCTTGTTTGTCAAAATGGTGAAAATGGTGGTCTTGTTGAGGCCAAACTCTTTGACGAGGTCACACTGTTTTACCCCACATTCACTCCTTCTAATTATTTCCTGTTTCATTTCAAGAGAAATCACCTTCCTGCTTTTTTTAGAGCCCATCATATAAAAAAAATGTTGAGTTTATCTTAAAAGGACGACTGCCGTGATACGTGTGCGATTTAATTCGTAATGAAGAACGATTGCTGCGATACGTGCGTAAGTTAAGCGTACTGCTCAGTGACTAACGACTGCCTGCGCGGATGCATGCAATAAATCGGCAGTGATCGTGTGAAGTGGGCGACTTCGTTGTAATGATGAACGATTGCTGCGACACGTGCGTAAGTTAAGCGTACTGCTCAGTGACTAACGACTGCCTGCGCGGATGCATGCAATAAATCGGCAGTGATCGTGTGAAGTGGGCGACTTCGTTGTAATGATGAACGATTGCTGCGACACGTGTGTAAGTTAAGCGTACTGCTCAGTGACTAACGACTGCCTGCGCGGATGCATGCAATAAATCGGCAGTGATCGTGTGAAGTGGGCGACTTCGTTGTGTGAAGCGAAGTTCGTTGTATGAATCGTGAAATGAACGAAAAGGAAGTTCGTTGTGTGCAGCGTTCGCTGTGCGAGGCGTTCGTTATGCGAGGCACCACTGTATATTCCCCCTTAAGCTGATTAAACTATGATATTTAAATCCGTAAAACTAGTGCGAAGTAACATAAATGCTCTAATTGTAGCACACAAGTCGTTTGAAACAGTAAAAATGTTCGATACCATACACATATAAAATTTTATTCACAACGTATTTGAAAAGGGAAAAATTACAGGAACTTTGTGGACATTTTTAGAAAAGTCGTAGAATGTTCACAAAGAAAATAAAAGCTTGCAAATTTGGGTGGCACAAAAGTTCAATTAGTATAAGAAACAGTCTTAATAGGTAGAAAGGCTGAATATTTTGTTTAAAATGTAAATATTTTATCCGATTTCATACATTCAAAACTATGAACGCAAGTTTTGAATTAAAAAAATAATTTTTTCAATTAGACGATCAGCTGTTAACATTATGTTTAGACGTTTAAATACTTTCAAAAGGAGATATATGTCAAACAATTTCACTTGTGGGTCTCCAAGCGACGTTTTGCGAAAAATTTAAGTGTGCTTTGAAATAAAATGAAAAATTTTTAAACATTGAATTTGAAATTCACTGAATTCACATTGAATTTCACTATCGGAATTAATAAAAGCCGCTATGGCTTCTTCGGCTTAAAATTAAAAAAAAAACATCATCATCCTTTAAAAAAGACATCTACTCAATCTTCCGGGAGAGATTCGTTTGCGGTCGTAAATTGATCGTACCCTGCCAAATTTTGAATGTCTGCTGGAACATTTGTGTTCTAATCACTTTGAATTTGAATTCTCATCACTTTGAATTTGAACTCTCATCACGATTCCGCTTTCGACCCTCAGATTTCGAGAAAACCCACATTTCTAAAACCACTTTTGTAATTGTAAGATTGTAAGACACTTTATTCCATGCAGAGAACGCTCAGTATTTTCCAGAGCTTACAATATGAAGTTCATCATATAAGTGCAGTAATTTAGTTTTATGTTTGGTGTAACTCTAAGGGCTGTAAATAGGTGGAAAAAATTTAGCTTGATGTCTTCCAGGTTATCAATGCTATCACATTTAGCTTTATCAAAAAAGATGGTGATGTTTCGGTTATGTGTTTGCATTTCAATATCAAGTGTCCATCCATTCTTTAAAAATAGCACCCGTCAACTAAGATTTTATGTTAGGTCGCCAAGTTGTGTGTAATGTCAATTCTTCTCAACGATCTTGGTCTTTCGGTTTCTCCTATGCAGCTTCCATTGCAACTGTCACGCGTTTCTTTCAAGGTTTTCCATATGTAATTTTTTTCTTTTAAAGACGTAGTGATTTTTGAGGTGTTGTTCTAAAAAATACTCCTGTCTCATCAAGATAATAGGTATTTTCACATAATATTCTTAGTTGTGACTGAAATTTCTGAACTGTGTCTAAATCAACATCAGCTTCTTCGCCACAAAGTGTGCCGTAGTGAATATTGTAGTCCTTTTTAGCGGATTTTAGCTTTCTGTTTGATGCCTTGAAATCACAAAGTTTTAATTTTGTAGTAATTTGACGGGCTCTACTATGAAGTATCTGGCCAGATATTGGCAAATTTTTGGAGCGTGTCTTAGAAGACCATTAATACCACAATTTATCCATCTGGTAGTATTGTAACCGCTTCAACCGCTTTCTCCCAGTGTCTTCATAATTTTCCAATGTTATTTAATACCCGTCTTAGTTGGTTTTTTTTTTTAAATACGATGCACGTGACTCTTACTAATTTTAAAGCTATCGCCAGTTTTTCTTTGGATGAGCAATTGTTTGTCGGATGTCTAACTTATTGCGAACACTTAGATCGTTGTATTTTGCACTCATAGTAGATTTTTTCAGTTGTTTTGATGTTGCCTGAACAAACGTTCAAATATTTACATCATAACTATCAAATAAATTGCATTCGTACTTGCTTAAAGGGAAAACATGCAACAATGCTCAAATTCAGCTATCTATAACGTACCGAATTCTACATATTAAATAATTTTTCATCAGAAAGTTATGCAGAAACTATGCGAACAATTTTCTTGACCTTGAACAGATATTTTTCTGGAAAACTCATTTTTGCACAATTTTTCATGCTGATCTGAAAACCGTTTTTGGTCCGATTACAAAGTATGTACTACTAAGCCAATTTTTGTGCAGCTAATCTGGCTCACGGTCCAATTTTAAAGGCTTACAGAATGAGTTTTTTTCAAGATTATTGTGTGCGGTGATGTTATAGCTCAATTTTTTAGGTGGTTCGTTCGTACAGTGTCCTGATTAGTAGGTTTTGCTGTATAGCCCAAACATAGTTTTTCATAAAAATAGATAGCCCAAAAACCGCCAACCCGCGAAATGAAAAAACGTCCCGCGAATTCAAATTTTAGATAGCCCAATTGGCGGGAAATAGCCCAATCTGGCCACAGTGGTTGATACCGCCGTTGCGTTAGTGTTATTTCTTCGCAATCGCCTGTTGTTTTTACAGTGAAACTAAATGCATACATAGTACGAGTGAAAAGCGAAAGGCCGTCGAAACGCAGGAAGCGAATAATTGTTTCAATTGAAAATCGAAGTATGAGAAACATTCAATGCAGGATTAAGTAGCAATTTGTGAAATGACAGATTCGAACGGACATATTTTCAATTGTGAGTGGATTCAAATTCAATTTTCAGATAATTTTTCGAAAATTTGTAGATAAATATTGTCTCCTGAAATATATTGATTTGATAAGGTTGAGAATTATTTGTCAAGTTTTAGGGTGCCGAAGCTTTGGAAGTATTGTTAGGATCCTTGGAGATAATTAATTTGGGGAGTGAAATAGGAAAAAAAATTGGCACGATATAATTGTAGTTCTTGAGTTTGTGCAAATTAAATTATGAAATTTCATTTACATAATGAAACTTTATTTATATAATGAGTGCATAAATTTAATAACTAGACAATGACTATTTATCAACATTGAAAATGGTGCTAAATAAATCTGGATTATTATTTTGTGATCACAGTTTCCTTCTTGTCTATAAATCAGATGATTAATTGAACCAATCCTGAAGCAGATTTCACTCTATCGCTAACGCACTCAAAGACGACTACAGCCGGCGCCAGCCGATGCTACCAACACCCTCCAACGTTGGACACTTGATGGTTGGACGCATCGTGTGGCCGATGCGCCAGCTACCAGTGCCTAATGTCCAGCGTCCAACGTTGGCGCTGGAACATGTTCGGCCTGTTGCCGATTTTTTAATATTTGAAGGCAGACGTTTGAATCAAACGTTCACCGCATCGTTTGGCGCCGGCTTAAGACTAGGATGCTACCATCACCACCCAAACGCGAAAAACCAAATTCTTGCGAACAAAGAATAATAAATAAAGATCCCTACCGCATTAGAGCCGCTAGAAACAGTAATGTTCGAAGAACAGTAGAGGATTTGTGCAGATTTTGAGTGTGTATTCTACCACTAGCTACTTAAGACCACTGCCACTAGATACTTCTCCTACCTAAGACTTATACATCCTAAGTAATAATAGACCCTAAGCCAGTTTAATTTTGATGACTTCATCAAAACTTACAGCGATAGAAAGCTGTTTGGAGTTGCCATCCAAGAAATGTGCACATCTTAGAAAATTTAAACAGTGTTTACATTTTTTATTGCAAATGTTTGGGTTGTGAATGTTTAATGCAAGCATTCATTGGTACGAAAATAACATAAATGCCTCGTGTTGGAAACCCTTTGTTAGCACCGAAGTCAAAAATATGTGAGATCTGCCTCACGTTGAAGTCAACCGTATTGATTCGATGACTACTTTGGAAGCTATGGAGATACAAAGAAATTCAGGGCTACCACTCGCAAAATCTTTCAAATTTTCTGGATCTTAATATGTGTTGTTTATTTTCACTACAAGATCACTACAATTTGAAAATGTTATGATAAAATCGCTTACAAAAGATATGGCAGCAGAAGTATAAAGTTAACCCTAGCTGTTCAGCGCTAGTTCATATGCTTGCGTAATTTGGGATTTCCCATTATGCATAGTTGGACTTCAGATTTCAGATGGCTATCGGCAATTTTCGCATTCCTGAATTAATCTGGCAGCTCGCAGTTGATACCGCCGTTGCGTTAGTGTTATTTCTTCGCAATCGCCTGTTGTTTTTACAGTGAAACTAAATGCATACATAGTACGAGTGAAAAGCGAAAGGTGTTTTCCCTAAAAGAAAAAGTTAACATAATCCACGAAATGAGAAAAATGTGAGAAAAATATAAGCAAGTCGACAATTGCGACAATGTGGAAAAAGAAGGACGAGTTGCTTCTTGCCTTTAAAAGTGTGAATGGTGGGACAAAAAAAATGCGTAAATCGTTGCATGATGATGTGGATAAATTACTTCTAAAATGGTTCACACAACAAAGATTGTGTAATGTAACAATCAGTGGGGCTGTCTTAAGGGCAAAAGCAGAAGAATTTGTTCGAAAAACTATGGTCAAATTTGTCTGCAATGAAGGCTGGATTGATAGTTGGAAGACACGACATAATGTTTGTAGCAGCAAAATTGTTTGTGAATCCGAAGATACAAATGTTGTGAACAATTGGATAAGCACTGTTTGGCCTACAATTAAAGAGAGGTTTGACCATGATGACATTTTTAACGCTGACGATGCCGGTATTTTTTACAAGCTGACTCCCGATAAAACTTTGAAATTTAAAGGCGAAGAGTGCCAAGGTGGCATTTTGGCGAAGGAAAAGGTTACTTTTTTTGTATGTGCCAACATGTTTGGGACGGAAAAACGAAATCTACTCGTTATCGGGAAGTCACAAAGGCCCCGATGTTTCAAAAACATTAAAAGGTTGCCTTCTGATTATTGTGCTAGTAATCGGGCTGGGATGACATCCGCAATTTTCATCAGTTATGTACGCGAATGGGACCAAGAGCTAACGAAAACAAACCAAAAATCGCACTAATAGTTGATAAATGTCTTGTGCATCTAAAAATTGGCCTGCTGAATTCCTTAAAGCTGGTGTTTATGCCACCGAACACCAGTTCAAAATTACAACCCATGGATCAGGGTGTCATCCGTTCGTTGAAAAGTCATTATCGAAGCGCACTTTTGTTGAACATTGTTCAAAGCATTGATGCTGGTACACGCCTTAAGGGGCTATACGCAGTTAGAGGCCGGAAAAAGACGTTTTTTATTAATTTTTTGAGGAAAGGTATTTTACTTTACAATCACAAAAAGTATATATGTGACCCGATCTGTTAAAACGTACCTAAGGACCAAAACATCGATTTTGAGATTTTCACATATTATAATAGAATAAAGTATGGTCTATCGATTGCGACCAATCACGTTTTTATCCGATGAAAATTGAGCTCAGGATAAGCGTTTTTAATAACGTTTATTTCGACGAGGCAACTAGACTTTCTATCGTCTCTCTCTGTTTACTAATGCATTATTTTCGTCCTTTGTGGGTGCGCGCTGGTCCGGTGATCCCTTCGGGCTGCGGCCCAAAATGCTTGGACACGGGTCATTAATTTGATTTAATCTGATTGTTCGTGCCATTCGGGAGTGATAAGTATTACTCAAATTTATCCCACTCACCTGGCTAGATTCCAGGGTGAACTGAGTTCCCGTATCCTGGAAAAGTGATTGTGTCGCGGACCAGTAGTTTACTACTTGTTGAAATTCGAACATAAGCCAAAGCACTTGTGTACAGTGATTAACACATAGAAGCAGTTGGCGGTTGCGAATTATTCATTATTCCCGAACGTTTGTTTTGCACATGTGGAGCTAGCTGACCGTGGAAGAAGCTGAGACGAGTGTGTCGGATGAAATAGTGTAGGGGGTAGAGTTAGTGCGGGAGTGCATTGCGACAGTGGAGGAGAAGTGCGACGTCGTGAGTGCATTATAACATTTAATTGCCTCCCAAGAAGCTCGGTGTGAAAAAGTCAATTCGATGAGCGTTCGCGGAGTCGACTCGTGCCCAGCAGCTTCAAATCGATGTTTGTGAATCGTAGCGCGATAAGACGGTTTGTTGACAGCTTCAATACATGTAAAGACCAACTCAAAATTCAATTTTTCACAGTGACCAATATTTTCGCGGTATTAGTGTTTTGCGTATAAAATAAAAATTCTTTGATTAATGATGGCTCTGAAAAAAAAAGTAGAAGTTGTTTACAGAAAAGAATTGTAGAATAACTTGTTTTTCGTCGGTAATGTTGTTTGGGCTAGAAAATGGTTACAAATTTCAGTCAGTTTTCCAAAGTCTTCAACGTACGCGGAACACATTTATTTCGGGAACGCAATTCGGTTTTTTATATCGTATTTTGATGAGTCGAAACAGAAATCATGGACTTAAACGCTGAATTAGATGCCGTTGAAAATGCCTACTTTGAACCTTTTGACGAATGTGATGGTGAAGTTAACAAAAGTGATGATAATAGTTGTGAAAGTAAAAGTGATTATGATGCCGAACCCTTGATCAAGATACCCCACCCTTTTTCTGATAAACAAAATACACCAGCAGACGATTTTCACAAATCTCATGAAGATGAAATTAACGATGGTGAAATCGAGCGCATGTATGGAAAAACTGCAGAGCCCTGTTGCCCTTTAAATTGCAACAACAAAATTCCAGCAACGGCAGTGAATCAATTTCGCGATACGTTTATGGAAATGTCCAAGGATCAGCAAGACCTGGTAATACTGAGTCATTTGGAAGCGTGTAAGGAGGATATTAATCTCGACTCATCCTACTCAGAAATGTACTCGAAGAAAAGCCGCAAAAAAGCCTCATTGGAGAAACGACGCGAAAACGTGAATTATCTGTTTCGGGGTATAAGGATTTGCCGAAAAATGTACTTTTTTATTCACAATGTTGGTGTACGAAGATACAAACATTTGCAGAAACATTTCGAAAAAAATGGAATTTCTCCCCGAATCCATGGCTCGACAGGCAAACCATCGAAAAAGAGCAATACGATTACAGTGGAAGTAATACAATGCGTCGTGGACTTTATCTCAGCTTACGCAGAAAAACATGCGATTGCATTACCTGGCAGAATGCCGAATTTCAAAGATTACAGAGTTTTGAAATTACCGTCGAATGTTACGATGACGACGGTTTTTAACGAGTACATCCAAGTCGTGATGGAAGGGTACAAATTGAGTATTTGTTCTTTCAGAAGAATATGGAATAAATATGTACCTTTCATTAGAACTATGCGTCCTGCAAGTGATCTCTGCGATACATGTCGCGAAAATGCCCTTACAATTTCAAGGACGGTATCTTGCGATCCCCAAAAAAAATCAGAAGTTTTGGAGAAAGCAATGGAGCACATCAAACATGCACAATATCAGAGGAATTATTATCAAACCTGGTGTAAAAAAACAGGTATTTTTCCACGTAATTGTCCGAAACGATTTTAGAACAAAAAATTTGAAAACGTTTTTAATAACATTTTTCAAAAGTTAAGAGTCTGAAATGAAAATTTTGGAGTCCAGAAATCAAAAAAAAATTTTTTTTTAAGTTGTTTTCATCAATTCATCAATTAATAATAAAAATGTATTTATGATTTAAAAAAAAACTGAAGAGAAAATTCTGACATAAATCACAAGATTTGAAATTTGTGTAATGTATTAATAACTATTTATTTTGATAAATATCTACAACAAAGCAACAATGTGTTACTTTTTTGATTTCAGTATTTTGAAATAATTAAAAACAATTGATTTTGAAATAATAGTTCATAGTTTAAAGTGAAAAATTTCAAGTGCTTAATATTTTTAATCCATAATCTTTAAAAGCAAGAAAATAGGTTTTTATTGCGGGGTAATTCATTTTTTCAGATGACGTTACGTGCCGTGTTATTTCGTTCGATTTCGCTCAAAATTTGCACTATCCCAGCAGTCCACAACAAGTAGGCTCTGCTTATTTTAAAGCTGCTAGAAAATGCTCTGTTTTTGGCGTGAACGATGAACAAACACGGATACAAACAAATTACCTAATTGACGAAGCTGACAGCATTGGAAAAGGACCAAACTGTGTTGTCAGTTTATTACATCACTATTTAGAAAACAGTGAATCTCGAGATGTGCTTGTCCTATTTGCAGACAATTGTGTTGGACAAAATAAAAATAACACAATGATTGATTATTTACTATGGCGGGTGTTGCAAAACAAAAGTAAGCGTATTTTTCTGAATTTTATGCTTACCGGCCATACGAAATTCTCGCCAGATCGCATGTTTGGCCTGCTAAAATCCAGATATTCAAAAAGCAATATTGACAACCATCAAGATATTATTGATTGTGTGGAGAAGTCCTCTTGCAATGGTTACAATAAGGCAGTTTCCACATTCAACAATGTTACTTGGTTCGAATGGGATGTACTTTTCAAGCAGAATGTAAAACCTTTGATAGGTAGGATAATTATTTTAATTACCAACAGTATGATTTCCTGAGCAATATCTATCATTTCCACATGAAATAATATAAATTACGCGATATGAATATTTTTAATTTTTATAGATAATTTTTATTTCTTATCGCTTTTATTCTCAGCATTACATAATAAAATTATTTTTGCCATAAAAATGTTTTTAACTTTGTTTCTCTTTGATTGATGCAAAATTAAGTGCGATTGTAATAATAAAGTTTATTACAGTAGAGATATTTACGCTTGAAAAAGTTTGCGAATAAAATACTAATGCATACTTCTGAATAACAATAATATACGTTCCCAATTTTTTCATTACAGGTATTACGAAACACCACCACTTTGCGATTGACTCACAAGGCATTCGATGCAAAATTTTCGCTGAAAATGATTTTTCTGATCCACTGAATTTGATTTTCAATGAAAAATTATCTCAACTATTACCTCACACGATCAAACCTGAAGGCCTTTCGTTTGCTAGGCAGGAGTATTTGTACAAGAATATCAGAAATTTGTGCTTTGATGCATTGAAAGCTGATGATACCGCCCCTCGTCCAATCAAAGCCAAAAATGCAAAACAACCAGGAAGAAAACAACAGAAAAGAAAGCGAGACGATTAATCTACCTAACTATGTAGTATCGAAAAATGTCATAGATATAAAAAATCTCTTGAATGTGATACACTTATTTCGTACATTTATCATCGTAATTTTAGCAAAAATAATTTTTTAAGGCATTTCGTTACAGAAATTTTGTTTTTTCTAATGAAAAATGTGAAGAAATTTCATCTCTTGTACAATAAAAAACAAATATTTCCATCATCAAAAATCCGTTCCTTCTAAACATTCCTGAAAATAATATTATGAACTTGACAATCGTGAAGTTCATTTAAAAATATTAGAATTCAACAGATAATTTTTTTGTCTAGTATTGTACATAACTCTAGAAAAATGAAAAACAAAGCATCAACCGTATCAAATCGCATTGACAGCCGGGCTAGGACCGGCGTCCCTGCAGGTCCATTAGCTCACGCATATTTCGATCATTATTACGGTTGAATGAACGTAGAAAAGGAAAGAGCGAAAGGTCGTTTTCTGACTTGCTTTTGGGCGAGAAACTTTGAACGCGTTTTTCTCGAAACGATGTTTTGGTCCTTAGGTACGTTTTAACAGATCGGGTCACATATGCATTTAGTGCCAACATACACTTAAGTTTATAATGACACTAATAATTTGTAAAAATATTGATCTGGTGCGCTCCTCCAGACGATTTCCTGATGGTCTTCCAAAAAAGGTGTTCTTCGGTGACCACGATTGATAGATAAAACTAGGTATTAATCGAAGGAATAATCGAAATTTAGATTTTTGACAAAATGGCAGCTTCGTAGAAAAAAAAATCAAATTTTTGACTAAAAGTGCCATTGAAAATTGTTTAAAAAAAAACAGAAATAATTATCCGAAATCTTATTACTTCGATTAATACCTGAGGAATATATCTGAGAAAGTTGTGTTAAAATTTCAAGCCGTTTGGTTGAGCCGTTTTTAAGAAATCTTGGTCACCGACTTGGAAACATAGTTTTGAGAAAAACGCTTTTAGAGTTTCGGAAAAAGTTAGCACATGATAATTTTTTTTTTAGTTACATGGAGTTATCTGTTCTAGAGCCATAGGATGTACCCTTTGTAGCCTCACCAGCTTCTAATACTTCGATTTGATGCTGTCTACGAGCCATTCTTCTCTCTGGCGTACTCCCATGCGCTTCGGTCTGTACTCCGCCTACTTTCTAACAGTCCGAGATGTGATTGCAAATATGCGTATATCTCGGAAAAAACTTGTCGGATCGATTTGAAATTTTAAGGGAATATTATCAGTTAAATAAACATTCTGAAAATGCAGAAAATAAAAAATCGATTTTAACTGCGTATAATCCCTTAATGTCACATGACTTGATGCGATCAATCTTTTGCACAAATCTTGGCACAAAGTATCTACCGAAACAATAAAAAATGCATTTAAACATGCAGTACTGTTGGCGACCAACGGTAACGATCAATTTGATGAGGAGGATTTATTTTCATTCAAAGCAGCAGTACATATGAACAACCTCAAGATATCCATTGGATTATCCATTGGATTATCTGACTGCGGATGACAGTCTTTTAGCATCGACATTTTTAACGGATGACGAGTTAGTTGCCATGTAAAATAATGGCAGCTCTGATAGAGAGAGTGAGGACGAGTTAACTGAAGGTCCAGTTGCAACTACTACATCAATAGTGTCGATTTCGTCGATTTTTCCAGCCTCATGATGTACCACAAAATATTTTAAATAATTTGGTAGAAATTGAAGCTTATACAGACACGCTGAAAATTCAAGAGCTTCAAACAAAAATAACAGACTATTTTAAGTAACGAATTTACGTATTCATGGACATTTGATATTATATTTCGAATTAATTGGAAATTGAGTTTGCGTTTTGGTATACATACATACATACATACATACATATATATTTTGTTCATGAAAATGTTATTATTTCGCATTAAATAAACTTGTTATTTTGCTTAGTTATTTGGATACAACGAACTTCGGTTATAACGAACCAATTCTCACGGTCCCTACAGGTTCGTTATAACCGAGGTTGACTGCATATATATATATATATATATATATATATATATATATATATATATATATATATATATATATATATATATATATATATATATATATATATATATATATATATACATATATATACATATATATATATATATATATATATATATATATATATATACATATGTTACATATATATATATATATATATAAAAATATATAAATATGAATTTTTGGCCAAATCGATTTTAATACTAATGTTCTTAGAACATTAATAAAAACTAAAGAGGTCATTATAAAGACCCACGGTCATTCCACGGCAAATCGACTAACGGTCTTTGATCGCTATCGTCAGATTTTAATGAAATGTAATAGAAGTAGCTGAGTTATGTGCACCAATAAACATTTTTTGAAAAATATTTAATATTTGCGGTAATATGGCCTCTTCAAGTTTTTGAGAAACATCGGTTCGTGTTGCATTCAAAACATTGTATAAAATCTTCTACTTTACGTAGAGCCTTTAAATGTGGCTTGTTGGCAAGGGTAAGGTGTAGGTATCCTAGAAAAAATAGTGCGAGAAACATCCTGGCCCAAAAGGATAAAAAAGATCATTACAGTGACCTTTATCCTTAAATATTTCAAAATGCACATCTTCGGTTTTCTTAAATTTTTTATATATTGTAAAGCTAGAAATGTGCAAAATTTCAGAGTGGAGCTCGTAAAAGTACATTTGTAAGAAATTTTTAAAGGTATGAAATACTGTAACCGCCAAAAAAAAATATTTAATTTTCGATAATTAGTTCACAAGCCCTTTTGGATAACAAAATATTTCCAAATTCAAAGAGGTGAGTTCAAAAATTATCTGAAAATTGGCCGATTTTCTTTGGAATCACGCGGAGGTTATAGATCAAGTACGGTACCCAGTTGCATCATGACGAGGCGATGTACAGTGGCTCAATAAAGAAGTCGGACACATACCTACTTATATTTCAAAAGGGAATAAACTGCCCAAGAATGAACTTCAGACAAAAACTAAATATATTTTTTTTAACTGCGTATCATTTATTTATGAAGAGTAAAACCATTGAAAACTTAACTCAATTTCATGATTTTATAAAAATTAAAAAGCAAAAATGTGCGTAAAATTCATGCCAAAAAAGAACTCGGACAGGTGGCAGTACTCTTTTTGCTTGTGGGTTTTAAACGGGAATTCCCGGATTTTATGTACTTGACAGCTTTGCGCATTCAACTGAATCAAGTTAAAGGCCTGAATTTGTTATTTGTGTGAAATTGTGAACTTTAAATTGAAAAATGGGACGGCAACTTGGCCAAAGTTCTTTAGAAGTAAGACAACTTGTTATAAAATATTATAAAGAAGGGAAATCGGTCCGTGATATTGCGAAAATAGGGCACACTCTACAGTTCATGACATTATTAAACGTTTTAGATCTTCAAAATCAGTGGAAAATAAACAAAAAAGTGGTAGACCTAGAGTACTTTCAATGTCAGATGAACGATGGATTGTACAAAAAATTTATTAAAACCCGAAATTAAGTGGTCCTAAACTAGCCAAACAAGTATCGGAATATCTTAAGCAAAATGTAAACCACGGAACTATAAGGCTATTTTTGAGAAGAAAAAATTTACACGGGAGTTTAGCCTGTAAAAACCGTTTGTGAGCAAGTGCAATCGAAAAAAGAGACTCAAATTCGCGAACAGCTACAGCTAAGACTTTTCGTTTTGGTCTACTGTGTTATTCGCAGATGAAAGTAAATTTAATGTATTTTGGTCCGATGGACAATGTTATGTGTGGCGAAAACCTAACCAAGAGCGCAATCTACAGTCTACTGTGAAACATGGAGGTGGCTCAGTGATGGTCTGGGGCTGCATGTCCGCAGCTGGCCCAGGTAATCTTTGTATAATCAACGAAATTATGGACCAAACAAAGTATTTGAACATTTTAAAAGAAAATTTGGTGCAGAGTGGTAACAAATTGGGAATAAAAGAGAACTTCCAATATTACCACGATAACGATCCAAAGCAGAAAGCGCTCAATGTTCGATTATGGCTGCTGTACAATTGTTCGCATGTGTTGGAAACACCTCCGCAATCCCCCAATATAAATGTTATCGGACATTTATGGGCTTATTTGGAGAGCCAGTTAAAAAATCATACTATTAGGAACAAGCAACAATTGGAGTCAGCACTTCAAACCGAATGGGCCAAAATTGATCCTTCCCTTTGAAAAAACTTGTAGAGTCTATGCCAGCAAGACTAACAGCCATAAGGAAAAATAATGGATTGCCAACCAAATATTAATAACCTTTAATAATATTTTAAACTTTACATAGAATTAAGTGTCCGAGTTCTTTTTTGGCATAAATTTTATACACATTTTCACTTTTTAATTTTTATAAAATCATGAAATTGAGTTATGTTTCAATGTTTTTATTTTTCATAAATAAATGATATACAGTTAAAAATATATATTTAGTTTTTGTCTGAAGTGCATTCTTGGGCTGTTTATTCTCTTTTGAAATGTAAGTAGGTATGTGTCCGACTTCCTTATTAAGCCACTGTTTGTGCCTCCCAGGCCGAACAGAGCGTTGAATGATTAGTACTTTTGTTGAATATATATAGGTAAGCTGAATTCGGAATGCGGTAACTTGATTTTTATCGATTAATACTATGCGATGGCGATTTTTCCAGAGACACTATGTGATTGTCTATTTTTTTATATTTTTTTATTAGAAATGTGCAGTTACATACTGCAACGTTTGCGTAATGTACCCTTTTCATCAGCGCAAAATTTAATAATTAATTGAAAAAATAAAAAAAAATGCAATTTTTCATAGCTGTACTATGACATTATCACTTAAGGGACTACTATTTGCTGTCCAGCAGTCCAGCAGTTTTATAGAAAACTATATCAAAAATAGGGTTAGAACAGCCAGTATAAAATATTTTCTATTTCCAGTCAGTGATGGCCACATTCTGGTCTGAGGAAAGTTAAAAAGTTATAAATTGCCCTGTGTGTTGCACTTAAAACAAACGCCTTTGCTTTCCATTTTCATTCGGAACATTTTTAAACAGGAGTAAATCAAATTATTCAGGGACTCAATTGACGTGCAGTAAACGGGTATTTACTTCAACTTTGAATCATAAAAAATCTATTTTTTTGCTTAAACGAGTCTAGCGATAGTTTACTGGCGGGATATATCTATAGTTCAAAGGAAGTTAAATTTTCTGACGGAGTGTAGTTCTAGGGAAAAACAACAACTTGAATTCAAAATTCTTAGATGCAATCAATCACTTGAAAATATGTTTGGATGCACCGAATCGGTTTCAAAAATTTAATTGAAGGTAAAAAAATATTCTATTTTAATAACTCAGTTCCATTTAATGCATTTTGTCCATTTGCTTTCCATACTTTGGTACACATACAAACTTACTTAGCTTAGAGCTAAAAATTTTTTTTTTTTTTTTGGAAAAGTTGGTTTTAAATCATGATTATTTTACTTTATTCATTTATTCACGCCCAATTGTCTTAGTTTGCAATTGAACTTATTTCTACAGGTTTGTTGCATATAAATGTTAAATCTATGTTGGAATTATTTGAAAAATATGAGGTAATTCCCAAACAGAATCATAGACCAACTGTTGAATTCAATACTTTAAGCTTAACTTTTAAATTTCCTCTAATCTCCTAAGTTGAACCCCGACAATGGTTCAAAACGCATTCGAATACAAGTCAATGCATTCATCTAATTACTATTGATCTCATCCCGTAATAAGCCTATAACAGCTACATTAAACGGAGCAGTACGAAAACAACACAATATCTGCCAAATTCGCTAAATTCCTCCTAAATTAAGTATTACGACCTTAATAACTGTATTACCCCCGGTTCAAATGCAATCCGATGCATTAGTTGGCAATTTGGGTACAACAGCATAACGAACTATTCGTTTCGGCCTGGGACCTGGTCATCTAACCGAAATTCGAACTGGTCATACTTCCATAAGTGACGAAAATGTCTCGGTAAACCCGTGAAAAGCCTCAAAAGCCGACAAAATTCACTCGAAATTGGTGGTGGAAACATTTGAATCCCAGGACCGGCTAGCGGACGAGCAAATTCACAGCACACAGGTGTTCTCGGTCCGATAAAAGGACAATGTCCGCCACCTTCCTTTCACCGTACGCAATGTCAGTTGAGCGGAATAGGCAGAAACTCTGGGCAGTTAGAATGGTATGCGAGCGATCACTATCTTCCTAAAATCCGGAATCGTACCGGACAGAGCAATGAAATATTGGTCACACAACATATCGAATGTAACCGACCGACGGGACTCAGGAATTCCCGTCCCGGATGGCCTCATGCTACGCCCGGTTGGTCATTGGCTAAATCGAACGACCATTTGCCACGGGATGTTGTTAAAACGCGATAAAGTCCTGTTGCGAGTGAATTTATTCATTTCGATGCTGTCATGTGAACGAAACCGACCTGTTGTATCCTGGACTGTGGCGGTCGTTGCCATGCTAAATTAGTGAAGTGAAGACTGCTAGTAGTAGGCTTTATTCATTTGTTCAATCAAGAAGAGTGGTAGGGATGATTTGTTGCGTACTCGGATACGGTATTGATACTTTTTTTTATTAATTTTAATTGCTAATCAGTTTAGCTTTGAATTTTATGCTGGTATTCATTTTGGTGGAACGTCGAAGTTATATCTTTTTACATAAATTTGTTGCTATTGTTCTTATATTTTTATATGTTCTATATTATACCCTGCACTTATTATATATGGCCTATTTGCATCGCCCTCGTCATTGAGTAACTTATCTAAGCTATTTATTATAATAGCTGATAATTCAGCCTAAGTGTCCTAAAGAATATAGTTCCAGACAATCCATATTTGTACCAATATCCTCCAGCTAGATACTACCATGAATAAAACATTTACAAATACGCCGTAACTCTACCAAAAAAGATTTCTGGAGTCTCACACGAATTAAGTGTGTAGCCCCTTTTAAAATGATCGAAATTTCCATTTTTAAATTTCCATTTTAATTAGGGGAAGAATGTTGATATCTCATTATATCATATGAAAGATGCTTATAGCACAATTTTTATCTCAAAATGTCAAGTACTACTTTTCGAACATATTAATGCTCAAAACTGAACTTTTGAATTGCGTGTTGCCTGCCACATAAGGCAGTGTAAGTTTCATTAACGTTTCTGGCCACAACCATTTGTCAAATTGTTCCGTATCGTTCTCCCACTTCTGTCTAGTTTTGTACGCGGGTCTGATGTGTCACAGCTGGCCAGAATTATACTGTAACCAACACTTCTCCGAATGTAAGAAAGCCAGACAGAGAAGAACTCTCTCAAGAAAACTGAAGGAAAGGACACAGAAAAACTTGGAGCACACTTGGAGCACTTGATGAACAATTTCACGAGCCTTTCTACAGAAAACCAAATGGAGCTACTTAACTAAGGTCTGAATTATGCTACCAGAAGAATATCATTTCTAACAGAATATCAAACACGTCTTGCTGAAGAGAAAACATTACAAATTATAAGCAACGTGGCTAGGTTGATCATGAAGGAACGTGTTAAATGGAAGAACGAGTGCAAAATTCAAAAGACACTTTAAATGTTGGCTGCCCAAACGGTGTTTTATACTAAAGCGCATAAAAGAAAGAATGTCTTCATAATAAGCAAAGAAGAATATGGCCGAAAAAAGTAATGGAAAAACTCAACCAGGAAGACAACAGTAGTAGAGGAACAGTAGTAGAGGAAAAGAATGATGTCAGTGATTCTACTTCCACCTTCCTCCGCTGAAAAGAGCATGGCGCCTGCGATTATTCAATGCTGTCTAGATGTACGGGCCGTCATGCAGAATGGTGGCGTCACAGTAAGTGAAAAAAGTGAAAAATACAAGCAGTCTTATGAGACGTCAAAGTGAATGAAGTGAAGATATAGTGAGATCTGCGGAACAGTGCTAGTGAACTGTGAAACTGATAAACAGCCCTATAGACCAGATGATTATGAAAATCAAAACTCACAAAACTAGAAATATCTGTGGACCGGAGGTCACTTGATCTTTTTAGCGGGGGAAGCCGAAAGCATAATCACTGACATTTTATATCTGTGACGTCATCCTCCGCCTCCTCATTAGAACTAGTACTCTATATCTGTGACGTCGTCATCTTCCTCCTCATTTGTGAATTGGAACTAGTATTCTCTATCTATGACAAGCATGAGTCGAAAAAAACATTGCCAGATTATATGGAACGAATAGAAAAGTCTTGAAAAATTTCAAAGGTCTCATCGGGGAAGTCAATACATTGCGGATTCCAAACACAGTGTTGCCAATAATCAAACGCCTCAGAAATGTACATAAAGAAGGAAATGAACTGAGGTAGACTGTTGTCGCTACAAACGCACTAACAAGGAGGACTACGAAATGGTTGACGACAATTGTAGAGCCTTACGAAAAATAAACAAAACGTCAGTTATAAATGAGTAAACTGGATAAGAAACTTAGCGAAGAGGAATCGCTCCCCGGATTGTGAATGAGAAATGTTGTCGACAACTTCGCAACCGCGAAAAAAGATGTTTTGGCAGAAGCTTTGCAGAAACTAAACATAGACCATAAAGATATCATTTTCAATGAAATTTCGAATTGAATAAAAAAAATACCCAACACAACGCGATGAGTTACCGATACTATTCACACATAGATAACAAGAAATAGCCATATGAATTTAAACAGTTTTTTGTCATTTTTCAAGTAAATTAAGCAATTTTTTCAACGTTTTGATATGAAAGCAATGCCAGCAAGTAAGACTACCAATCACGCACTAAGATAGGACTTGCTTATTGCAAAAAAAAGCAATTTTCCAAGAAAAGTAAAATAAGTTTTTGAGATGTCTTCCAAACGTGCTTCTTTCTATAACCAACCTATAAAAAAGGTCATGTATCTCTTTGATCCAATGTCTTGGAAGTCATTGGATCCATCAGAAGGCAATGTTTTGAAGATTAAGGAAAGTAAAATACTTGCTACATATTTTCTTTAAGGGTGGTAATAATTTGCTAGAACTGTAACAAAAAAGTTAGCTGTAACAGCAAATTCGTTCCTAAAGTATATCATATTGAGCTGTCCTGCCTCGTACAGAAAAAAAGAGATACCACAAAGAGCAACAATTAAAGTGGTACCAAATTACTGAGCACTGTCTTTAAGGTGTATTCGGCTATATTACCAGACTCGATAGCCCCGTTCGCTCAAAAAGTAGAGGGGTCCATACAAATGAGACTTCAATTCATGCAAATCAAAGAACAGGTCAGACAATCTCTCTGCAGTATACGAAAACTCCCTTGATCTACGATCTCTGTTGTTCAATTTTTTCATCGGCTTCAGATCCACTTTTGACAGCATAATTAGAGTCAAACTTTACAAAGCCTTGTTTGATATCTCAACCAAAATCATAGGTGTAAAAATGCTGACGGACGGCTGATCATGACGAACTTGGGTAGCCACATTAAAGAAGCTTGACCCTTACGAAAACCATTTACCATTAATAATGGTCTATGACAAAAAGACATCCTATCCTTCGTTATCATCAACCTGGTGCCAGAAAATATAATATGTAATGCCATGATTAGCATAAGAGGTACCATCCTCACCAAGACCAGCCAATTATTGATTTTTTCTTATTATTTTTTTCTAAGATGATGCTAAGGCTCTGGAAATGCCCTATCATGCAATAACACAGCCTTGTTGGAAGGAAATCTAAGGAAAAATAGAAAGGAAGGGTTGGGTTTGGAGGTAGCAGTGGTGCACTATTCGTTTGAACAACTGTGGATTATAGTCTGCGGGGAACACAGTAGATGGCAGGCTGTTCTACAATCGTATTGTCCACAATCGTATTAACAAATGAATCGTCAAATTTGACAATATAACTGGCACTGATCGAAAGGGTATGTGCCTGAGAGCGTCGAGAGGCTCGGTTTTTGCACGTAGGAATAAGGAATCAGACTTGACATTTCGTTAGAACAAAGATCATATAGATAAAGAAGACGTTGATGCTCAAGGGATTCAACACATGAAGTAATGGTTTCATCGCCAATAAGCGTAAAAGCTTTGCGTTAGATTTTGTCTAGTTCCGCTAAAGCAGTGTGGCCTGCCCAAGTCCATATATGAGAGTTATACTTTTGGTCTTACGAGAGTCTTGTAGATGTACGCTATGTCTGATGGCGTAAAGTTTTTCTTGCCTCTTTGAAGGGAATCTAGGCATTTCATGGCATTTTGCGCAATTTTGAAAATGTTGCCGGTTCAGTTTAGTTTGCTGGGGATGTTAAATCCTTATAGATGTAGCGAAGGTAATTCAGAAATATCTACTTCATCAACGGATATAGTGTGGTTAGCAGGAGGAAGGTAAGGGTTGGGCGAAAAACGACACCATTCGATTTTGGACGCATCAAACACAACACGGTTCACTCAACCCCAAGCGAAAATGGTTCATATATTACGGATATATCTTACGGAACCCCTGCATTGTTGGTGGGAACACATGATTTGGAAACTTTCAATCCATTTTACGAGGATGGGGTGGAAAGCAAATGCAAGAAGCTTGGCTAATAGAGCTGGGTGCCAGACTCTGTCAAAGGCCTTTGAGATATCCAGAGAAATGACCATTGCTTCACCAAAGTTAAGTAGAGAACGGTTTTATCTCTCAGTGAGAAATGTAAATGAATATCCAGTAGAGCACCCAGAACTCAAAATATTTCATTATTTTTGAGTTCACGAGTGATTCAAATACTTTAAGCAGTACCGAAACGATTGCAATTGGTCGATAGAGAAATCACAGGTCTCCCCCTTTATATATATGGGCTGATCGTGTGCAAGCTTCCATACGGACGGAAATATTCCGGTTGAATATGACAAGTAAAATACATTGTGCAGAGGTTTAGCTAGTGCGAAATACCATCAGGTCCGGCAGATTTGAAAACACCAAGCTTGGCAAGTATTCTCAGTACCCCTCACATATCAGCGCACATTGGAGAGCGAGTGATAGAGGTGGTAAGTAAAATTTTGAAGCAATAATCTCAGCAAAGAGGTTAGGTTTATCCAGTGACTTAGTAATTATATTACCACAATGAAGCAAAGGTGGCAAGGAAGAACCGGAGAAGTTGGTCTTGTTCATTTTAACAAGCGGTTAGAAACCTTTGCTTCCTTTCTGACTTGCAAGGACCTTCTGTTTAATATTATGATCAAACTGGAATTTAACTCTTTTAATAGTGAATTTGCAAGTATTGCGAGCAGCTTTGTAAAGGTTTTTTTAAGCCTCAGACGGAAATAGCTTGTAAGTTTGGAACGCCGCCTTCTGAATGGGAATGGCCTCTTTAGCTTTGCAACTAAAGGTTGTGGTTGGTTAATGGTCTTGAAGTGTTGTGGGATGAGAAAATACATTCCACACCAGAAAATATCGGTCATTGTGGAAGCTATATACTCGAAGTTCTTTGTTGCAAAGCAATCGGACACGTCAAACTCTCTAATGTATTTGCTAAAAGCAGGCCAGTCAGCTTTGCCATAATTCCAGACAAGTCGTTTGGATCGAAACTGATTAGTGTTAATAAGAGAAGCGATGTATTTTTCTTTCTATGATAATGCCAAAGCTATCGCCCTTTGAAACAAATGCTTAGTGATGGCGGTAGGGAGACACATATGGGAGAACCCGATATCAATTATTCCATTATTATTTTAAGTGCCACATATTTTTCTCATTTTCTAAAGCGCTAGGGTTATGCCTAGTTGCTACTAAAGCTTTTAAAGTGACACTTGATTAATGAAGTGCTGGTATTATGCCCAGTCGCCGACTGTTGAGACAACACAAAACGAACAAATACAGCCATGGGCACAGCGGGATTCAAACCCGCGGGCAGTAGATCGCTGCTTCAGACTAACGTGCTAGCGAGCTAAGCTGCAAACCTCCCAAAAGCGAATGCAAGAAGCTTGGCAAATAGAGCTGGGTGCCAGACTCTGTCAAAAACCTTCGAATATCCAAAGAAACGACCATTGCTTCACCAAAGTTAAGGAGAGAACGGTTCCATCTCTCAGTGAGAAATGTAAATGAATCTCCAGTGGAGCACCCAGAACGGAAATTTTACTGGCGGTCGTTGATGAGATGGTTCGACTAAAAAAATATTTCATTATTTTTGAGTTCTCAGCAGCGAGGTGCAGAAGCAGAAATCGAATATTTATCTGGGTGAGAAGTTAAAACCAAATCTAAAAGATTTGCATTATGCCCAGACAACTTCGACATAGCCCACGAAGTCAAAACTATTCCACTCCCCCAAGAAAATCAAGCTCCTGCTGTGCAAGACCATATTCTCCGTAGTCCTTGTGTTTTTGTTGGTTTTTGGGAAGACAATTTGCAAATTTTCATCTGCGATCAAAAAGATGATCCTACAATAGATTTTTGACCCCCCGCGTTTGAATGAACGTTTCCGTTGCCCAGGTCACTGACGAAATTTGGCTCAAAAGGTTGTTTTGTGCCGGACACTTAGCTCTTATGATTGAGGTAGATCTGGCTCATAAACACAGGGAGGTGGCAGTATTATTCAAATCAAACGTTAAAGTAGGCTGTGTCTTCTGTGGAGTGATGGCGAACGCCAAAATGACAAAACATTGTGGATATCAAAGAGGACGGCGGCAGTACAACTCACAATTATCTCTACTTTGTGTACGTATTTTTTATCATTTTTTCCATAACTTATTTCCCCACAATATTGATTGAAACAGATTTTAAATTAATAAAATTCAAAATCGTTTTTACTTTGACTAGAAACACCTGCACTAGAAATAATAAGAAGATATTTTGGGATCACGATTAACTGCCCGTTTTTGAATTTCAACTAGACATTAAGCAGGCTAGAAGCTAATATTTTACCTCGGCTACACATACGGTATGCATTGCATCATTTTTCGCGAAAGCTTATTTATACATATTAGTTTGCCCAGTACGTTATTTATCCTCCAATGAAACAAGCAAAGTGTCTAGCTGCAGGAATTATCGTAACGGCCAAACCAAAGATCCTTAATCTAGAAATTCACAAAAGTCGATACTATTTTTATTTCCCACCTGCGTGTAAAATATAATTCTACGTTATCACCCATACACCACATGAATGAAAATATCAACTATTCTAGGTTCTTTCGGAGTCATTCCTTTCGAAGCGATTCCGAGAACTTACCTTACTTAACTATTCCTGCTATTTATTGACCTATTCCAAAATCACACTCTATGCTCTACTCTTGGTATTATTCTGGTGAATGTTGTCGTTGACGGAGTTACTACTGTTACCCATTTCTATGTAGCTTCACTTTTGTTTTCAACATTCGCCCTGCCGACGAAATGTTTCTCCCGAGGACATAATTCGTTTCCATTCACCAGAGACCAAAGAACATCGAGCCCGGCTGGAACTCATACCGGAATTCATATAACAAGGATCGTTTTGTTGTGACCAATTCGAATTTCGGTAAACGGGAATGAAAGTCGGTCGAAATTCTATAGATGTGTATGAATCATTCGGCAAATTTGTGAAAACAAAGTCAGAGAAATGGTTTGCATAGTGACAGACATGGTGACGACTTTAAGATTGTATGATGTCATCGATTAAATCATCGAACTGTTACATCAGACAGAGATTTAAATTAATGGTATGAAGCTTTCTATTTGATTTACAGTTAAATTTATCTCATTCGTTTTAGCTTTCACCTGAATGGTGAGTCCAGCACATATATGTGAAAAAGACTACCCATGAATTGGACTTCATTATTTTTGTTGTGATTTGAATTAGCCTGTGAATATATAAATGACCCACGTCATGGATTTTTTTTTATCCTTATTGTCTCTATTTTTATCAGCCCTAGCATTAAATTTATGTGTCTCCCCTCTTCAGCTTGTAGTCCACACAAAATAATTTTTCTTCGTCAGCATGGAATAAATAGACCTGGAATATTTTCTTGTTCGGAACACTGCCCAGTCAACTGTGTGATCCTAATCCTGGTAGCAGCCTGGCCAAATCAGTCAATGTCACATTCTGAGCCCTTAAGGACACCTTTGCTTTGGTCATGAATGAATTTAAATATGGGCCGGTTTCTTAAAGAAGCTTCACCTATCTCTTTTAATATATACAGCCTGAAACATTTAATTGCTGTCGGAATGGGAAACATTTCAATTGAAGAAAGTTTTAGTTTGCATGGAGGTAAGCAATTTGTTGACAAAATAAATGATATTTCAAAAACTATGGTTTGAATAAATGTTTTCGAAAGAATGATAGTAATTCAAAATTCTAGAGATAAAGTAGAAAGAGAGATATTTATCAGTAACGTATATAAGGATATGGTATTATTTCTCTTTAAGATGAATGTGTTTTCAAATCAGGGGTGTATTGACCTTAACAGAAAAATCTATAATTCAGTTAACGTATTATCTTATCTCAACCAAAATCTCATAAGATTGACTTTCGTCTGAATTGAAATCACCTTCTGAAGTAGTTAATCAAGTCTACCATCATATCATTTGGCAAGTCAAATTTTCTAAAAGGGTTTATGTATAGATTAATCATATCAGCTCAGTCTTTGAGCCTAGTTCCAGTGTTATCAGAGATACATGCATAATCTTTGCACCTGACAAACACTTTATTTTCTTTTTGGTTCACTTTTATTCTCAGCTCTCTTTGCAATATTCCCAATATAATACATACTTTCTCAACACGTAGTTGTAAAAAAACACTACTTTGTTTTCACAGTGTCCTTTCTCAATTTCTCTACGGTGTGTTTTGCATATTTTCTTTCAATTCGACAAGGGTCAGAGACGTATGGGGAGTTGGGGCAATAGTATCGGGCAATACGAAATCGATCAAGTTTCTCGGGGACGGAAACAGGTTGGTCAAATCGGTACCGAATTGTATCTCTTTTGTCGTCCTCTTGCATCACTTCGCCGCCACCATTTACAAATCGAAGAACATCGGCAAAAGGACGATGACTATCATCAAAATATGCACGCGTGCTGATTAGTTTACAAAAACCGAACGATGGATGAATTTGTAATCGAAGGTTGCGGAAAGCTCCAGAAGTATTACTCAACTTTCGAAGCTGCTACCGTTGTCTGGTGCTGAATAGGTAGCAGCCCCGGCGTAGGAATCATTTGAAAGCAAGTTGACAAAGAATTGCCATAGGCGAAACGGAGCTCTCGCAAAAGTTACAGCACTGCAGAAGAGTTCGTGAACTCACACCTCGGAACTAATTCGGAACAGACTTATCGTTCGGTCTGCGACATTAGTCGTACTGCTCGGGACGAATTCGTAATGGAATTGGCATTCAGTCGATTTTGCAGAAAATTGTGTCACAGGATGTTGTAAGCCCTAGTGCTGCCATCGAAAGGATAGCTATATCTTACAAGCCAACTTATCCAGCTATCGAGATGTATTTGAATGAATGAAGAATGGAATTTGTTGGCTAGGCTCCATCGATAACTAGATGCGAAGGCAAGTCGAATTTCAAAGAGGATCTGATGAATTTGGCGGTGAGGTATTTCAGTTTGTATATGCGGTCGATGGTTCTGACTTATCGCCTTAATGTCTTATTTGCATATCTGCTTCAAATTCGTCGTTGGCTGTAGTTTATTTTTGGGATATAAAATTAAACTGTGAACGAAGGCTTCGTGAGTTGACTTTCTCGATTCGGTTCGATTCCGTTATAGTTTATATAAGAATCGAAAATGCGTTTGTTGTGTCGAAAGAATCTCCAACTTATCTATACGGTAATGTCCTCGGAATACTTTGAATTGAAGCCAGATGACGCTGCATAAATTACACTCAGTTGACTATTTACCTTGAAGATTTTTGGTTTTAAGTGCAACTGTGGAGAAAAATCAGCGACCTCATGAACAAGTGGCTGTGTTTCTTCATTTATGTAGTTGCATTATCTCTTATTTACACGGAAACTGCCTGTACTGGTATACTTTAAACTAAATATGCACTAGTTTTGAAAGTATGAATAAACCGGTTACCAAACGAACCGGGAAGCTAGTAAGTGAAAGTCAAACTAGATTTTTTTATGATTAATCGGCGAAAATCGAGCCTCTCGGATTTAATTTTCACACAAAATGGACCAGGAATAGATTTCTGGCAATTTCCAGAAGAAGAAAACAGTATGCATGCAAAATCTAAAAAGAAACTATTAAACTAAGATTTTTGAGGTGCTTCAATAATATAATTTACCCAGTCAAAGTTAATGTTTAACTAAGCTAAAAGCGTTTGAAAAATTTTCATAGTTGATATCAACTTTTACTATACTACCTAAAGGCTGCTACTGAGTTAATCGTGAAACTAAATTTTGACTTGCCTCCATTATCTGATCATTCTTTCGAGCGAAAATATTGGCAATGGAGAAAAGCAGAGACACTGCTCATTCCTGCTGCTTTGTTATTGGAAAGACATTTGCAATTTTCAAATTCAAACACGAAATCTTACTTTTAGCTCGAAGTAATGAACTGCACAAACTAGTTGGCTTGCAATAATTGGAGACATGTGTCAATGCCATCTATATTTTCAAAGCGAAAGCAACTTCAAAGCAACTTTTCATGTTAAAAACTGAATACAAGTCCTGCTTATTCTCAAGCTAAATTTTCACCGAAACTTTCTACCTAATAAAGCCGCGATGTTGAATAACGAAGGGGATAATAATTAGTCGTTTATTTAGAGCACCTGGACGTTGAGAAAATAGAGAAAATGTTTGATAACTTCCTAAACTAATCTCCAAAACCAAAATCGGGACGATACAGAGAAGCCAAGAGAAGCCATTTTCGCAAAACAAGAGAAGCCATTTTCTACAAAGCTTTCCAATAAGTACTTGACGCACAAAAGAAGCTGCTGCGTAGTGATGTACAGAAGTGCTACGCTGCGGATCTATTGTTCACGCAGCTTAAGCATAGTACTGAGTTCGATTTCACGTGAAATTTTCATACAAAATTTCACGTGAAATTGGTTTCGGCGAAAATTTAGCTTGAAAATAAGCAAGTTTTGTACTGTGTTCTTAGCATGAAAAGTTGCTTTGAAGTTGCTTTCGCTTTGAAAACATAGATGGCACTGAAACATGTTGTCAATCATTTCACGCCAATTTAGTTTGTGCAGTTCATTCTTTCGAGCGAAAAAGTGACATTTAGTGTTCCAATTTGAAAATTGAGCAGTGCAAATGACTTTCCAATAAGAAAATCGATCGAAAAGTGAAATTCTTGACATTTTATCCGTCAAGAATGAGCAGTGTCTCTGCTTTTCTCCGTTGTCAAAATTTTCGCTCGAAAGAATGACCAGATAATGGAAACATGTCAAAATTTCACGTGAACTCGAACTCAGTACCAGCCTTTATACTTGAGCCCGGAACCCAAATTAGAATGATAACTAAAAGCTGGCACGGAGTTAATCGTGCAGCTAAATTTTAGCATGTCTCCATTATCCGGCCATTCTTTTGAGCGAAAATTTTGACAACGGAGAAAAGCAGAGACACTGCTCATTTCTAACGGATAAAATGTCAAGAATTTCAATTTTCGATCGATTTTCCTATTGGAAAGACATTTGCCCAACTCAATTTTCAAATTGAAACACCAAATGTCAATTTTTAGCTCGAAAAAAGGAGCTGCACAAACTAAATATGCGTGAAATGATTGGAGACATGTGTCAATGCCATCTATATTTTCAAAGCGAAAGCAACTCCAAAGCAACTTTTCATGCTACAAACTGAGTACAAGCCCTGCTTATTTCCGAGCTAAATTTTCGCCGAAACAGATTTCACGTGAAATTTTATATGAAAATTTCACGTGAAATCAAACACAGTACTAAACTTAAAATCAAAACATGTCGAAGCTGAATTCTAGAAACATATGGCGTTTCCGAATTCACGTCTTCGTCGTCTTCTTTACCTTGTTATGACAGACTGTGACGTCAGTAAAGTAGCTGAGCTATTCTAACAGTTTGAAGCAAACCAAAACGAGTTGTCCGAAATCTACGGCTTTGCTTTTTAACACTGCCTCAAAAGAACATCTAGTCAATGAAAAGTCAAATCAGAACGTGACTTTGTCAGCTTTTACACAGGAGAGCAATGCCAGGATTTAGGTAACTGAAATCGACGAAGCTCGACTTAATCTGGCGTCACCTTCTGTTATAACAAGCTGAAGACGAAGGCGATGACGTCAATTCGAAAAGGCTTAGTATTCACACTCGTTATGGGTTGCAGAGCCTCGGAAGGTGCTTGTTGATGAGAATCTGTGTGAACTGAGAAGCAATGAATCAGTTTTGTCAGCTTCTGTATTCACCGAATGATTACAATAAGGAAATTTCATAAAAAAACAGAAGCATCAGAAGACGCTTTTAGAAACCTTTCAGGCAAATTCATATTTGCCGTCGACTTTAATGCGAGATTTATGGAGTGGAGAGCGCCGACTGAAAATACAAGGGGGAGTTTAAGATATCTCTAGTGTGAAAACATTTTGGTGGAATATTTTTACTAGACGCCAACTTTGCTTGGGGGGTCAGCGCAAGCCAAATAGCTATAGACACACTGGACTAGACACTGAAATTCGGGGTCACATTGCCACATTGAAAACCACTACCGGGAAAAGAAAAAAAAATTTAGTAGAGAATGCAGAACTGAGGTGAAAAGCTCTAGTGTGCAAATGTTGGTAGAGCACATTTCATTTTGTCGCAAAACAAAATAGAACAAAAAAAGAACTCAAAATAGTCATAAAGTGACGTAAATCGGTCCATCACAACTAAAAATATCATGTCAACCGTATCGAAAAAAGTAGTTTCGAGAAAAACGCGTTTAAAGCTTGGAGTCTCGTTTCGGGCAGTCTGAGTCATTTAATGGTATGTTATACTTCGATTTTTATAATCAGAGATCCTCGTCTTATGCAATGTTCCTTCTTCAACTTCAAAGCGAGATTTTCGGGCGCTTTTTCAGCCATACGAGCAGTTCGAACTTCTTTAAAAGCTAGAGAAGCTCGTAGCTCGGAGCGGTTAATTCGTTGTTGATCACGTTTTTTGGTTTAGTTGACGTGTCACAAAAATAAATGTTACTCCAAAAATAATTCGAATTTCCGAAAATCCTTTTAAAAGTTTATTCTCAAAAGTGTAAACTTTGAAAATATCCAAACAATACAAATCGATTTGATCAAATTTCTAGACCAGAATACCCTCTTAAGGCTTTAAGAATGTTCTACTTCATCAACAGTAAAAAACAAAACTTCCTGCAAGTGTTCGGTGAAAAGATCACAAATTTCTTGAGTGTTTAAAGTAACGAGGTTTTTATTTCTTTGATGACTTAACAGAAATCCTTCTTTTGGTGTTTGCCAAATCGAAAACTTTTTTTCAGCTCATAAATTATATTTGTGCCAAATATATTCATGGAGTTTGGTTAAGATGTCTTTCGTTAAATCATAACATCTGTCATTGATATCATCGCTTAGATTAATGTTTATTATACAGTTTATTTCTATGATTTTGTAAGTATCTGAGGGTATATCAAGTCATGGCTCATGAGAGCTTGTCTTTTTTCTTAGATTTCGGAATGTACCTATAAACGGCTTCGAAAATCAGCTGAAAAATAAAACCACTGCAACCCTCAATTGTAACATTAATAGTTGTTCTAAAAACACTAAAGCTCTCATAATCAGCAATGCATAAATCATATGCAATAGAGTGATTGTATAAATAGGAAGTTTTCAAATTAGACATAGCTCAACTCTGAAGGCATGTTCTACGTAGGCACTGAGACTAGCTACACCATCTTCGTAACTATTGGTAGATATAGCCAATTGTCGTTATGGTTAGAAATCGAAGCTATTTACTACAAATCGTTGCAACAAAAAGTACTTATTCTATTTAGATCTGATGACAAGTTGCTGAAGTTGAAATAAGGTGTTGTTGCAGCAACTCTCTTAAATAAGACAAAACAATTATAATAAGTAAAACGAAAAACTATGTTACTTACGTTTTGAAAATTAGTTTCAGCATATATCTCAATAACGCCACTAGTGACATCTATTTGCAACTAGTAATATGTACATACATCTAAAATCGAATGGAATTATGAATTATTTTGTCTCTACTGTAATTATCAAATTTATACTAAAACACATTGGAATTAAGAATATGGAAATTAAAATCATCAATCAAAAATAAATTAAATATCGTTTATTTTTTCAAGCTGAATATGGCGCCTTAAATCATAAATAAGAGCATATGGGAAGAGAAATACACGAGAATCCGCCAACTTTATAGTAAATTGAAAGTGGAGACCATGCCACCATTCCTTGTGAGAATTAAATTATGTGACACATGAAATTTTATT
Organism: Nemotelus nigrinus; assembly: GCA_947369275.1. NCBI lineage: Eukaryota > Metazoa > Arthropoda > Insecta > Diptera > Stratiomyidae > Nemotelus > Nemotelus nigrinus. The sequence continues at coordinate 165,105,948 of OX376372.1, forward strand.
CAATTCCAGTCAAAAGCATTCAATTAATATGTTACTCATTTTATAATCAATAAAAATTAAATTCAACAATTTCTGAAATAAGAATATAAGAGGTTTAAATAACAATAAATTTGAATTTTATGATTATCATAAATGTGGAGAATTTCCCCACTCAAGTTGGAGAGCTAAAAAACGCAATAAAAGGCAGAGCCAACTCTACAATCAATCTATTTGCGATTAGGCTCATACCAAGCAACACATTCTAGAAGGTATTGTGCTTGAGATATGCTCATTGTTTTTCTTCCCATCTTTCTACTAACCGTTTCTTCAGGAATTTCGAATAGGTGTAAACGCATGCCGATAAGACTATTTTTACACAACATTCAAATTCCAGCTTACTCACTTATAAAACTTAATAGAACGTAAGAAGTGTAGTAAAATAAGCCGATAACAAACCACACGTGTATTAAAGGTTGTGTAGTGCTAATGTACGGTACACCAGGAAATTACCGTTACGGATGGTATGTTGATATGCAACAAAGCTCATAGAACATACAATATACAAACGGCAATTTTAATCTCGTACCAAATTGATAAAGAAATATTTGTGATCTAGTGAATTTCAATGAAATTGTAAATTTAAGTAATTGTATTTTTTGGTTATATGAATTTGAATTTATTTGCAATAAAGTTTTGTTTGAATAAGGAACTAAGTGATATTTTTCATACCGCTACACACCTCAATTATTCCGTTTTCCAGGATATTATTTCTGTGCATTGGTGCATAAAATTGTGGAACATTTTTTGGTGGTTCCATCCAGAATATTTTTGTGCATTGTGCACATTTGTGGAACAGGTGTTTTAATTTTGGAATTGTTTTTGCGGGATGATTAAAATTGAAAAACAAATTATATATCTTGAAAATTTTTATTTAGAGATACAAGATACAAGATAAATAAAATTTTTTTCAATTTTAATCATCCCGCAAAAACCATTCCAATTTGATTCTGCTTTCGGAGGCTTATTCCGCAAAACGATCGAGTTTCCCGTATCAATTATTCTCTGCTTTGATAAGCTTTAGAGACGATATACGTTGCCTATGCGATTATAGACAAGAAGGGAACCGTGATCACAAATCAATTATCTTTATGTTTTAATTTTGTTCACCCGGTTATTTTAAATTTGGGTGGTTGAAATCTCCCACTGTGAAAGTTGCAAAATCTTCCAAAAATTAACTTTCTGTGTCGTCCTTGTCTATATTGACGAGCAGTACTTGTCACGTCTTCATTTCACAATGTTGTCATTACAGTAAAATTATGATTGACAAGGCCCACCAATTGCTCAAGTGCAACAGCTGTTTCAGAAGAAGTAACAGATAAAAGTAAATTAATCCCACGACAACCCGCGTTCGGGTCTAGGGGTTGAAGTTGGTAGAGAGCTTCATTACATTTTTTTTCAATTAATGTGCATACGAGTGTGGAGTGATTAGTTCGACGACTCATTTAACCCCTGATTTAAATCAGGTACCCAATCAGAGCTAGATGAACTCAAAGCTTGATGCGCGGACCGTCGTCCCAACCTGGATTCGAACCAGGGACGCCACACGCAAAAAGCCAGTGCTCTACTCACTAGGCTACTCAAGCTTCAAGCTTCCACATGATAGCTTTTCAAAATTTCGGACACGGAATCTAAAAAAAATTATTTTGTAATTCATTTCTCGGAATTCTCGACGAATAAACAGCGAACCTAACGTTAAAAGTGAGCACATTTCATTACTACCACGATTTTCAACAACTCTAGAACTATAAAGAAACATTCATTACATTCTCGTGCAACTCAAGCGCCATCATCAGCCCTCTGAACAAGTTTAATCTGTGCTCTCGCTAAATCCTCGATTCTTGCCTGTTCCGAAATTCACCATTTAACCATATCTACAGTGAACTTTTCCAGTGAAAAACTATGCAAAACTACTGTCGTTTGCATTATTAAAAATGCAATACAACATAGCATGGCATACTACTCGTACACTATGACGTCAGATGATACGCACTACTCCTAGGGGCTTATAGTATTTCTGGCTTCCTTGATCTCTGCAGCCTGCATTCGAACAAACGATGCTGCGAGTGGATGGGAAAACAGTGAATGAGTGGTAGGAGGTGGTGGAGGTACGAGGCGAAGCCTAGATTCCGGAGGATGGCTTGGTGTTAAGGTTACCGTCTATATATCCTCGGCGAGAAAAAAACAATTGCTCTGGGTCGAAAAGAAGTAAGAGACGAAAGACGAAGCAAAGCGTGGACCGATAGCTTCCCCAGCAGCTGGTGTATATGCAAGATAAATGTGAAAAGCCGCCAAATCTAGGGAAGTGGAGCAAGAGGAACTAAGCAGCTTTACATGCTTCTAGTACCAACGATGTATACGGCGGCAACTAGGAGAATTTAGTACCAGAATGCAAGAATGGTGGTGGCCATGCGCTCTGGGTCTACTCCGAAATCAAAACCGGGGTTCCTAGATCCTGAAAGTTTATGTTTATTGGAGACATAGTATGGTTTCGCTAGACATCTTGGAGTTGGGAAGCAGCAGGGGATTGGAGCAGGATGATGGAGCAGACGACCGTTAACATGCGTGCGTATTTCATCTCTTCAACAGCGATCGAGCGCTTGTTACCATCAGAAACGAGTTAACGCTTGACACCGGCAGGTCATTGTGTTGTCCCGTTTTCCGGTATTTTTTTATTGGCTCGTTTGTTTGGACCGCCAAAGGTACGCGTGTCTCGCCTCGTGCATAAACAACGACATCTGGTGGGATGTATCAGACATATTTTCGATTATGGTATCTTCACCAATATCGATGTCTATATACGGTTCGGTGGCCATGATTTCCGCGCGAATTTATTGAATTCGGGTTGTTTGTGTTTGAGTGCTATATCAATATTTCATATTAAACGTTCAATATCTCACGAGAAAATTTCGAATTGAAATATGCACATTAGATCCCTTGTTTTCATGTCAACGAGATATATGAACAAATTGTTATTGTGAAAACCGCAAAGCTTCAACGGCAACCAGAAATAAAATAAATCGCGTTTCGTGAAAAAAGATAAATTATGGTGATGCCCATATGTGTTTGTATACATCTTCGCAGATATGAATCCCGATAATATCCTGTGATGGAAATATATTATCTGGTGTCAGGAAAGGATTTAAGCGCTGTCGACTGGTAGCCAAACATAAAAACACAAAAGATTTCCCGACGTGACTTCAAATAAATTTGGATGGATTTGTTTGGATACAAACACAAAGTGTGCTCTTCGTTCCGCAGGACGCTGCAAGTAACCGAAGCTCGGCAGGTCTACAAGGTATAGCTATGTTTGTCCACTTGCGTATACAATACACGTTTGTAATGCGATATTGGTGGCACTCTTATAAGAGAAGTAGGTCTAGCCGATATACTACCCCAATAATAGTCGATTCCCTTATAGTAGACGTTTCCGTACTACTACGTCGACCTCTTGACGATGTGTTTCACTTTCTTGGCGCATAACTCTCTTTCATTTTACGATTAAATCGAGTACACACTGCCAATGTGTGTAGAGTAAACCATTCCGTGCCACAACTTCGAATATAAACATGTAGATAAACGATGGGCACTCTACGCTAAGGCTCGCTGCCATGGAGATGCTGGAGAACGGAAGTGTTTTCAGCTGAGTCCTGATATGCATCACAATCACTGTTTCTGGAGCATGCGCCCTTTGCCACGGCTCGTATACAATACAACAAGAAAATGTTACGCTATTTGCTACGATATTAGAGACCGAAAAGTCTCAAACTTCGGTTCATAATGATGCCGGAACAACTCTTATCACTGAGGCACACGATATTTTCGGTAATTTTTCATTGTATCTTGCCAATGCGTCCTTCAAGACCTCGCACCCGCATGGAAACATCTGTATAACGCCGTTTTGTAGCATATTTCCCGGATATACAAGGTCTATATCTAGATCCAGCAACGGCTTGGGCACTTTTTGTCGCCTTTATTTGTTTTTATTCCATTAATAGTAGCCTACTAATAGTGGGATATTAATCATCTTTCGTCGCATACATCCACCACCGGAACGAAACCTGGCCAACAAAAGCCGAAAGCCTAGGAGCTCCGAAGGTGGCAAAGGGAGCGAATTAAGGATCAGATAAAAATCAGGGTGATGGTTGATTTCGTCTATTTCTTGCTCATACACCCTATCATTTGTTTTCGCATAGAGTATCATCTGGATTTGTTTGTTGACGGTGATAGAAGACAGCCGAAATATTTTGTGAACGTTAAGTCGTTTACAATTTAATAAATTGCTTTATTAAGTTGAGCTAAGGATGATGAAATGACGCGAAAATACTTTCTAAGTAGGAATTTCGAAAGAAGTGCACGACGTTGTTGTGTTGTTCCTCCGTTAACTGGTAAAGTAGCTTCCTTGTTATTCTGAGCGCAGTATAAGAAGTTTTTCTTTGGGAAAGGAATAACGAATAGGACCCGGAGTAGTGTGATTGTGTGTGCGGATGAGTGGTGGAATGTGAAAAATGATATCAATAAATTTGGTATGAGGAACGCGTGTCGTCAAAATATTGACGATTAGAGAGAATTTCTGATGCTTCGTAAAACCGTTTCTGTGAAATTGGATGCTATGTAGTACGATGGATAAAACATATTGAAAAAGTCTTGTTCTTGTCTCGCTCGAATTTTCATATCGCTTATTATGCGACATGGAATTTATGATGTTTGAAATGCCATTTGATAAATGCTTGAAGCCATATTTAGTAGGTTTGAGAGTTCTCCGAAAAATTCGGTAGCATCAAAACTGTTAGAAGAATGCTCTTATTTTTGAAAAACATTCAAAATTGGATGGAAAGTTTAAAGATAAATAGTAAATTTTTTTTAAAAAAAAAAAAGGCTGGTAGGATTGAGCACCAACTGTTGGTGTGTGTGTTTTCCGATTTAGATCTAGCCATAAACGTTCAGCCATTATTGCACACTGAGCTGACTTAGTTGTAATCTAATCAATCCATACTTGCAGATATTTATTGTGTATAAAGTCTCTAGCGACTTCAACCGTCAGACCTGCAATGGGTTACAAACGTACAATATTTAGTGGTGAAACAACATAATCTCATTCCATCATTTTTCAAATGCTATGGTATTGAAACTTTTTAAAGCTTCTGGCGCTAAGCTAGGTAAAAATGTTACAGATCCTTCAAATGAACTACAAAATAAAAATGTCCTTCCATTGTGTTCTTTCCTATGATATTAATTACAGTTCTAAGTCTAAATAATCATTTCTTCTTAAACTATTATCAGAGTATATGTATAAACTATTATCAGGATAAAACTTCGGATGTTCAGTTGGATCCCTATAAAGGCTGTTTTTACCAGATTCCTTCTGAAGAATACCTATATTAAGTTCCATATATATTATATGCCAGATCATGCCATGTCAAAAGAAGTAAAAAAAAGTAGAGTTTAATATTAAGTATCAAGTAATGAAGTGGGAAAGCATATAATTCTTTACTCTCAATAGTTTTTGTTTCAAAAGAATTTATGAAAATCATTCAAAATTAAAATTAAAATAATTAAAATTAATATCAATAAAATGTGCGACAATCAAAGAATTTAAAGATCTTAATTAAAAATCATCCATCTTTTAACTCTCCAAATAAGGCATTTGCCAAATTTCGTAAATCAGCTTAGGTTGGGCGGTTGTCAGTCGAGGGAAGTGCTGCCAAAACTTACATATAGGTATCATGAAGACCCGTTATAATATCATGGATACTGTTCATCGTCAGCCCATATGCTCAGAAAACCTTCTGTGCGATCCCCAGTAAATCAATAAAAGATAGTCCAATCAAACTAAAAAAGCCACTTTTCTCTTCGCTAGAGTCAGACACTGGCACATAAGATGAAGGACAGTTTCCTCATTGTCCTTTGAACCACAGCTCCAACCCAAATCGTTGAACCGTTGCGCTTACGAGATAATGTTCCGTAAGAATGGCCACAATACAGAAAAGAGCAAAGCACATTAAAATTAACAGTTGTCTAGTGCGACTGTCTTTTGATCGGATAAGATGATTCTTCAGCCGAAAACAACGTTTTTTTTGCCTGATGCCTAGTTTAAACGATGGCATCGGTGTTTCTATAGATAAGAGCCATGTGAAGTCTAACAAGCCATTGGCCTCACAATAACCCCGTATACCGCTATGTTCAGGCACCCAAATCAATCCACTAGCAAATGTCTCGACATCTCTCTAAGAGGTGCATAAAATTTGACGACCAGCAAAAAAATCTATAGCCGGCTATCTTTGCGTGAAAATACTTACATTAACTCCTAATATTTATTTACGCAGAAGCCAAGAAAATAGCCATAACGTCTACCTGAAAGATGCTACAATGTTCTGGGAACCAAACGGAACAGCGTTAATTTTACCACATCCAATTTTTCCAGTATCAGTTTGTAAATTGGCATAAGAGTAGTTTGCCACCAAAATTAACTTTATTTAGAAGTATGGGACCAACCTCAACGGTATAAAGTCATACCACAGTGCGAGACTTCAAACCGTAATTCACTTTTGTGGTTCTTGCTGTAGGTTTGCTCTATAGTAGGTTTGAGTCAAGGATTAAGTCTCGATATTCGTTCCTTTGGCTCAGGTCAAAGGGTAGTCCGTTCGATATTGGTGAGTCAAATTAAGGAACTTAGTAAAAGCTAAATTAATCTCACGACAAACCTTGACAAATCTAGAGATTGAGGCTGATAGAGAGTAAAAATAAAGTAACCCCACGACAGCACTTGTACGGGAATAGGGGTTGAAGTTGGTTGAGAGTTTCATTACAAATGTACAATCAATGTAAATACGAGTGTAAAATGACTAGTTCCACGACTCACTTTACCCCTAATTAATTCAAGTACTTACTCAGAGCTAGGTGAACTCAAAGCTTGGTATGGGAACCCTCGTCCAAACCTGGATTTGAACCAGCGACCCCACCCAGAAGAAGCCAGTGCTCTACTCACTACACTATTCAAGCTTCGAGCTGGTAGAGAGTTTCATGGACAAATTCACAATCAATGCATACGTGTGTGGAGTGATCAGTTTTACGGCTCATATTATCCTTGACTCAACACTCGTACCTTTCCAGAGCTAGATGAACTCAAATATCATTGCGCGGTGCACTTTCTTTAAGCGTTGTAATTTCTTGCAAGTAGTACTATCATACCGCTTGCAATGTGAAAGTATATCAAAAATGTGATTTAATCTTTCCGAAAGCATAGATATATACTTTCCTTACACCACTATGGATTTGTTATCCGCATAAGCAAATACTTTGCAGCCAGCACAGTTTGACCTCCTGAGAAGAGTACTTACTGTTACGTTCTACAACAGGGGAGAGAGAACACCACCTTGAAATGTGTCCGTGCTGATCTCTCATTGCAGTTGAACATTCCTCAAGTCACCAATTTTATCTTATGGTTATGGTTACCAATTTTTTCTTGAGAAGTTGCTCAATAAAGGCTATAAGCCGCATATCAACATTTAGCGCCACACTTCCACTTTTTCACGAGGCTTCATGTTGTTAAAGGCACCCTCAATGACCACAAACGCAGCACGAGCATACCTCGGAGATTAGCATAAAATCGATCGAGTAATTGATACAGTAATCTGTGATCCTTTCCAGAATTATAAGCCAGACAATGCTAAGACATATTGAACGCTAAGACATAGTGCTGAATCTGGTCAGCAAGGCGGATGTGGACAGAAACGAAGATGGATGCGGATAGAAGCGGCCAAAAACTCGTGAAGCAAAAGCGCCGTGTGGCGCGGCGCATTGTTGTGAGGAAGAGAAAAGCCGTTGGCCAATTTTTCAGGCCTCTTTCTTTGCACATCGTTTCGCAAACGTTGCAGTACTACCTTTTAAAATTCTGAGCTTACAAATATTTCCCTTGGTACGAACTCTGATTGTAGTTTGCACACACAATAGAAAAAAAACAATGACCATGGCCTTGATGTTCGACTATGATTGACGTGACTTTTTAGAGCGAGTTGAGTTTCTGGTTTTCCATTGAGAATTCTCAATTTTTGTCGCAGGATCGTAGCCATAGATCAAACTTTTATCGGCAGTAAAAAATTTTACCATGAAGTCCGGATCTGCATGCATCCTTCAATTCCGTGCAAATCGAAACATGATTTTCTTTATGTTCATGAGTCATAAGTCTGGAAAAAAATTTGGCAGTCACTCGTCTCAGTTGCAAATCATCGGCAACAGTGCTTCGCACGGACCTGTATTAACTGTTATTTACTTCAGTGAGCTCTCGAACTGTCATTCGCCTGTTTGAACGAACAAGTTTGGCCACTTTTCACACATTTTCATCTGTTTTTGAGTTCAAAGGACGTCCCGAACGGACTCATATTCACTTTTGAATCGGACATACCACTTGCAACCAGGCTTCAAAGCTACCACATTATTACCATAACAGATTTAAAGATTTCATGAGCTTTTTTGTGCTTTTTTTTCAAATTGAAATAAAGGTAAATGTTAACTGGTTTTTAAGATCCATGTTTCACGACAGGCACGGTAAACATGACCTCACTGTAAGGACTCTAGAGTCTGACTGACAAATTAGAATTGAACACATGAGCAGTGTGGCCAGATATTTGCGAAAAAATATAGCCCGATTTATTAATTTGCGAAAAAATATAGCTCGATTTATTAAACTATTTTATTTAAATCCGTTAAATTCTTACAAAGTAACATAAATGTAGCACAGAAGTCGTTTGAGACAGTGAAAATTTTGGATACCATATACAGATAAAATTTTATTCACAACGTATTTGAAAAAGGAAAAATGTGAATAAATTACAGGAACTATGTGGAAATTTTAGAAAAGTCCTTGAAAAAATTAGTGTAGAAGGGCACTTATTTTTTCAAAGACTTTCCCAGAATGTTTATACAGAAAATAAAAGCTTGCACAAACAACTTGCAAATTTGGGTGGCACAAAAATTCAATTAGTATAAGAAACAGTCTTAATGGCTAGGAAGGCTGAATATTTTAGTCAAAGTGTAAATATTTTATCCGATTTCATACATCCAAAAACATGAACGCAAGTTTTGAAACAATTGATTTTTTCGATTAGACGATCAACTGTTAACATTATGTTTAGACGTTTAAATACTTTCAAACGTAGATATACGTCAAACAATTTCAATTGTGGGTCTTTAGGCGACGTTTCGCGAAAAAATTGAAAAGTACCTAGAAATAAAATGAATAATTTTTAAACATTGATTTTTGAGTGACTGCGACATAATCATCCTTTAAAAAAGACATCTACTCAATCTTCCGGGAGAGTTTCCTTTGAGGTCGGTTGTACATTGATCGTATCCTGCTAAATTTTGAATGTTTGCTGAAATATTTGAACTCTAATCACTTTGAATTTGAATTCACATCACTTTGAATTTGAATCTCATCACGATTCTGCTTTCGACCCTCAGATTTCGTTTTCCAAAAAAACTTTTGTATTTGTAAGTGGAGACACTTTACCAGAGAGCTTCAAATATAGATACTAATTTTATTGGGTCTGAAGGACGCTCAGTATTTTCCAGAACTCACAATATAAGGTTAATCTTATAATAGCAGTAATTTAGCTTTATGTTTGGTATAACTCTGATCTAAGGGCTGTAAATAAGAAGTGCAAATAGGTGGAAAAATTGTAGCTTGATGTCATCAAGATTATCAATGCTATCACATATAGCTTTATCAAAAAAGATGGTGATGTTTCGGTTTGTGTTTGCATTTCAATATCAAGTGTGCATCCATTCTTTAAAAATGGCACCCGTCATGTAAGGTTTTGTGTTATCTCGCCAAGTTGTGCCCAAATCTCGCTTAATGTCAATTCTTCCCAACGATCTTGGTCTTTCGGTTTTCCCTATGCAGCTTCAATTGCAACTGTCATGCGTTTCTTTCAAGGTTCCCCATATGTATTTTTTTGTATTTAAGACGTAGTGATTTTTGAGGTGTTGCTCTAAAAAATACTCCTGTCTCATTAAGATTATAAATATTAGAAGCACCATAGCCATCACATAACATTCTTAGCTGTGACTGAAATTCCTTAACTGTGTCTAAATCAACATCAGCTTCTTCACACTTCATTTTGCAATAGTGAATATTTTAGTCCTTTTTAACGGATTTTAGTTTTGTAATTTTATAGTGATTTGACGGGCTTTACTGTGAAGTATCTGGCCGGATATTGGCAAATTTTTTGAGCGTGTCTTAGAAGACCATTAATGCAACATTTTATATATCTGGTAGTATTTTAAATTTAATTTCAACCTCTTTTTCCCAGTGTCTTCAAAGTTTTCCAACGTTGTTTAGTTTCCGTTTTAGTTGGTTTTTGTTTTTTTTTAAATACGATGCACCTGACACTTACTATTTTTAAAGTTATCGGCGGCTTTTCTTTAGATGAGCAATTTTTTAACTTATTGAGAACACTTATATCGTTGTATAGTACATTTTTTCAGTTGTTTTGACGTTGCTTGAACGTTGCATTCATACTTGCTTAAAGGGAAAACATACAACAATGCTCAAATAAATCAATATTTTATTATTATCAGAACACCAATAAAATTCAAGCTATCTATAATGTACCGAATTCTACACATTAAATATTTTTTCAGCAGAAAGTTATGCAGGAATTATACGAAAAATTTTCTTGACCTTGAACAGATATTTTTCTGGAAAACGCATTTTTGCACAATAGCTCACGCTGGTCCTAAACCTATTTTTGTGTAGCTAATCTGGTTCACAGTCCAATTCTAGAGGTTGCCCGATTACAGAGTGAATTTTCTTCTAGAAATAGTATGTGCGGTGAAATAGTATGTGCGCCGATTAGTAGGTTTTACTGTATAGCCCAAATATAGTTTTTCATAAGAAAAGGTAGCCCAAAAACCGCCAACCCCCGAAATGAAAAAACGTCCTGCGAATTCAAATTTTAGATAGCCCAATTGGCGGGAAATAGCCCAATATGGCCACACTGCACATGAATTTAAATAGAAGTGGCGTAAGTAGTTGCTGCTTTGCAAATTAATTCACCGTATTTTTTTGATCACACCTCCAACGGTATTAGGATTTTTTTTTTTCGAAGTACACTGCACTGTATTGATTTGAATTTGGTATCTCTTACTTCGGGACTCATTAAAATTATAGTGATTCAAATGTTTCATAGATTAATATACATACATATGTCGCCTTTTCTCTGTTAAAGATAAATCAATCAGTAAGAAATGTCAATTCATACATGCAACGTACAATAACAGGTGTCATTAGAATGGTGAGACATTCAGAAACCTCAAATTCGAAAAACATACTACATATTTTGTTTAATTCCTTAACCTGATTGTTAGCGTAAACCGAAAACTAAGCTTCCTCTATGCTGATATTTCTAAAATATTTCTTCGCTATTATGTATTCTGAATGAGAACATTATGTTTTCCTGGGATCGCACTAAAATGTTAAGATATTCAATTTAACCACTGTAAAATCACTTAACGCTCCTCCTCTTCAGCAATATCCTAGCTTCGAACTCTTATTTATTTCCCTTACCAAAATTTTCGTTATTAAATATTTCACAGAATTCAATTCAAATGAAGTACTAAGTATTATTGATCCCTAAAAGTAATACCTACATATAATTTTTAAATTTTAACAGATATTAATTCTCTCAAAGAAATCACTTTATAAGTAAATCAATTCAATTTCAATATTCAATCCATCCATCAACCAAACTATTCAGCAGCATTTCCGTTGATTAAAGTGAATAAAAAAAAAATTCAAAAGAAAACCATTTCTTTTCTCGAAACGAATACTACTTGAAAACATTTTATTCTGCGATGCACTTTGAAAATTAAATGATTCCATGAATCACGCTCTAAGCCTCCATCTATCAGTATGCACGAGTCATTGCTACTCAGCTTCGTAAGATTTCATTCAGAATGAATTCCAAGATCATATTTAATCAACATTGTATAGTATATGACTAAGCTAGAAAACATGAGAAAATACGTTACTAACAATAGATTGATGTATTTTCTATACATTAACATATATGCATACTCGGATACATAGTGTTTGAGATAATGCTTGAGAAGCTATGTAGAACTATATACTATACATATATATATACACATGTAGATATGAATATAACTATGACGATAAATAGTTGCGTACATATAAGTAAAATACTGCACTGTACCATTGACTAGATACAAATGTCATCTATGTCAACTTGATTTTCTAATGGAAATATGTTGATGTGATTTTCTGAGCTGACTTGTACGCACCAAAGCCGCAAAAACCACATTCCATTTACAGTCTATCGACAACAGAAAGATATTTATTACAGGTGAGAAATATTCTGTGATAAAAAGATTATATTACTTGGCGAAGAGTTGTAAATTTATAACGTTCAGTCATTCAGAATGAATCAAAAGGTGATTATTTCATTTAATGCGTTACGGAAATGTCTGGTCTAGTATATGGTCGACATTTTTTTTTTCAATTTGTTGATAGTTGAATTTGTTGATTTGTTGATTTTCAATTTGTTATTTATACAGTTTATTACATATAGTTTGAAAAAATATTTATTTGGTTTTTTGATTTATAAAATTCAAATGAACATATATTTTTAATCTTAATTAAATGACTTTGTCTATGTCTCCGAAATAGCTCTGCTATTTGCTCTATTCGAATACATTGTATTTGCCTTTGAGTTTAAGTAGAATTTGTTGTGTTCGAATACCCGAAGAAGGTTAAAAACCTTTATACTTGCTGGCTTCGAAAAAGGTTTTTTCAAGCAATAATTAATATTACATCTTGTGTAACATTCCTGACACGAGTACATTTATTCTAGAGCTTTACGGTGCATAAAATGCGTCAGAATAGATTTTAGCCTATAGTGCATGTTTTTTGGTCACCAACACTGGTTAGAATTAAATTTTGTATTACATGATCTGACTGTAAAGATAGTATTTCAGATTTAATTTTGAAATAGAGCAGAGTATTTTGTGTGTAGTAAGAGTAATAGAAAAGCGTGTCTAGATATCGCAACTCATTGCGGGAGGTCCTCACTAATATATAGTTGGCACCAATTCAATGATCACTCTTCATGTATTAATTAGCAGCCCAGCAAATGATAGATTTTCACTATCATAACCCTACGGCGTCCATGAACTTCAGCAAATGAAGTCAAGGTGATGAGTGCTTCCTTGTTGTTGTTCGATTTCTGGGGATTAAACAACAAGAGATACTTTGCCTTTGTAAATTTTGGGCTGGTATAACACTGTTAAAAAAACCTAGTTTGATCACCAAAAAAATTATAGCTTTTTTATAGCAACCGAAATGCAAAAGTAAAAAAAAAATATTTGTTGTTTCACACGATTGCTTAAATTTTCGTTCATTTTTACTTATTTAATTCGTTCGAAGTTTTTAAGTTTTCCAATCGGTACCAACTATCTGTTTTGATGATTTCGGAACGGTTTTCTTAATTTTCTCAACTTCCTTCAAAGTCACTTAGCTCTACACCCTGCCTGCTAACAAGCACACTCCATATTGTAGACCTATAGCATTATTTGGGCGACAGAAACCATTAAATTTTGCGAATTCAATTTCAGTTATTTTGGCAAAAACCATTGCAGAGTTGTTCACTCAAATGCATAACGAAGTATTCAAAATTTAAATCATCAATAAAATTTGCTTGGCTCATCATAACTTTGGTGGTTTAAAAAGTAAGCTGACAAAGTTTTATCCCTCTTTTTCTGTGTCTTCAGACCAAATTATTTGCTGTACTCAAACGTCATTGGGTGGATACGCTTACAATAACCAGATCTTTTATCTACACCCTTTCTTTCGCCGCACCCTTGATTGTGCTAAGTCAATGAAAAATGGTAGTAAGTGTTGGTGCTCACAAGTTTCTTATATGATCACTCTAGATTGACTTCCACCCTTCGCTGCCTGTTGAGTCCATACTTCCTAATTATGATTGTCTCTTCAGTTTATTTTCCTTGTAGTTGTTGTGTTTCTGCTTACGATCGATTCTTTGTCGAGCTACCTAAAGAAGGATGTGAGTGGTAATCAAGAATTCATTTGTAGAGAAAAATATGATTGAAAAGCTATCAGACCACACTAAGTTCGGTAATTTAAAGTTTCCACATATTAAAATAATTGTTATGGAAACTGCAACAATCATTTTGCTTTTGTTTCGTTTTTAAAGGTTGGCGACTTTAACTTGCCGAACCTAGTGTGGAATAATAAAATTTCACTCATACTTCACTCCACCAATATTTCCTAGATTACCACTTCCATCCTTTTGTGCTCATTCACCACTAATCCTAATATAAACCATAAAATTATCGACTTTGACCTATTAAACATTCCCTCTTGTAATACCTCATCTTTCCATATTGATTTCTGCTGACTTTTTATCTAGTAAAGTTAGTTGTTGTCTTTTGCACTTTAACTACCGTATGGCGAACTTTGCTAATATGGCGAATGAATTCAATTCGGCAAACTGGTACTTTTGTCTCGCGGATCAACGGTTGACGGAATAACAATTCAGTTTCATAACTCCCTCTCTAACCTGATATCGCGCTTCAATCTGTCTAATCGCTCCTCGGTTTTAGCATGCTGTGGCGTGTTTCGCCTAGGCAAACGATACAGGTCGTGTTAAGTATCGAGCTTCGGGCTGTCATGATGAGCTACGATCAGCTGATGAAAATTACCATCAAAAAAACTATGCGTGATTAGTTTGCTAGGATCGAGTCCTCTTTACATTCTAACTAGCACATGCTTTACTGGTCTTACGTTCATTCCCTGAAAACTGTAACCATTTCCCTAATTATAGATTCCTTAACCTGTTTGCAAAGACTTTCCCTATCGCTTTTTGGAGTGAAGTTCTTTCACGTCTTACGAGTTCCCCCATGCTGCTCAGTTATTTCTTTTTTTATTCATGCCAACCACCTAGAAATTGAGTCCTTACCTGAGTGTCTTAGTTTTAATGCTGCTTGGTTTTTTGAGGGTATCTTGAGCCTATTGTCCAAATCACTTTCATCGTCTCTGTGCCAACCTCAGCTGTTCTCCATTCCGTTCCACTGAAAATTTGCTTATATTTCTCCCTGCCATAAATCCAGTGAGTCAGGACGCAAGGGTTCATATAAGGCAGACCTTCCATTCCTAACCTGCTAGCCTTCACTAAATTGATTGTGGCCGTCTTTGACTAATAAAAGCAAGTTGATGTGGTATACATAAATTAGATTATGCAAAAGCTTTCAACTCTGTTGATCACAGACTTCTTCATGTAAAGCTCGATGGTTGTGTTGTGCTTGACCTATTGTCCTGATCCTCATTTTATATTTCTGGTCGAAGCTTTGCTAAATCTTTGCATTCCTGTAACTCTTTCCCAATCTGTTCTCTTTCTGGAGTTCCTCAAGGTTCGATACTTGGTCCGTTGTTTTCCTTGGTATTTATTAATGGTCTTCTTTACTTTGTTCATTCACTTTGCCTCCTATTCGCTGATGAATTTAATTTGGTCAGAGTAATTGAATCGCTTAATAGTTGACTCCAGTTGCAATATGAAGTATATGTGCTTCTCTTTTGTCCAGTTTGGTCTTTTGGTCTTTCTTAATATCATCACTACTGTTCTTAGAATCCTTGAATTCTATTGAACTCCTTCATTATTTAAATGATGCTTTCAGCGAAAATATAAACACTCCAATATTATTTAAATTTCATATACCTTATTGACTGTATAATTATCGGCTGTCCTTATTGTGCATTCCCTATTTAAAACCGCATTAAGTGTTCTTTCATGAGTACCTGCTTTTCAGGTTGCTTCACTTTTCTATGCTGTCTGAATCTTGGTTGAAAGCTATTACGACATGTGGCTGCTCATTCAGATAGATGCATGTTTTGTTTCGCACGGGCTGAGGTTTATTTTCACTCTCCGATATTGCGTATCCCTAGAAGACACAATTAATTACAGCTTGGTTCTAAACCACTGACTTTCTTTGAATTTAGACATCAAGTCAAAGGCTTCACTCTCAAAGCTCCATATCATTTTTGTTTATTTGTCATAAACTTTCTACACTTTTTCCTTCTGCTGATTCATGATTTCCTTTTTTCGCACCTAATTTGAATTTACATTACACTTTTTATTTATTTATTATTTGCTGTATTATCTCTATTCCCCTATTTTGACTTATCAACATGTGTGTACCTTTTGAATTCTGTGAATTATTCATTCCATTTTTCTAAGCCATTTTGAGCTCATTCTGTTGCTGTAACTAGGCTCTAGCCGGTAAAAATGGAAATAAATAACTGAGTAAATGAGTGAATAAATAAACTTTCGTAGACTCATTAGCTAACATCAGATGTCTCCAAATGAAAGGATGACACCAGCTTTTCTTCTTCTAAGAGTAAACAGAAAGCCGATTAAATAATCGGCATTAGAATCATCCATAAAATGTTCTATCCATTCTTATCGAAAATATCCCGTTCCGGCTACTAATCAACCAGACACCGGGATTAAATCTCATAAACCATGACGTTAATTTAAGAACAACATTTGCTGATTAAAGAAGTAAGATAGTTGAACTTTATATGTATAAGGTTTTGAGGTTTGGTGTGAAACAATTTTTTTTACAAATGATAAGTTCACTATTTACACGACATTTTCCGACAAATTAAATATAATACATAAAAATATACTTTTTAGACTAGTACGGTTTTGAATCGTTTTTTTTTACTGTGCAAAGGCTTCTTATTTTTAGGTATACTCTTGTCCTAAAAGAGAGAGAGAATTTCGAAATCAATATCTCATCTCCCTAAATCTTTCAAGTGTCAAAAATCAAAAGTGCCACTGAAAGCTATTTTGAGGACCGATCATTAACTCTGCAACATTCAAACCTTCACGCAAATGGCCTTCTAATAAGTTTGTTTATAAATTCAGTTTAAATTATCTGTACACATACGGATATCTTTTTAGAGAAATCATTTACACAAAAATTCTTCTGAAACAACGATCGAATTTTTTTTTGTGAATTATCAGAGAAACTATTAAGTGTGCGGAAATTTTATACAACTTACTCATTTCAAAAAAAAAAATCTATATATTTGTCCACATTGAATACAATCGCTTATTATGTGAGGGTTTTCCCTTATAATAATATAATAGAAAGCCAATGGTACTTCCCATGCAATAAAATTTAACATCTATTAACTATATGGAAAGCAAGCAACAGAAAAAACGTGAAAAAAGCTTTCTTTTTCCATTATTCTGCTAAGCGATGCACATTTTTATCTGAAGAAATTTCCTCTCAACATTCAACCGCGGCAATTTCTTCCTAGTTATTTTTCACTGACCACCAACTGAACTGCATAACAAGAAGCCATAACACAAATTCTAAGATACTGTCCATCGACTGATGATACTTTTCCGTATCTACTAAACATGGATGGATGTTCTTTCACTGCAAATAACATGA
Source organism: Nemotelus nigrinus (assembly GCA_947369275.1). NCBI lineage: Eukaryota > Metazoa > Arthropoda > Insecta > Diptera > Stratiomyidae > Nemotelus > Nemotelus nigrinus. The sequence goes on from OX376372.1 coordinate 165,123,486, forward strand.
ATCTATCCGAGACACATTTGTATCTGTTACTCGTTTCGTTTGAGTGGTTTTGGGAAATTGAGTGGAAATCTTCAAAGAGATAATTTCAATCGACAGTGAAGGGGAACCGGAATAGAGTCAAGTGCAAAACACAATCGCATCGTGGCCAAACACCAGTCATATTCGGTTGTAGATACTTTTGTCTCTTTCAAAGATCTGCTGAATGAAGGAGATGATGATTGTAGTAGATACAATTCGTACTAAAACCCCAGATACTATTCTCCTCCAACAATTTTCTCCTCAAATACAATTTCTCCAGATAAATGCCGCACGCATACATCGAAAATGCAGGGAACCGGTCTTTGGTGTATGCGTAAAATCATGTTGTCGCAGCCACCTGTCTCGCTCCCACCCGCATTTCCCAGAGTATCTTTTCCATGGCAAAAGATTTTTAGTACATAGAGGATGAAGTCAAGCTGGTATTCAAACCGCATGCGAGCGATACGAAGCCAACGGGCAGCCGATTTCCATTCGAATCCAGCTCGAGTCGAGTATTTTTTTAGAACTTTGTTACCAGTTCTGTTTACGCCGGCAAACGTACATCAGGGCAGTTGCGATATTGTTTACGTTTCGGTTGCATACAAGCCAGTCAAGACAGTCGCGCAACGCGAAGATTCGAAACAGCTCGAAAACGTTGAAATTGAAAACAATCTTGTGTTCGACTTACCACGGCGGACCTCGAACCTATACATACTGTCGTACAGTGGCACGTCTGCTAATTGTTTCGCGCGAAATCAATTCGAATTGCATCCGCACTAATTGGATGCGAGTTTTGACGAGCCGGACGTGTTGTATTGCGTATTGTAGTCGTGCTGACAGTGAAACGAGTGCAGTAGATTAAAAGATACAGATACGCGGCACGTATCGGTCAGGTGAATTGTATGCCCGGGCGGACGTGGGGAGAAAAAGAGCGGCGTGATAACGAGGCCGAGAAATTAACTGGTCACGAAGAAGTGCAATAGATTTTTGTCCGTTTCACGCACGAGTAACCACGACGACGAGCTAGATTTTTGAACCCTCTCCGGTTACGTTACATACGAGATAGAAACGAGTTGCCCATTGCTGTTGGTTAGTGCTCGATGAACCCGGGTCATCAATGAGCACTTGCACTGTGCAATGAAATTATGCGTGAATGTGGTGAAAATTTGTCGTTTATCTATTCGTTGTGTTCCTTGCACCATGGAATAGCAAGGAGCTCTACCATTAATAAGCTAAATACCTTGGTTGGTTAGTGTCAGTTATGCTCAATGAGAAATTATTGCCCCGAAATACACAATCTGTAATAATTTAAAATTTATACATAAAAATATCACCTGATACATAGTAACCCAGATCTTTTGATAGAACATCTCAAAATAAATACAAGCTGAGTAACAAGTGAAGAAAAATCTTATTCGACTGCCACAAATATAAAAAAAAAAATGTCCTCTTGATTTTTCCTCGTTCGTAAAAAAAACAACACAAATCATGAAAAAATCAACGAGAAAAATTATTTAATTTCTCTCATCGTGATTTATTTAATTTTTCAGTGATCAATCAACAGTGCATCGAGAAAGCTTGCTGCCTGCCAACCAATTAAATGTGTGCGTGTAGTAGACAATGAAAAGAATGTTTTGAAAAATTCTCACAAATACACAAAATATCTTCTTTGTATAAAGCATGTGGAATAATAATTTAATATTTAATCACAAAATCTCTGTATGAATTGTTTTTTCTATCGGGATTTAATAAATGAAATAAAAATACAAACACCGATGTTAAAAAACCAACAAGCAAATTAAGTCGATTTACGTAAATGCAGTGCTATCGTTCGTATGAAAAATTAATGGTTATTATAATAAAGATTCACTTAATCAATATTGTGGTGTGCGTGTAAAATAAATCTAACTAGTAAATGTTTTTATTTTATTAATACAGCTCGAGCGTACTGAGGAAAACGAATTTTCGCCGCGTTTTCGGTATAAATAAGGCAATGAAAAAATGTTTATAATATAAAACTAGCGACGATGATAACATCTAACATGTGTTGTTCATTGTGAATCATAATAAATTCCATAAATTAAAATAGAGCTGGGAAATCAAAGCCGAATTGCCGAAAAGAAGTTCGAATGCTTCCAAAGTGAATTTCAAAGTGATTTATGTATAGAAAATAAATAAAAAAATTGCAGTTTGATCCCCAAAATCCATTGATTGGTATTATCATTTAGTTTGTTTTGTTATTCTTCTATGATTTTGCTGAAATTAATTGCAACCGACCTAAAGTTTTCGAAATTATTACGAAAATCAGCGGCATAGTCGACGCGAAAAGTGAATAGTAATAATAATAATAATACATAGATTAATTCGGTTTTCAAGTGAATAGTTGTAGTTTAATAATATCTTTATAATAGTATTAAGATAAATTTAATTGTGCATTTGTAATTTGTAATACAACCAGCCAAAATGGATATACTACCGGGCGGGAATATATTTCATGAGCTTCAGGATATATGCAATACAGGATACTTCTCGTCGCAGGTTTCGATCGAGGAACAATGGCAACAGGTTAGTAGACTTTGCTTTTATTTTCTTTTTAAGAAATATTTCAATATTGGTAATCTGTGGTGAAAGTGGTGTTAAAGTCAAGTCAATGCGAGTGATAAAAACATTCAAATGTGCAAGTAGTGGAATTCTTATGATAGAATTAAATCTTGAAATTGCATATTTCTAGCAATCCTCATGAGCAGTTTTCTTTGTCATTGTCACCTTACCTAGTGATTAGCGATGAGCTATTAAAAATATTCCTTAGTCATGTTAATGACCAATATGTTTTGTTCTCATATGCATTAAATTCAAATCGAATCTTACCAAATGCATAATTAATAGTTAAGGGTGTTTTTATGCAAACAGCTTTGGAAAACCAACAATTTGAAGTTACGTACTTACATAGTTTTTCATGTTAGTGATGTGAATATTTTCCAGAGAAGCGAAAGTTAAATTACATTAAAATCGTTATTAGCATTTTAGCTTATAAAAATGGTGGTTTCACAGGCAAGTAAATATTTGAAGCGTTTATGTAGCTAATTGACTTTTCTGGTGATAAATGATTTAAGGGGCAGATAAGTAACTGGTCGTAGTGATTATTAGCAGCTTTTTTCTGAAGTGCTGAGCTAGAATTGTGTTCAAATTAAATTTTGCGGAAAATGCCTAAAGTAGACGGAGTTTTCTTGTTTGTTTTTGCCATCAGTAAATACTGCTTGAAGTTTCATAAAAATATACATATATAGATTTTACTGGTCCTCCGTTATATCTGGGTCTTTATTCTTTTGAAAAAACTTTGAGCTGTTTAGTTGATAAATGAATAGGTACCAATAGGTACCAAATGATCATGCAAGATACTGCTGGTGAATAGTGATAAAGCTGTCATGGCTTTTGCGAGAAGTGGCACCATATTAAATATGTGAAGGTCTAGGGGCAGTCATATGAATTTGTGCACACAACGAAGAAGAATTGCGATTCTTGCAGAACCAAATTCGCCAAATTAAAAAAAAGCACGAATCTCCGTTGGTTGGCCTTTTCGAGATTGCATTGCAAATTGAATACCAAATGGATGTTTTTTAAAGGCTCAGTGTACTATTTTATTTCCGATTTTTTCAAAAAAGTAGAAAATTTGATCTCAAATTTAAAGGATACTTTATCAAAGTGCAAGTCAACCTATTCCAGTGTAGTCTAAACGGCCCCCAAGGTAGATTAGAAAAGAATTCAATATGGGTATTTTTAGATAGCCTAAATTTCGCAGGGTAGCTTTTAAACTATAAGTCCTACCCAAATAAAAATTCTCATAGTTTTTAAACGAAACTAAATTAACAAAGGAAACTATAAGCTCTGCCCAAATAAAATTAGTTAAGTACATAGTTTTTAAAAAGCGGTTAAAGAACGGCTAGTAAGAAGAATAATATACTGCCAAAGGTACAAAGCAGCGACTTAAAACTTTAGTTTTATTTGTATTTAAGGAACGAGGAAGAAAAGCTGCATCATCAAACTTATTCCCTAGATTGCTTCGTTCAATCGGAACCTAAAGCTCGTATCTAAAAAAATTATAAAAATAGTTATACTGCAAATTATAAAAATTATAAAATAAATTATAAAAATAGTAATACTACATTTATTGACGTCCCAGGAGATTCAAACTTTAAATTAGTTAAAATGTAAGCAAACGTAGATTTTGTTAGAAAGATCTTAACGTTAGATGATGTTTCCTGCTCCGCGATAAAACTTTAGACCACCTTGCAAGAATTTGATAAAATTGCAGTAAATGAAATTAAGTAAGTGAAGTAAGTGAAATACCCACTAATTTCTGCATTGCACCCAACAATAATTCTTGGAACTCAAAACATTATACGTTCCAATCTAACGAGACTTTTCTGAGTTTTGTTTAATTTTCACTGCGACAAAACTTTGAGACTAATATGCGATCATTCTGAGCTCAGTTTTGAAACCGTTTTGAAGCTCAGTTTTGAAGCAGCTTTTTGTTGCTGTATGTGTTTTGTTGTAGTTCCAAGCATCTTCTGTAAATATAGTTTCTTATAAAAGCCACAAAATGGAGAGTGGAAACAAATTGGACACGAGTGAAACAAGATTCATTAATAATTTAAAAACCAGCACACCATATCTGAAATATCGAGAATAATTATAAGAAACTGACGTGTACTCAAGAATGATCTGAACAATCCAGAAAACTGTAGTAAAAAACCCTCGAGGACGACCGAAAGCTGTTCCAGACTGAGGTTGCCGAGCGTTTTTAAAAATGATGAAAAAAATTAAATGAAAAAAATTAAATGTAACCCTTCACTAACAACAGCACATAAGGAAGCAAGATTGGATTTTGCAGATGCCATATACGTTGGAGAAAAAACATTTTATGATTAGAAGTGACTCAACTTGGATAGGCCTGATCGTGTTCGATACTATTTTCACGCTCTTTGAAAGAATCAGATACTACTGCCAAAAAGGCAAAGAGGCAGAGGTGGTATTATGGTATGGGTGGCTACAGGATACTGGGCAAAACTAAAATTAAAGCTATAAACGGCAAAATGGTGAGTACTGATTCAATAAAATAGGTTGATGAGCAATTAACAAAACATGGTGCAGCAAAAGCAGGTCCTGATTTTGCATTTCAACACGATAACACCGCTAGTCATATTGTGAAATGCATAAATGAGTACTTTGCAGCAAAACAAATCGATCTTTTAAAATTATTATTGAGAACAGCTGATATGTATTGTCGCGAGCTGTTTATTCTGGAGGGAAACAATTCAGCTCTGTTGTACACCTTAAAGCGGCTATCGAAAAAGAGTGGAACACAGTTTATCAACAAGATATCCAGCAACTTTTTCACACTCTCCCGACAAGGATGAAAAAAGTGTTTAAAAATATCGGTGGGCAAACACATTATAAATATCATTAATAATAATAACAAACATTCATCTTTCTTGGTTTATCTTTCTTCATGTTTCTTTTATTTACCCGCACTGAAAATAAGAAAAAATCGCAAAACTCCCGTTAGATTAGAGCAATATATTAAGCTTCAAAAAACGTCCTTGGCGAAATGCTGAGACTATATCAGTTGGGTCACAAAGTTTCATTTCCTATGATTTTTTGAAACATTTCTAGGATTCTCCGAAGTTTTCTCGCGGAGTGTAAATTCATCCAATACGGACACCCATCTTAATATCGAACTAGGTCAAATGACGTTTGTCTCAAGTGTGCCAGTGAATATAAAACTAAAGCTTGTACTTACTAATCATGTACCGAATAGTAAAACATGCCCCGAAGGTATAAAAAGTTTACAATTTTTGTTCAGAAAAACTAGCTATTCTTCCTCAAACTCAAAACATTAAATTATCTGAAAATATTTTATGCCAAAATTACGATTGTTAAAAACAATTTTCGGAATTAGAAGTTATAGCTACAATTTTGAATAATTCTGATCTCGTTATCGTCGTTTCTTTTTAACTTGGCTTTACGAAAATGAAGAATTTTTTTAAATAATATATCAGGGTACTCGGCAGTGTCCAATGTTCGAGATTCAGTTTCTAACTCTCCATTTAAGTTTTTCAAAGACCTACATCAAATAAAGATAAATTCTCGAATTTAGTTCGCAACAGAATTGGTGTTTTGCTACTAGAATCGTGGGAAACTAATTTAGAAGAACTAATGGAAATAGCTTACGTTATAAAACTCATTCAACTACTGATTGAAAAATTGGTTCAAAAAGCAAGGATTCGATAGACAGTGATGTCCTTAATGTGATAAAGCAAACAGAATTGCATAAGACACCTACCGATCATATTCAAATACGGGCGATTGAAAAACAAAGCAAGCAATGCAATCAATAAATCCAAAGAAATTGCGCTTATTAATAGCACAATAAGCTTTAATTTATGTATAATAAATTAAGCCATTCAGCGTATTGACTATAACGTTTCAAAATTTGTTTTAACTTTCGGGGGAAGTTTTTGCTTCCGATTATCCATCCATTGTTTTTGCTCAAACTCAATGCGTGAGAAGTCGTCGAACAATTGATAAAAATGTTAATAAATTTAAGCAGCTTAAGCCATGGATGATTTCCCAGAAATTGAAAAACACTCTAAGTACATATTTCAAAATGCAATGATACTTAATTTAAAAAAACTAAGCCTTGAGTTCAAATCTAAGACTTAGAACTGCCGTGATATATTTCGGAAGTACAAGCTAGTTCGGTACGTTCTCTGGTGGTCAAAAATGCACATTCATATTTTAGAACAAAATGAATGAACAGATTAATCAAAGTATTGTTCATCGCTGTCTACTACTGGAAAATATGACACGTCTTTTGAGGCTATTCCAGTTAGGAGTCAATTTTTGTTTTTCGCGAAAGAAAGAAAATTTGGCTGCATTCGTCAGAACAAAGAGAGAGCAATGAGAGAGAGCAATGGGAGAGAGCAATGTCCAGAGAATGTGACGGGTGCGTTAAACGTATCATTTAAGCGATTCCGAACATTGACGGTCCGCGGTGTAGAGAAGAATAATTTTGTCATAACTTTGCTCTTATTCCAGACAGTTTTTCGCAATGCACAATTCAAACGAATCGATTGTTGTCTATACCAATCGCCTGTAATGGAATCACCTGCTTCAGTAGCTCATAGTATAATACAAGCTTTCCATCCCACCACATACAGAACATAACAACGGAGCCAAAATTATGGCAATGATTGGCCGGGAATAGCTTCGTATTTTTTCTTCTTGGGGTTGTCGTAGAATATTAATTTCTGATCAATCCGAGTTACAATCCGATGTAAAAAAAAAACCGTACTTTCTCACCTTTGAATCAGCTGCCCGCAAATGAAATATTGCCTTTCAACGTCTCTCGGTTTCAGTTCATAGGACACTCAATTTCACTACTGTTGAATTTTTTCCAAGGTTTTCAATCGTACGGAAAATGTTTATTGCGTCATCTTAATGACTTTGCAAGCTTTTCTTGCATTTTTCTTTCATCTTCATCGGGTCTTCAACGATGGATTCACCAATTTTAACACAATAACACAATAGGGTCAGCTTCATTGCAGAGCTTCTTCTTCCGAGCAGCAGTAAGCCGCTTAGTCAAGAAACAAGCAATTAAAATTATTATCATCCCCCGAAAGGGAATAGGATAGGAAAGAAATCCCAAACCACACTCTCGACACATTTAATTTGAAATTAAATTATATAATAATTAAAAATAAAACATAAATAGGATAAATAGAGAATAAAGAAAGTAAGATAGAGCTAGTTGATGGGAAGTTAGTGGAAAACATCAAAAATAAAAAGCATGCAAAGAAGAAAAAGAAGCTCTTTCATAATATAAATAAAAATTAATTAAAGGATTTTCATGGAGAAAACAAAATGAAAGAAACTGCCTCCCAGACAGCAACAGAGTGCTGGTATGAAGGATGCAAAAACAAAAAAAGAAAAACATTTTTAACTTTCGAAACCATTCCTACATGATTTATCAGTTGCAGCAGTGCTACCATTCAACAAACATTTGACGCGCTTTAGCTGCACTTTCCTTCCAATTAAAGCAGAAAACTAAAATCTTCCGCAAATGTTGCTTAGTCAACATTAAATTTGTTATATTCAACACTGTAAAAAAAAGGTTTTTTATATGAATATGTGATTAGCAGATTCATAAAAAAAAACAGATGGCTAACCTTTGTCAAACTTCTGAAATCAGCTGTATCTATGAAAAATTCATAACAATAGAAATGATCTAAACTAATTCGTACTCCAAATAATATTGTGAAAATCTTGGCAAACCTAATAAGACTGCCTGCTTATTAATGATATTTTAAGTAGGAAAGTTGTAAGTGATGAAAACACTGCTACCAATCATCAACAATTGACTAATTTGCTCAACAACAATCAATTTTGCGATTTCCCATCCATATTTTTGAACAATAATACTAATATTCCTTCTTTATCTAACAATGTTGATGATAACCAGCGAAGATAATTTTCAATCTCAATCCTTTATTTTCATTACTTTCTCAGCCAACGAAATTCGTAAACTTAGAATGACTCTTCAGTAATCAAGTTCAATTTTACCTGGTTCGATCTCTAGTAAATAGCCCACTGACCTCAAAGATAGTCCTTTATGTTGGTGTACCTCAAAGCTCCGTATTAGGTCCAATCCTTTTTGTAATTTTTGTCTACTGGTCCAATCCTTTTTGTAATTTTTGTCTACTGACTTTTTGCTCAACTTTTTATGGGAGAGATTAGGGCATTTGCAGATGATTCTGCATTGACTTATTCATGTTTCAATATCTTTACTAACAATTTCCTGCATTTTTATATTGCTGAATTATTATTTCTAATGGTGCACTCGAAGCTTGATTCCTTAGTCAATGGAATAAATATCAATCAAATATCAATCTAAAATATTCCTTCGTCTTTTGATTGTGCATAGTTTGGTTCTCCATTGAAAATTTTCTACTTACATATTTACATACATACAGTAGGCGACAAAAGTCTATATACGATCCCTATTTTCGCTGCTTGACGGCACTAATTGAAAAAGTAATGATGTAGTTTTGTTTATAATCTATTTTTATTGATACGTAACAAAAAAAAATCTTTTCTCCAATATAAACTTAACAATCTATTTATTAAAAAAATAAAAAATTTACATTGATAAAAGTCTACGTAAGATCATGGGAACCACCAAAAACTCCATTAAGGAATTCTCATTTCATTTCAAAACTTAATATTAATATTTCGTTGGCCCAAAACGAGCATCTATTACTGCCTGCAAGCATCTTGGTATTGATGCGACCAAATTTTCTAACTTGTTAGGCGTTATTTGACCCCATTCCTCGATGAGCTTCTCTTTTAGCATTGAAGCACTTCTAATGTCGGGTTTTCTTATTTTTCGATCCAGAAGATTGTGGGGGTGTATTGAGCTGTCTTGGAGCAAAATATGGTAGCCAGTCCTTCACGATTTAAGCGGTGTGCTTAGAATCATTGTCTTGTTGGAATATCCAGCTCTCACCAAGGTCCAACTTATCGGCCGATTCCCTTAAATTGTGTTGCAAGGTTATTTTGTAGAGATGGCAATCCATTACAGCATCAACGAACACCAAATTTCCTACACCGGACGCTGTGACAGCACCACAAACCATCACATTGCCACCGCCATGTTTACTATAGGAATTAGAATTTTCGTGTCCATTCTCGTGTTTTTCTCTGTCTTAAAATTTTAGCTCTACCGTCACTACCAAATATGTTATACTTTGATTCATCGGTTTTTTGATTCAAATATCAATTACTTTGTGTAGATGCTTTTTGGCAAATTCTAAGCGAAGTTTGCGATTTTTTTCGCTTATAAGGGGTTTTTTGCGTGGTGTTCTGCTGTGGTAACCTTTATTATTTAATGTTCTTTGAACTGTTCTTGGATGCACCGTAGTTCCTCTTTGTTTTACTATGTCTTCCGCCAATTTTGTGGTATGCGCCTTTGGGTTTCGGTTCACTTCTTTCAAACTAAAGGAGACATCTCTGCGAACCAGCTTCTTCGGTCGACCACTGCGCTGCTTGTTTTCAACAGAGAACCTGCGTTTGTAGTTGTTGAATATAGTTTGAACTGTCGATTTACTTAAATTCAGCAATTTGGCTATTCCTTCGAAAGATTTTCTTTCGTTTCGGTGTTTTACCACCAATTTTCATACTCCTCATGAGATTTCGTTCCGAGAAGCCATTGTCACAGCTACGGCCTTATCGAAACTGCACTAAATGTTGCCTAACGCGAAGCGCAAATACTAAAACTTGATGAATGGAACTTCCCGTAATAAAACACGACCACACAGTAGCATAAAGAATGATTTACCTAGCCGTACGAAAACTTCTGTCAATGTATTTTTTTAGTTACGTATAGTTGTATTATTGCAGAAGAGATTTTTTTGTAAATGTCAATTAAAATAGACTTAGAATATAAATGCATCATTACTTTTTTAATTAGTGCCATGGGGCTCCTCCAGTAGCGAAAATAGGGATCGTATGTAGACTTTTGTCGGTCACTGTATGTATATATATTCCTTGCATTTGTAATGCCGCGTTTAAACATAGGGACGAACGTCTCGTGAGGGCAATTGGCAAAACATTCGGCAAGACTCAGCAAGACATATAGGGCCCATACACGACGCATGCATGCATGCACAGTACATTGATTGTGCAGTATTGCGCCTGCCCTACACGATTCATGCAAAACTGTGCAGTTTTAAAAGAATTTGAAGTGGGTAAGATGTACACTGGACAAAAACTTCTAAAATTTGAGCTTGAATGCACAATATTTAACATACACCTCTCATGCAAGCATGCGCAGTCTACAAAATATCAAAAAGTTTTGTAATCATACAATCAGCATGCGCATTCAGTCAATCATTGCCATACACGTTCAATCCGCATATGCAGTCACGCGATTGTGCATGCATGCATGCGTGGTGTATGGGCCCTAATAGGGTGAATTGTTTACTTAGGATATTGCACCATGCAACACGCACCATGCACCTTTCGACAGTTCTGAGTTGTTTTGTTCAGTTCAGTGAACGATGGCTGAGATACAGGTTGTGGCTATTGCAACTGCCTGGTGTGCGTTGAGTTATTTCAATCTGGGCCACGCAAGGACATGTTTGAAGACCCGGAGAACAATTTGAAAATGTAAATGAGCATTCGCTACCCTCTCGAATCCCTTTGACTCGATGCATAAAACCGACTTCGCTTCAAGCTATGCCTGGTTTACACATATGGCGAACGTTTCGTCGAGGAACTTATGAAATTACTTCCCTCCATATCTTCGTATGTAAAAAAAAAACAGCCGAGAATAAACAAGGAGACCATTTACACACTCGGCTCGCCAACATGAAACCAACGTGAAAACGCGGCACTAGGACGAGACGGTCCTAAACACTCAGGCACAGCAATAAAAGGATAATTATCCCTTCATAAAGCAAACAAGAGCCAACGATCAAGCCATTTACACACGCGTGCTTGCCATGAAAAAAACAGCCGAGAATGGACAAGGAGACCATTTACACACACGCACCTCGTAAACATTTGCCATTCCTCGGCGAGAGTGTAAACGCGGCATAATATTGTGGTATCGAAATTTTCAATGATTGATTTAAATTTGCATAATATGCATAATGACTCAGTATCAACAATCTGAAGAACATCCGATTGGTTAGAGAAACAAAAAAATTTATAATTTCTCTTTTTTCATTTTGAAATATTATATTTATTTGCTTTGTAATTTTTACGCGTCGATCCCTCCGCTGAAAACAGCATGCTTACATTAATCTTTAGCTTATCCTGTTTTATCTTTAACTTATCTTGTGTATCCTTTTTGTAATCTTTAACTTATCCTAATTTACTTGAAATTTCAGCAATTTTCTCATAACCATCTCTACACAACGAACATTCTATATAAATTTCATTTGATTCAGACAAAATCACTTTAATCTGAGGACATATTATCTATCTACTTTTCATTAATTTATCTTCAGCTATAGATGTTTTCGTTGAATTCCTTCTGTTTGACTTATCCTTATCTTAGAATTTTCATATTGGCTTGTTGAACTTTCATTATCGCTTGTTCTCAATAGGATATTATTCGTTGTATTTCGTAGAATTGTCTGCTTTTCATTAGGCTACCAAAAACCTGAACATAAAGAAAACTTGAGATTTGTGATTAAGCTCTTGTATCTTCTTTATTGGCACTTGACAAGTAGACAGACTATTACTTAATAAGTACCTATGTCTATGCTAATGATTTGATTAGCTATAATAAATTTTGACATTGTTTTAATTTTTTTATCATAATCCTGTTGTGACAGAGATAATGATAGAGTTGAAGGTTGGGATCAATAAATGTTAGGTTGCATAGTTTCCTTATGTTTGATGGTTGGGTTTTGAATTTTTTCTCCATTAGGCAGCGAAATAAACGATTTTACAATTACAAAGACCAATATTTTTAAATTTATCATTCGAACGTGTTGGCAGAACTTTCGCATAAAATTCGTTACCTCTTGATCTTTTCTTTTTTCGAAATCGTTAGGGGCTGATCTACCCTATGAATTATGTTTCAAATTACCAACTAGTTTGTTCCTTAGTCAATTGCAAAGGGGGAATCGAACGAGCAAAGATATCACATTATTGCAAATGTGCGATTTATACATTTTTCGAACTCTGGCTTTAAGTTTACCCGATTCTCATTTTTACAACTGGGTTTTACAGTTTTCGGTGTGTCGCTTTCTTTGATATCAAAAGAATATAAATGCTCTTCAGCCATTCGAGAGTAAACCCAAAAAAACCGTACCATCATCAGCTGCTAATTCCCAGTGCATATTACACAGTAACACCACTGCAATTTTTTCACAAAATCAATTTTGTGTTATTGGTTTATATTAAACTTTGACCTTATTAGAATGTGGTGCGGAATTTTTATTACTGAAAAAAAAATGTCATTCAAATATCGAGCTCTACTCCAAATACGTCGGACGGATCCGAAACGATAACTCTCGTGAAATAAACCTCTGCTCGGGGCTTAGGCTTCAAAATAGGTATCGCTTTTTTGTTACTGTCTTTTGTTGCCTTCAAAGTTAATAATAGACTCTGTACACGGATGAATATGTTCGCAACTCTGGTGTGCGAACAGTGCATTTGTTGTTGTTAACAGATTGCATTGGCTCACACGCCAGGTTTGAGAACATATTCGTCCTTCTATGGAGCCCATAAAAGTTGTTGCATACATTATACTTCTGCTGATTGTGTAAAAATCGAGGGACTACCAAGGGCGCTGCCATTTTTGAATCAGAGCAGCCCCAAGAGAGATGATGTTTGATGCGTTTACGAATTGACCAAGCTGTGAAGACAGGTGAAGACAGTCCGAAAGGAATAACAGAGTGGCTTCGGTGAAGACAGTTTTGACTTGGTCAAAAGCTTTGCTAGCTTAAAGTGTTCAATCGATCGTTTTAGCGCCGTCTTTCTTAGAGCCGTAATTAAACGTATCAAGCTGCTGATGCATCTCAGTTGCATCACCAAAGAAGTAATGGCAAAAGCTAAGATCTTAGTCATTTCTCTAATCTATATCCCCTATAACCTTCCTGTGCTAGTTTATGGAAGATTCATTCCAGAACTTTTTCTTACCTTAAAAGTCGCTTTCCAATGGCTCTGGTACAACTTATACAGCTATTATCTCGATTGATAGCTCTAGGATTATTTACCTAGATTATCTCTAGATGAAAGAAACTTCCAGAAAAACAATGCGCACCTTTATTGTCAGCATTGAAGAATACTCAGAGCTTACTACCGCAAATTTTTTTGATCTTTTGAATACAGTTTCCTTCCTCTCTTTCCTTACATCTTCTTTCTTGTCTTTTCCGGAATTGCTGTCGTTTCATACAAATCCATTTGAAATTGAACTTCTAATGAAAGATGCCGATGCCAATATCAACATTGGTTCTAAAAGTATTCCTAACATCTTGGCCAAGTCACTTTCTTCAGCCGTGTAGGTTCCTCTCTCCTTAAAAATGATGTTATTTTTATCTCGCTGCTTCTCCTCTCATTGGAAAATTGTAAATATATTCCGTATACAAATAGCTCGTGATTTGACATGCGTATCTAGCTACCGATCGATTCCCTTTTTGCTTGTTTTAGCAAAATCCTGACGAGAGCGGTTTTTTTTTTTTGCTCAGCTTGTTGAGCTAGTCATATGAGCATGAGATAGTCATCACCAGCACGGATTCTTCACAAGAACTTCGACTTAAACCAATCTCCTGTCCTCACCACAAGTTGTGGAATTTACTCTTGACCATCAAAAACAGATCAATGTATCTGACTTCTTCAAAGCCAGAAACTGATCAATATAGTTATAGCTAGTCCTCTCTTATGCTGGGTTTTGTCTTATTTTAATGGTCTTACCTATATTGTTACTGTCAATTTCTGTTCTTCAGCTTCATTTTGGAGTTTTGCAAAGATATATACTTGGTTCTCTTCTCTATTGTCTGTCCATTAACGAGCTCCCTTCTTTCATGTGTTTCTTTTGTACCTTATCTGCCATTGGCCACACTCTTGTTTAGCTCCAATTATACGACTGAGGACCCGTCTTTCGAAGGCGTTCAACATATTTGCGGATGTTTGGGTAAGGGTCCAAGTTTCACATCCGTAGCACAACACAGGTCTGATGATTGATTTGTAGACTTCGAGCTTCGTCTTCCTGTGTATGCAGCTGGTCTTCAGTAGGGCCAGAACGGAGTAGAAACTTTGATTAGCGAGCTGTATTCGCCGTTTAATTTCATCAGTTTCACTGCCTTTCGTTGTCCAATTCGAGCCTAAGTATATGAATTCGTCCACATTCTCTAAATTATATTCGTCCAGAATTATATTTCGTCAAATGGAGGTTTTCTTTCTTCTTTGCGTCATGATTTTGGTTTTTGTCTGATTGATCTTCAGGCCTATTTCTTTGGCTTCCTGGTCAAGTTTCAACAGGAGTTCTTTGGTGGATGTGAAGGAACGTGACAAGATGTTAATGTCATCCGCGTAGGCCACTAATTGGTTCGACTTATAGAGGCGTACTCCCTGTGTCGACAGGAATCTTCCTTATCACGTACTCAAGTACTACGTTGAACAGCAAAGGGACCAACCCATCGCCTTGCTTTAGTCCGACATTTTTGTCAAAGACGTCAGTCAGACTGTTGTTGATTCTGACTTATGATGCTCTCGACGTCATCGTCATATTGGTCAGCCGGACTAGTTTTGCCGGGATGCCGAAGTATAGCATTATTTTGTACAGTATGTTTCGGTCAATACTGTCACATGCTTGTTTAAAGTCCACGAAAATTTGGTGGACGTCGGTGTTAAATTTCCAGCATTTTTCGAGCACTTGTTTGACTGTGAAGAGCTGATCCGTAGTTGATCGACTAGACCTAAAGCCTCCTTGGTATTAATTATTCTATAGGATAGTCAAATCTGACTTCAGTAGCCATGTTCCCATTCGCAAAGCAATTCAATACGCTTGTTCGTGTTTTTTTTCTGCGTGCCTGTTGAGCGCGCTGGTACTTTTTCACTGCTGTTGCGCTTACTACGACAGCGCAATAGTACGATTTGGTCCTCTCCTCTGCCACCGACGCTGCATTTATTTAAAAATGTCTTAAATAGTAATGCCTCTTCTAGTTTTTTTCTATCTTATTTTTATTATAAATTCTGTAATTATATTTTTTCTATTCAATTTAATTTATAAGTAAACAAATAAAAGCACCCGGCAAGAATGCCATTCATTTTTGGCCCTAGGGACCCCGTAAACTGGAGAGGACCAGCTGCTGTTGGAGATGGCATATACTCTGATATGGCAAGATATTAATTTTTTTTTGCAGGAGCTAGTTGATGTGCTCTCGAAACTATTGGAGTGTAACGTTGTTTTTCTAGGATTAACCCTGTGATGACCATAATGGCATGTTATTTTTGGAGAAGGGCATGTATCCGTGCATCAGTGGAAGTTTGTATTAGAACGTACAGTTTTGAGTAAGTGCTAATTATCGAGTTGTTCGCAGCAGCAAATCGAACACCAGAAATAAGACGCCTGCCGTTTGTGAATGCAGGAAGTACCGTAATGTCTACTTCAGTATCAACAAAAAAGTCGTCCAAACAATCTGTTGCTTATTGGGACGCATTTGAGTGCGTGGGAGCCAAATTCGCAGCGGCAGAAACAGACGCGAGTTTGTCAAAGCTGGCCTTCCAGAGAATAGACTAAGATGGCCCACACATGTTGCGGAAGCTTTTACAGTCAGAGGATTCGAAACAGATCCTTTTCAAGCAAAGAATATCCAAACTCCCGCTTCTCTCGAAGCAGCTGGAAAGGTTGCTCGTGGTAGCCAAACTTGACATGGAGGCCCTTTTAGGTTCATTGTACGGTGCGTCCGGTGCGTCTATCGAAGGCTCTATGGTGCGTCTATCGAGGGCTCTACCTGTTTGTCAAACTCAGTTCTAATAAATCGGGAAATGCGTCGGTATGAAAGCAGGTTTACGGTAGAAGAGTCCAGAAAGACTGTAATTGGAAGGTTGAAAACCTGCCGCCGAAGATATTCTCCGTTTTTAATTGTATTTAAGTCCTCTGAATGGGCAGTAAAATAAAAGTCTCATTCAATCGTTCCAAACAAATTAATCTTCAGAATTTGGCTTGTGGTCAACTGCTCGCATACGTACGTATACGAGTAGTAGACCGTATTTCTATCACCTTAAACGGTCAAAGTAATGAAGTAGTTTATAAAGAAGGCAATTTATGTTTTACTTGGCTTTTTCTCAGCGCTATAATGCATGGCATTGAAGGCTGTAACGTATGGCGTTGTAAGTTTTAATATAAGGCTTTGCAGGCTATAATACATAGTGCTGACTTCCAAGATCTTTTCGCTCTGAATTATGATATCAGACGCTATATTTTATCATAATCCTGAAACCAACTAAGTATTTAGTGTCAAAAATGTATAAGTTATCGTATCTGGTGTTTTTTTTTTCATTGTAGTCGATCATTATTCTTCTTCTTAGCAGTATCAGAAAACCTAATTTTCGCAGCCTTCAGACCTTAAATAACTTTTTTGCGCTCAGTATTTCGTAATGGACTTTTCACATAGTGTTTCTGATACCAGAATAAAGCTTATTCCATTCACAAATTTTAACTTGAATTTGTTCAACAATGAAAGTCCAAAAAATGACTGGGTAAAGGCATTCCTAACTCTATTCTCGCGCGTATTTTTCGAGCCTCAATGAAATTTTGCCTTCTTTGAAAATTTTTGGATTCTTTTCCAACCTTTCGCATCGTTTGAACCATAGAGGTATAGTTTGAACATAATTTGCTTTGTGCCAAGCCAAAAAATTGCTGTATAAAATATAAAAATATAATTTCAAGTTGATAAAATTTCATAATCATAAACGTCAGTTCAGATGATTTCAAATACCCTCCAAAATGCATTGCAAACTTGAAACTATAACCTTCAACTGAATCACCCTGTACAAAACTTCAGTCATCCATATCACCCAAAATATCATATGAATTATAAATTCCACATAAATTCAACACTATCAATTCGAAAGAATCGAAAACCAGTTTTATTACCAGCATATCAATATCAAAAATGAAAATTCTAACTAGTCTCACTATATTAAATCAAGATAGTGAAATAACTAACAAAAAAAAAACTTTATGGTAGATCGTTTAGATATATGTATGTATTTATTTTTCTTTTACCTCTTTCGTATATTAACTTATGCATGTTTGCACGTATACAGTGTAAATAGATATGCAGACATATTTTAAGCTTTTTCTTCAAACTTTTATCAGATTGCTTGCATCGATAAGATTAGCATTTATGAGATCATATTAAATGTGGAAAATTTATGATTGTTGATTTGGTTGAGGAAAATTAACACCAAAGAAGAAAAAAGAAACTAGTCATTGCCTTATAAATAATCATTTTGATTAGCGCATAGCGCTTAGTTTAGAGAGGCTATGATTTTTAGGAAAATTAAGAGAAAAAAAAACGAATCGATGTTTGTGAGCTGCATGATATCATGGTTGATTCAAAATGTGTTTCGAAGTGGTGTGTTAGTGCGGTTATTTTGATATATGACAGTTCTAATATCGGTAAATTTGAATGGATGTATTTTTAATTAGCTGACTTCTTTGATGTACTATGTCATTTGCGTATCATTGCATTCTATGGCCTCAGATACCTATTTATCCGCAAGTCTAAAGTACATTTTGACTTCAAACCAGCTACTTTAAATCCAAGTAGTTTTTAGTCAAAACCCATTTTTTTTTTAGTCAAAAATCGGTAAAACAAATACCACCAAATTAATCCAATTCCAAAAATAAAACAATACTTGCTTACGTATC